>VWZP01005255.1:73969-146456 GCA_013396995.1 Dicaeum eximium | reverse complement strand
GAGAACTGTTTTGTTCCCTCTTGTGGAGAAGTTTTCCATAATATGAACAAGAGGGACTTCTCTCCCTGAGAGAGTTGAGGAAAGACTGTTTTATAAGTGGTGAACTAACTGGAATTTTAAGTTTTGTTTCTTTACATTGACAGTGGGAAAGAAATGGTTGTGAGGGGAGGAGAAGTGTCTGAAGGGTTTGTTTTGATTCTTACCTTTTTTTTCCTTTTAGTTACTGTTAATAGAACTTTCTTTATACTTTCTTGAAGTTTTGAGCCTGCTTTGCCCTTCTCCTAATCCTATCTCACAGCAGAAAGGTGAGTGCTCTGGTGATTGACCAGCACTGAATGCATTACACTTAGTGGTGCATTGGCCGGGAAAAATTCAAATTGGGAAATTCTAGGATTGGCGAACCAAACCCACTACACGAATTGGTGTTTCCACCTGTTTGAACTGAAACCCTCACACCAACACAATTGATCTTACTGCCTTCTCGGTCACTGCTAACCATCCCTACCAGCAGCAGAGGCTCCTGTGCAGTGTGGGGCCACTGGGGAGATTTGTACATTTCCATGCTTAGCTATTTTCCAGGAGAAATGAATAAATGAGTCCCGCTTATCAACCCTAATTCACTGACTCACCATATAACCAAGCCCTTATTTTCAGACATCAGCTGTTTGCTATATTGTTACTGGACTAGCTATAAACAAAAACAAAAACAAAAACAACAACAACAACAAAATTGCTTGCTGTTCTCTATCCCTTTCTTTACACTGGTGTTAACAGTATCATTAGATCCACTACAAGTAATTCAGGGTAGTAACAGAGTTGGAATGAGCCATCAAGCCAGTTTGAATCCTGCAAGCCTTATAAAATGTAGCTATTTTGTGTAGTATGCAGTCTAAAAATGCTCTGTCAACAGATTTCACTCTGCTGTGAGATAAACATCCACCTTCTGTAAGGAACCATTTCTTCTTCCTTGCAGCTTCTTCGAGCAAATTTCCAAATTATTTGACTCTCACATTGTTATAAAAGGATTTCAACACACATGGGTGAGATGATGTTGTGTAGATTTGCTAGAGAGAATGTTAGGTACAGGGACTATAACCAAAAGGGACTCAGACCAAAAGCGTTTCAAATAAGGGAGAGAACAAAGCCTTGATGAATGGCATCTCCTCTACTGAGTACAGTCCATTTTCTGGGACAAGGAACATTCAATTTGTATTAGTAACTCTCAGAACATACTTCAATTGTTTACTTGCATTGTTGAAGGACTGGATGTTACCAGCGTGTAAGCTACCCTGGCGGCATTTCTGGGCTTCAGCTAGCTGTGCTGATCTAGAGCCAACAGGGAACCAGCTCAAATAGGAGTACTTACTTTCTGTGAGCATGAAGGCTAATGATTTTCTTCTTAAAACTGAGAGATACAAAAGCAAGTGATTTTTGAGGACAGAGAAGAGTGGGTTTTTTACAGATCTTGAGTTGAAAATACTCTGCCTTAGCATTTTAATGAGCAAAAATAAGATTATAAATGCCTAAAGGCAGTATGCAATTTCATAAACAATATGTGTGCTTGCCTGCTGATGAGAGGAGTACCATGTCTTATAACATTAAAAAGATAAAAGGATATTTCTAATACTTAAGGGGTTGTATTGTTTGTTGGCAAAGTACCCATGATAAAACTTGTTAGCAAAGCTGATTTCCATTCTACCATCTTCTTTCTAAATAATAAATAGTCAAAATACTCTGCTAGTACAATTAGCTAAACTGACTTCAATTACAGATGATTTATACAGTCTGAGAATCTGGCCCTATCATGCAGATGTGTTTGCTCTAGCCAGCTCTCTTGGAAGCTGTATCCTTTTAATCCACTACAGTCAAAGAAAGAGTGTTCATTATTGCAGAATCTGCTACATATTATATTTGTGTGTTTTCCCAAACAGATTGCATTGCATAGCTGTTGTTAAAACAAATGTTTGTTAGTGTTGTAAAAAGTAAATAATTCAAACTTTCTGCTTGAATATTGTACTGAAATAGTCAGAGAGGAGACATTTTCCATAATACCTACCAATAATATTATTAGTGATTCATTGGGTACCTTCAACTACTCTGGCTCTCTCAGCTCTGATCATCATCCTCAGATTCTCTTGCCCATCTTATATTATGTTTTTAAATCCACTCATGGATTCTCAGACCTATTTAGAATATAATCCTTTCCAGGAAGGGCTCTTTCTGTTATTTTGTTTCACACGTAGAGTCCTAAACAGCAATGAAATGCTCTGATTGACATGACAGAGTGTAGCAGCAAAAATCCTTGGAAGAGCCTCAGAGTTTGAAAGCATGGAATCTGAAGGGATGCCCAGGTGTCACTGTCCCCACAAATGTCTCTGTGAATCCCATGTCCTCAGCCCTCTCCTGATGTACTACATCCTTGCCAGCTGTGCGTTTGCATCTCTAGTTAGCAGACCTCTGAATTATCAAGAGGTCAGCATGCACATGTAGCCAAACAGGCAGTTTGCTTAGCAGAGCTGTTCATTCTCTATGACTCTGGTTTGGCTTATACCAAGCTAAAAATTCACCTGGTTCTCCACAATTGCTCCTGCACTTGGTTTGAACTTATCCTACATTTTAATGTGTATCATCTTCTAACTCTTCAAGGAAGATTGGCAAGTATGTGAGGTAAACGTGAAATAACATACATGACATTTTAAGGCCTGAAAATATGAAAAGTCTCCTATGTGATCCAAATTCCTTTATATATCTTCAAAATTCAGCATCAGATATGACAGAATAAAGTAACACAGTCCAGTGAGTGATAGATTTGAGGAAACACAATTTATTAAGTTTATCAATTGCCACAGAGTCTCAGTGAAATCCTTTTCTCTCTCTATTATGTTCAGAACTGCCTACTTAGTCCTAAAGCATAAAAAGGGTGGACACCCTTATTAGATTTTCTGCAATTGTAACTTACCCTGAGCTCACGTTACCTTCCCTGCTAAATTATATTTTCATTGTAACTTCAAAAGATTCAGTCATTTAAAAAGTTTAAATTAGTTTATAAAAAGGAGGAAACATATGCAAAATAAATACTTGTATGAAGAAAAATGAAGAAAAATGCAAGGCTTTTTTAATCAAAAACTGAGTAAAATCCACTACCAAACTCTCAAATTTTATATCTAACATAATTTTTGGGTTTTTTTTGTTTTTGAACAGCTCTATTTTGATGTATTCCTTTGATTTCTTTTAACCAAGCTGTATTAGAAAGAGTAATCTAGAAAGAAAAGAGCGTATATTACATTATCTTCATGAGATCTACTGTCTATCAGTATTTCTTCAAACTTCCTAACAAGTTTGACTCAAGTTTATTTTTTGTGGGGAAAATGCCTGTAATAACCCTCAGCCATGTTTGCATTCAGCCTGCTTCTAGCAGAGAATCCTTCTCAAATCTGCAGTGTTTCAAGATAAAAAGGTCAAAGGAACTTTCAGAGAATCTGTACTGTAGCTTTCCGAAGTTTCCAACTGAATTGACAAAAATCAGATTAACAGTCCCAAAGTAAGATCTACTGAGTTCACCATATTGAGCTCAATGATCATCAATTCTCCCTCCTTTGTCAACATGTGCATAAATCAAAACACTTTGCAAATCAAACTAAAGAACCCTTCATCATTATAAAATATTAGGATTACAAAATATTTTGTCTCTTTGATCTCCCCTGCTGCCTCACCTAACAAAAGACAGACTGCTTCCCTCAAGACCAGAGGGAAAGACTAAAAATCCTGTAGCTATATCCAGGATTTTATTCTCCCTGCTGCTAAATAATTGTTCCCACATGGGTGGCACCAGCTGCAGGATCCTTTATAATTCAGGTTACAAAACTTGTCCGGTGCAGACCTTTATGTAGTTCCCTTTCATAGTCTGACAATAGAACTGTCTCAAATTTTTCCTCCTGAAACCAAAATAAAAGCTCATGAAGAAAACAAGAGGTGGTTAGGAATTAATCAGGTCCTTCCATTAAAAAAAAAAAAAAATCAGCCTGTACTCTCAATTTCAAGAAAGGTAGGTGTTTACAAGATCTTGTTTTGGACTTTGGGGTTCACCTCAGACACCTGGTTGCTAACCAGCCAGTCATCTCCACACCTTGCATCTATCAGGATGTTGTTATCTCTTGCCTCTTGATGTAGAAGGCATTTGGACTGTTACCTCTGAGGTCCCTTCTGGGAATCCCATATTTTGCATCTCTTTTTGGATAGCGCTTTTCCTTTTCAGCTTCTAAATGGAACACTGATTCCCCCTCTGGTAACTCCTGTTTCAGTCATTTATTAATCTTTGCTGTGGTGGATGTGGCACAAAAAATTGGAGACTATAAGGCTGGGTTTCAGAGTGATGTAAATCCAGGCAGTCCTGCTGAGGTGAAAGAAGCTACACTGGTAACTACCTGTGAGACTCTTCGAGATTGATAATAATAGGACCTGAGTTTTGCTTCTTTCCTTCTCATGAATAATCTAAAGCAAATGTGATTGTGAATGTAAGATTGATCATCATTGACTGTATCTCATGTCTGTACCTCTATGAAATGTGCATTTCCCCTATTGATCCTATGCCTCAGTCTGATACCCTTGGACCTCAAAAAAAAACCACCCCAAAACACAACAGTGTTTTGCTAAAAAAGGCTGGGCTACCTACAGCAATAATTTTCACTAATATATTTTATCCATTTTATTATTTTTAAATTTTAGTTTTGTTAACAGAGCTGTTTTATAATATTTTAAATGGTAGTTTATCTCTAACTTTGAGATTATATTACTTTGTTTTTCAGTCAAAGAAAGAGCTAGAACACAATGCCAGAATTGGGGTGCTCTATGGCCTTAATAGAAGCCTACAAGCCAATGTCTTATTTTACATGATCCCACAGGTTTCTTCACTCCTTTCTTTGCTACCTGTTCACAAATAGGGATTTAGATGCAAATTTTACAACTTGTTTCCATGTTTCCATTTCAAGCCCTTCTCAGTGAGAGATGGCAGAGGAAGATATACCTTACACAATATTAGCAGCATTTGTTGGTTCCCTTCCAATTTTTCTTTTTCATGGTTCCCTTCCTCTTCTTCTGCATATTTTTGCAATCTGGTAGCAAATTTGCTGCCTTCTACCTTCGTCTCATCCCTCCTGAAGACTAACAATGTCTCATCATGTGAACGCTGCTTCTTGACAGCCACTCGGGAAGCCAGGGCATTTGGCCACCCTGGCAGTGCCGGTTCAGACACCACAAGTCTAACAGGATCCATACGGTCCTGGTGCACATTGCTGCCCTGAAACCACTCTGGGGACAGAGCTGATAGCACACAAGGAGCAAAGCTAGCTAATCCTCTGGCTTCTCCATTTACCTGGGTAACCACAGGGTTTCCTTCATCTCATATCTTCAGTTCTTAAGTCCTATAGCAGCTACCACATACATACCAAATGCTGTGTCAATTACATTTTTTTTCTACCTTGATAACATTTTCCTTGTCATTTGTTCTGCATCCAGTTATCTTACTGTCCACCATGACAAAGGTATGTTTATTTTCAGATCCAGTCCAGATCTGGTATATTTTCCATTAAAGCTCTTCTCAAAGTACAGTTTACAGTGTGCATTTATCCCTTTAAACAAATCTACTCTAGTAGCTCTCATTTTTAAAAAGCATTTCCAAAAATTTTTGGGAAAATTATGCTTGTAGTACCAGTTTCCAATGAATCTGTTACTGCTACAGAAAATTTTCATCTCACTCTGTCTTTTGTCTTTTTGTTATGACTTTTTAGTCATGCCAATCAAAACCTGCATTCAGTGTCCTACATAAAGAATAGACCAATTCTCTACATGGAAACTCTGTTTAATTTGATGAGGATATTGTCATAGAGATGACACACAGTTACTTAACAATTTATAGAGACAGTTGATGGTCTAAACACTGCTTCAAGAAGTTAACAATGTAAACATGGATGTTTGGAGATGTTAATTAGCAGGAGTTGTTAAGTATGAAATTTATGATCTATCTTTGACTGCTTTTGTCTCAGGCTAATCCATTTCTTTTATACTTTTTCCTAAACCTCCAAGCTGTTGAACATATCTTTAGCCAGCTACTGTTTCAAGATCAACCCTGCAAAACAGAAACATGTTATTTTTATCATCACCAGCTGCACAAGTTTCCTTCTCAAATTACTTCTATCAAAATTTCAAGTTATAATGACTGAACTGTAAAAATGTGGTTTCATACTGAGATAGCTGGTTTTGTGTAAAAAGATAGTTACATACAGAATACTGTATGTAGAAAGGTAGAGAATTTAAGACTATAACTCTTTCTGAAGAAGTACTTTTTTTTCCTGACTATTAAGACTTTTTGTTTGAATTCCTCAAAACTCTTTGAAGTTAAACTGTTGCTAATGAAATCCTGCACAGAAAGACATAATAATTGTAACAATGTTTTTGAAAAAAAAGCTTGTAATACTGTCATGATGTGTTCACCTAATAAATAAAGCTTCATAATTTTGGTTTGTAAGAGAAAAGAGCTGTTGTCACTGACATAAGTTACGAATTATTTAATTTAATAAGAGTTACTGCTTTGATAGGAAAGTCAGGGATCTTGAACCAGTAAAAGTGTGAAGCCTTGTCTGACAAAAATAATATCTGTGACTTCAAGAGGAACAGCATATTGCATGGGGCTGCATGAAGTATTCAGCAGGCAGGAGAGCAGGGACATGGAAGAAGAAAGGAAAGTCAAGTTAATAGAAAGAGAGTTTTAAAGACTGTGAATAGGAATCCTATGAGAGTGCTGGGTTTCCCATGAAGAGCTTCCATTTGTCTTATCTATTCTACTGTTAGAGTAGATGCAATTCTTGAATTCACCTGAATATTAGCTGAGTAACACTAACTTATAAGGCATGTGAAATATAACAGCAGAAATACAGTTACTGTCTACTGCTGAACTAGAGAGCAAGTGCAGTGCAAAATTCTGAGATTTATATAAATTTTCTCCTATCAGTTGCCTTTTTTTTATGCAGCAGAGGCTATGTGTGGGACTGTACTGGAGAGATATTAACTCATGGAAAGGAGATTTTTTTCTAGAATTCAGCAGCTGGTAGCAAAGATAAAATGACATTACCTCTATTGCTACTTTGGGAATATTGTATTTATTACAGTGTGTTCCCTACAATGCCAGAAAAAAAAAATAGGCTAGCTTTCTCATCTTGTTTAAAAAAGAACTGATGCTTTTTTGGCCAGACTGAGTGGCTACTTCTTATGGCCAGCATCAAGTCATAGTTGTATTCTCCTTTGAGGAAAATCACTCTATTAAGATTTTTCATTTAAGGTTTGACTGTCATATTTTTGGACCTTTATGAAATGTTTTTAATTTGTCTACATTCTAGCAGGATTCAGGTAGGTCTATTACAGCTGTTGGTATTCATGTTAGCTTTGATAATCTCTAAGGAAGATGTCCAGAGCATTTTTCTTGGATGCCAGATAGGTATCCAAGAAAATGGATAGCAGGTACCGCTAAAAACGCCAGTGCTCTTGAAAGGCAGAATTGCAGGCTGAGGAAGTGTGTGGGAACCTACGGTTCTGGGGAAGGCAGGAGCTCAAAAGACTTTCAGCAGCAGTGCACTTGAAAAGAGCTGTTTTGAGTAGCACTGGTCCTCAGCTACCTACCCCAAAAGGAGGGGACAAGATGGGGAAACTAGGAAGAGGGCTGTTGTTTTAAAACAACAGAGGGCTTTATTTCTTCTCCATAAGGAATGTTTTGTATTACCTCATTGTTCAGGTTTTAAATTTGTGTATAGTTTCCTGCATAGACGTACAAAGACACTATGAGGTTACATCAAGGGATAAATAGGTATCTGCACACGAAGAACAGGCCATGTAAAACCAGGAAATGTGAGGAAATTAAATGCAACTGAAGGCATTCCTCTGTGAATAATGCAAGTACAGCTTGAATATAGTTGAAAGGGAAAGTACAAACTGTGGGGTTTGTTTTTTTCCCAAGCATATTTAAGGCATGACCATCAGCATCCACACAATGTTTATGAAAGGTCCTTTTCCCTAACAGAAGAACCACTGTCCATTATCTTAACAGAAATCTCTAAACTTGGCTAGGCCTGGAAACATGGAAGTTTTTCCTGTAAAGACTCATTGTATCAGAGAGCCCGATCATGGTTTAAAGCATTAGTGTGAGAATAGGAACAGAGAGGGAAGAAAGAAACATTGAAAGCCAGAGTGTGAGTGAGTGAGATAGCACAAAGTTAACTGTTTGCCTGGATCTTTAATGGTCAGGAGGATGAAATCCATTTGTCATTAACTACAGGAGGTAGATCTAACTGCTGTGAACCTGCCAAAGACTCCTGTGTGCCCATACTTCGTAAAGCTGGTACATGATTCATCTTGTGGCTACAGCTTAACAGCAGCACTTCACATTCTGAAGCCTGGATAGGCTCACACTTCTCTCTCTTTTTCTCATAGTTGCATAACTTTCCATTATAGGACTGTCTGGAAACAGCAGTTCCACTTAGCAAAGATTTTCAAAGTTTGAATGATTTTGTTCCATGTTGGCATAAAAAAAACAACTGCAGCCTTTCAGAATGTCTTTGAGAGACCTGTGGGCAGGAGAGAGGAAAGTCAGACAGACTAGCCATTCAGGGGAACAGCAGTCTTTATAGGCAAGGTTCAAGACCTTGCTCTGACAGAATCTCAGTGGTGTTCACCTCACTTAAATTTGAGCTTTTAACTCAGCTGTAGCTGCCTACTCTGGTCAATGGAAAAAAGATGTCTGCTCAGAGAGGCTAATTTAGACCACACAAAGCAGGCTTTTCCTCTAAATCATCTTTGATAAAACAATTTTTGTCTGTGTTCCATTTATAACATAGGGGGACTGAACTACTAACTTACCTGCCTATAGTTGGTCTTTAACTACAGATGAGGCTGTACAATGTAACCTAGGGTGCATTTTTTTCCTCCTCTTTTGTCTGAAAATTTCACTTGCAATCAGGGAAAGCTTCTTATCAAAAGTTTACACAATTAAGAAACTGAACAAATCCTCAAGACCAGATGTTTTGACATTCAAAAGTAAGCAGTAAGTGTTTTTTTTTTAAAGCACTCAACAAGCATGCATTTCACTGGAATGCTTGTTATCAGAAGTGTTTGGCAAATCATTACAAGTCACCTCATGTTTATTTGTAAATCATTCCTTTATTTGTAAATTATTCCTTAATTATTAATTAGATAATTTAAATTAAAAAGGATGTGTGAACATAAGTGAGAAATTATCTAATATCACTTATAAATACTATAAATAAGTACACTAAGAGATACAACAAAAATTGTATATGCCAGGTCCTTGAGTTGACTGATACTAGCTGATAAGAGTAGGTGCATTTTAAAAATGCATATGAGCCTGAAACATCTTCACAACTGGATTCTCTGCACAGCAGTCAGGGACACTGTCAATTTTACCATGCTGAATGTTTTGTTTACTTGTGAGCATAGAGATGCCCAGACCAAAGCCATTTCTCACTGTATGCACAAAGGCAGAAGAGGCTGGGTCAGGGCTTTTGGACTCTCATTTCAGTCTCAAGGTATTTTTATTTTGGGAAACACTGGCAAATCAATGATGAATAGTACACCAATATAAGTGATGTTTTAGAAGGTGACTTGTTTGCATCATACCAGAAATCTGACCCTTGGTTGACAAAAGTTGAATGTCTCCCTTCACTATAAATGAGCAATTTTTGTAAAAAACAAAAAGAAGTTGAATACTGTGGTAATGGGCATTTGTCTGTAAGATCATATTTAACAGTATTTGCTAGAACAATCTGTCAGGTTGACTTTGCCCTCTCACCTGTAGCTGTGCCTCCAAAGCATACATTTCTTTGTCTTACTCTGATGAATAAGTGAAAAAAATATTCTAAATGCAGATTTTAATAGCTCTGTGAATACCAGTTTATAGTATTTTGCTCCTTTCTTAGTTAAGCCTAATCATCAGTTACTGTAGGTCAGCTTCATTTTCCTTTTCTCTTCAGAATACTAGACTGCTAAAATGATCTTTATTAATAAAGCACTGCATGTGTGGCATTTTAATAAGGCTTTTAAATGGCACTCAGAGATGGAGCATATTATGTCTACAAAAAAGAAAAGCATTAAAATTGTTGCTGTTACTTGCCTAAAGGACTGCAATTCCGTATTGAACTTGCAGCCTCCTGTGGCTGGGAAATACCTCTGTCCCACAATTATTCATGCTATGGTATTTTTAACACCACTGCAGCCCCTAAACAGTAACACTTTCACCTGACAGTACTTAGTGAATTACTCCCATCACTTAAAAACAGGTTGGATAAGAAATGCTGACATGTCAGGGAGAAAAATTCCATGAGCAACTAGTATGTTTATGTGAGATTACAGACATGAAACTCATTTTATTTTGATAAATAAGAAGATAGACAAGCCATTTGTCACATTTAACTGCTGATATCAGAGACACAAGAAATTTGTTTTTCAGACATCTATTGTAAATACATTTTACAGGGTTTCTGAGTTAAATTCCCTGACAAGGAGCATTTACTCTCTCAATTGGTCTACTGAATCAAAGGGAGTTTCTTCCAACAGAGGCATATGTCAAAGGAAAACAAATTCAAGTTATTTCAGTCACTCACACATAGATTTCTTATTTTGACAGCTGGTCCTCTTTGCTAATGAACATGCAAAGTTTGCTTATGCTTCAGCACTTTCCTGGGAAGTGCTTATTTAACACTGAATGACTGCTTGCCTGTGCAACTGGAAGTTGTGCAGGACGGAGTACCGTGTTAAGAATATTCAACTCACACTCACATCTGAAAGTCTAGCCCTCTGCTTGACAAACATGAGTATAAATTTATCAAATATGCAGTCTTATAGCCATCAGGAGTATGCAGTAATGGCTCCAAGGTGATAGGCGAAATGCTTGTCATACAAAGAATTACAGTTTTCTATCAAGTGGTTATGACTTACTTGCATTTAAATTAAATAAAGTACACAGGAAAATGGAACCTCTAAGCCATGTTTTGGATTTCAAAAATCCAAAATTGATATGCTCCATTACCCTGAAGAAATTTCAGGCCTTCAGCCCTCTCAGATACCTAGAGGTATATTTTAGACCGCATCACTCTTTGGAGTGTAACAGAAGGATCCGAACTAGTAACTGTAGGAAGGTTTGAATGTCTCAACAGTGGTCTGGAAAGCATCAGAGCTGTCTTGAGTGTGCTTGGATGTGTAAGAGACATATAATTTCTTCAAAGCTGTTAATACTAATACTAATAATACTAATGCCATGAAATGAAGATAAAAAAAAAAGACTGTGAATGTGTACTCTTGGAAAACTGCATGAAAATAGTTACCTCAAAAAGGAAATTTGGACTTAGAAAAGAGTCTACAAAGAAGGTGGGGAGGGGAACAAGAGAAAGGAAAAAAAAGTAAAACAAATGCTGTGGAAATAAAACTGGATCTTTCAAGCACAGTTCCTTAGGTCAAAGGATATTAATTGTCAAGAAAAGCTGAGTCCTTTGAAAATGTGTTTTAGGAGATGTCAATGGACAGATTTGGGCTAGGGAAAGAAAACAAAGGAAAAGGCTGTGGTACAGTAAGGACAGGATAGAAGACTGGTTTGGACCCTTAGCAAACATTTCAGCTTACCTTCTTCCCAGAACCATGATCTTGGGGAAAAGCAAAAGGAATGATAGGAAAGAGATTACAGAAATTTATGGCACAAAATTAAAAAAGCAGTTTAATGTGTCTGTTGAGGTGAAAGGAAGAAAAGAAACTAGTTAAACTGTTATAAAATTTTACTTTGAAAGTCTAGAAACAAGGTTCCTTAACAAGCTTTATCAAGATAGAAATGATGTAAAGTGAAATGGAGGTCTAAGCTGAGAGGCAGAAAATGTGATCCCAGCAAATACAGATTTGTAGATCTGACCTCAACAGAATTTAACAAAACCAAATCATAATGAAACAATAAAAAAAGAATAAGATGAACAATTTACTAGACAATTTTCAAGAAGATGTATTATGTCAAAGGTAGATTGTGTCTACTTGGATTTCACTTAAATTATTGAATATGCTGCTGAAAAGCAACCTATTAGCCAAGACAGAAAAGAAGGAAAGTTGTAAATGAGTTTTATGGAAAGTTCAGTGGGAGATGGATGCTGTTGAAAGGAGAGGTTGGGGGTTGGTCTTTGGTGGAGTTCTTCAAAGAACAGCACTGACAGAGTTTTCGGGTCAATATTGCTCTCTCTACTTTTCTTACTGGAGTTTTTGCAAAGATTACGCAGGTCATAAGGCCATTTCCCTCTGGCATTGTTGAGGAATACATTTAGTGCAGACAGCTCTGTGTGCAGCTGCAGATTGAGCTCTGGGTGGCAGGACCCTAGGCTAGACGATGATGACCCTTTGCATAAGAAAGGGTACGGGGACCTGAATCAGGTGACCAGATACCCGGTGACATGCCAGGAGACACACAGCAGGAGCCCAGGACTCCAGACTTTCCCATGCTTACCTGTAAAGGTGTAAACCCCAGGGTTTCCTTGGTTTGGGATCCCTCCTTGGAGGCAACCGCCTCAAGCTGTTATTTTGCTATTGCATGATTAAATTGTTTTATATAAGGATTGAAACAGCTAAGAATGTGCTATGGGAAATCTGGGGTCAAGTAGATAAGGAAACCTGGTCTGACTGTATGAGTGTGGGATGCGAAGTTGGTAAGAGGCCTTGGTCCCAGCTTGGGTGGTCTGAGAGGGGCTGTGCCAGAGCGGCTCCTGGATGGTCAGACGAGGAAGTTTCTTTAACGTGGGATGGAAGGCATTGTCACTTATGGGGAGGCCTGGATCTTTAGGGATGGACTCAGGGAAATGTGATGAAGTTAAGCCCTGGAAATGCAAACTTCTGTGCCTGAGACCTGATTCAAAACACTGCAGATGAGGGCAGAAAAATGTATCCTGCCTGGATCCCCTGGAAATTCCAGAAAAATAGAATGGAGACCTCTGGTTCACCAAGGGGTGGCTAGGAGACACAAACATTGGAAGCAAGATTTCTGAGAGTTAATCATACTGTACTAGCTCTCATAGAGAATACCATGCACGAACTCAGTCACTCTTTTACAAGAAAGATTATTCAGTACTGAAATGGGGCCACTGCTCTGCTACCAGAATGAGATGAAGAATGGAGAGTTTATTTTAAGTCAGCCCAGATTATTTCGTATTTAAAAAAAAAGGCTGGTAAGAGATATGAAAGCCTATTATGTGATGGAAACCTGCACCAAGAATGGAAGGGAGATGTTTAAGCTAAAGCAATATTATTAAAATTACAGTGCCACACAAGCTGGCAAAAAATAAATGTATACTGGAATTAGAAGAGAGTGAAGCATAGAGGACATTCCTTAGCTGTTATTAGACCACACAGGTGTTGGTGGAGCTTTTTAGAAGTAGTGGTAAAAGCTGAATTCAACAGAATTACTTTATGAAGAAGAATACAGCGTAAGAGACTGAGACAGTGGACTGAACTCTCTTCCAGCTATGTAAACAGCTTGTTTTATTTTAGTGAAAATTTGCACTATTTTAAAAATACTTTTTTTTTTACCACATCAGATTTCAGTTGAGTCATTTTTAGTTGTTGAAATGTAATAGATGTCTTCTCCATTTTGGCACCATTGAAAGTGTGGATAGAAGAGAATTAACTGATCACATTGCTATTTTGTCTTAGATATCTCAAAGTGCTTAGAAACTTATCTGACATATATATCACAGTAAAAACAATACCAGAGAGTTTCAATCAGAACAAGAATAAGAAAGAAAAGTCAAAATAAGTGTAAACAAAAGAATGAATCTGCTGAGGAGACATTGATAGGTTATAGTATTACTTTCCTACTTTAATGAAACTTTCCTTTACATAATTTGTGGCAAAACACGTAAAAATACTTAATTAATTTCTTTTCCTTAGTCTTACCTTCACAGCAAGTACTCACCATTTTACACAGAGGCATGGAAGTAATACTGAGAAGGAAAGCTGTTCTTTCTTCCCCTTTCATGGGATGTTTTTAAGCTGTTTGGTATTCCTTTGAAGACTACAGCAGTAGTTTACATGCTGGATATTTATCACTGGTGTGGAGGGTGAAACACTAACTGCACACCATACTCCCTGCCCTTTTAAAATATTGATGAGTAACCATCTGTGGAACCTCATAAAGTATTAACTCTTTAAGGGGGAAAGATCTCTGGTTCACAGCATAGCACAAGTTCTATATGTTTTAAATCCTACACAATCCGAAGAGTTTCAGGCTGTTTATCTTAGTTCAATATCCAATATTAACACCTGGTTTTGAAATCACAAGTAAGGAATATTGCTTATCTGCTATTGCTTATGCTGCTATTGATCCAGCGGGACAGGTATGTAAGTTTAGTTATTATTGATATGGGGATATCCATAAATTAAGTCTACATCTTGAACTTCAATGCTTAGCCCTTTTATTGGCTTCCTACTATTTTCAACTTTCATTTTATGTACCGCTTATCAGGTTAGCTCATGTTGGAGCAACTGTTGCATCTCCTGAATTGCCATACCTGAATTTGAAGATAATAGTCTGCATTTCCCTGAATATTGTCCACTAGGTAGTGTGTGCAAGTGTCAGACTGAGGCTGACCCATTTATTTTTTGAACTACGTAGTCCAAATACCATATATATTTAGAGATCTAATTTATCTTTTTTCTTCAATTTTTTAGCTGTTCAAATTACCTAGCTGACCTGAGTGCAAGCAATTTCTTTGGCCCATGAATTTGTGGTTCAGAGGAAAATTTTTAATCCCTCTAAAGAGTGTGATTACAGTAGAACACAATTATAGCTGTTTTATCAAATAAAGTAGATGGAAATGGGAAAACTGTGGGAAAAAAAATTTCTTCACAGAAGAATCTTCACAGAAGAAGTCTTCACAGAAATCCATCAATATTTTTAAATAAGTAACTTTTACATGAGAGATTGCCTGCAGTTTTAGGGGTGGGACTTGATACCCCTTCTGAGGTATATGAGAAAGCCTGAAAGACTTTTAACATATTGACATGGAACTCTAATAGCTTGAAGATCAGCAGTGCTAATCCACCCTAGTGGCACTAGCTCAAACATTGTAGATGCTCAGGTGTCCACTAAAGCTTAAAAATACATGGGGAATTTTCAAAGATAATCCTATTGCCTAGGAATACCCCAGACATTGCTTGCAGAAGAGTGATAAAAAGTTGATTTATACCTAAAGAAATTAGCAACTGAGTTCTTTCCTCTTCATATACAAATGTCAGTGAGATAAAACAAGAATAAAGTTAACAGAATTATGTGCCAACTATCCCAAAACATAAAGAAATCATGCCATGTGTAGGATTCCTTTCTTTGGACAAATATCCACTCAAATTTTAGTTTTCTTTACTGAATTCCAAGCTACATTTAGATAAAAGACATCCAGAAATATGATCTCTGCTGCCACTAGATTTCTGCTTGTATTGCTAAGTTAGTGATTCAACAAGTGTGCAGTGTGTCTTTAATTGCTACCACCCAGATGAAATTTTCCCTCAGGATTCATTAACTAATGACTTCCTCCTTTGCTGAGTTGTAAATTTACAAAAGACTTTGGCAAACTAGTAATTTGCCCTCTTGGAAACCAGATGTAAATGAGCCAAACAGGTGGGAGCCACAGCTACAAACACATGAATGCAATAAATTTAGTAATTGCATGTATTTGTGTGGTACCCTCCTAAAGTCATTCTCCTGGTAAACATTAAAGTATCCACCCAAGTCATACTGAGGTGTGAAGTAAATGTTTTCAAGAGCCAATAAATTAGTTTAATAAATGAATTATTAGTTTTGCAAGATTCTTAGCCACTCAGCCTCTAGGGTTTTCAGCACAGTAGCAGTACATAGAGTACCACAGGATGGCTCTTTCAACAGTTGGGGCATGCTTACCTGCAATATGCTCCTAATCCATAGGAAAAGGTGGTGGGAGGCTTTAGCAATTGTTTAAGAGTGAGCTGCTTTCCTGCAACAGAGGTGTGTGACTAACACATCCTTCCAAATTTTAGCTACTTGGTAGCAGCCTAAAGTTCTGCCTCTCAAACTCAGCACTAGTCAGAAATTATAGTACCTGCTCCCTGTCATCCTCCAAGTACAGTCTGGAGGGTGCAAGATAAAACTCATTTCTGGACTTTCATTGAACAGGGATTATGTGCCACCAATGTCTATGATTACATCGGACTGGAAGGAAGTTTGCAGCTATTAGTTCTATGTTTTTTTTTTTCAAAATTGCTTTTCTGCTGAAGTTTTTCAAAGGCATTTTGAAGGTTGGTATTATCCATGTTGGCTCTGTTTGTATATTTGGAGTCATAATAAGTGGAGTGTTTTGCCACAGAAAAACAATTGTCAAATTTGAAGTGTTTTGACACAGAAAAAGTCGTTGTGGGCTAATTAGATACTGCACCAACAGTTCTGCAGTAAATGAAGCAGACATGAATTTGTTAACCTGGGCAGCAGAGAGTACCTGAAGAAAGCTTGGTTTTCTGTGAATGCAGGATAGCTCCCTCAGCATGGGACACTGCAGGATAAAAGCGCTGACCTATGTTTCTGTTGGACTCTAGTTTTTGAAGTACATCAATTTTGTTAGAAAATAACAAAAAACCCCAAGCATAAACAATATCTTTACGAAATCACATAATTTTTTCCATCCTCCTGTTTCCTTGGACCAAAAAAAGAAAGCTTATTACCCCAGTAATCAGAAGGTGCTTTTGACTCTATCTATTGAAATGACAATACATCATGCTATCTGATCATATTTGCAGCTCTAAAATGTAAATACACAGATAATTTGTTTACTAAGAATATCTCTATCCAAGTAATGGCATCAACTGCATGGTCATAGCTTTTGCCTATTCCAGTGCATTGCTTCAAATGCTCAAAAGACCAAAAAATTGATGATGATAATGTTTGATAATTAACTAGTTTGCAGCCTATTTGTTCTCTGGCCAGATGTTCCTAATTCCTGTTGTCATCCTTGGAAGCAAGGGTGGACAAACAGCAAGAAGGAACCTCTGTGCAGGTCTTCACTTTCTCTGTGTTTTGGATCCATGCCAGTCTGTTTTGGAACAGCATTCTGTGACCCAGTGGGAAAGTCCCTCAAGCACCATTGTCATTGAGTGGGACATGGAGCTCCTGAACCATTCTGGCACAGGGTAAGGATCACAGCTGGGATCACACAGCCCACCAGGCCCCATGCACAGCCCAGAACACTTAAACAGCTGGTGCTGGCAGTGCAGTGAAGGCTGCAGTTACTTTTGGGACCTCAGTAGGGGCAAAGCTTTCCACTGCCCGTATAACACTTCAGTAATTCCAGAGAAGTGGACTGAGGGGGGTGGGATTTAGGTACGTATCCTTTTAGAGCCTGGGCTTATACCAATAATCCATTTACTTTTCATTTTCCATGAACCAGGGAGACTTCAGTAGAGCTCAACGTGTATAGTGAATATTATATGCTATTGTTACTGGAAAAGCTCTTCTCTTTTAAAGAGGTTGTATTACACAGGGAATACCTCAGCTCTCCTCCTTGGAGTATAGCTTCTAAATAAATACCTAAAATAAAGAAGCCCAAAGCCTGCATCAAAACTCTACCCACACAGACAATTTGAACTCACTCTCCAGAAAGTGAAAAGCTGTAACTGCAGAATAATGTAGCAGTCTTTCTGTATTAGACTCAGGCAGCTGCTGACTTTAAACTCAGGCCAGCACAAGACCTTCCCTGTCAAGCAGCTGTTTTGCTCACACAGTACCTCCTGAGGCTTTACCCACCTGTAAGCGCCTAGTGAAAAGAACCTCCCTATTTTTACATGTTTACACAGCATCACTATGAGGTTCACAGAAATATCTGTCAGGTGCTATTGTGGTATCAATCAGAAGTAACAAAGGATCAGTAAAAGCATATTATCCAAGTCAAAGAACTTGGAATCAAGCTGCAAGGAGCTCTCATTATGTAAGGTTACTACTTTACCTTTAACCTCTCTGTCTTCCAAGTAACACCTTGGCAGTCAGAAAAACTTTTCACATGCAAGTCAATCAAAAATTCAGAGGCCATGCCATTTGAGCTGAAAGTTGATTTTCAGTAAGGTAAATTGAACCACATTGAAAATCTCACAAACAGAAAAAAGGCAGTGACAACAAAAAATCCTTTTCTGTGTGGTGTACATAAGATTCCTTTTGATAAAGCTGTGACTTCTCTCCTGTTTTAAGAGACTCATTAAACAGTGAAAGTTCACTGATGAGTCTGCCAGAGAAGTAAAGTCAGATAAAATACCCCAATCCCCAGACAAAATTATTTTCTCTGAACCTTTGAGGAAAATCAGGTTTTCCAACAAAACCCTTTAAGTGATCTGACACTTGGTGTGAAAATAGCTAACAATGTCCATTGACAGTGATCCCCTCCCTGAGCCCAATCACTACCTCAGGATGTTACCGTAATAAGGAGAAGAAAACACAAGCAAAAATCCATAAACCCAAACATCTTAGAAGGCAGGTATTTCCCCAGCTCAGACTCATGAGGTGACAGGGAGAATTCAGAAGCAGGAGTGTTGGAGCAGGCACTGCAGTCAGAGGTGGCTCATAGCGCTCTGCCGCTGATCCTGGCACAGGGCTCCAAATGAAAATCAAAGCAATACATCTCTTTTCAAAACAAAGAAAGAGGGGGGGAGAGAGGGGGGGGGGGAGAAATCTCATTCTCTGAGTACCTTTGATTCCTGGCTGGTAGTTGATGCTGGAGAGGGGGGCTGCTCTGTGCTCTCCACTTCATCCTCTTTCTCCACACTATCCACGCTGACTTCAGTCGTGCTGCTCGGAGGAATCATTTTACCTCTAGAACACTGCTACTATCAGGAAAAAAAAGCTACAGATGGTTCTTGCCTTTTGTCATTCAACGTCCTCTTTCTTCTCTGCTCTTCTAGGGTAAATGAACTCCAACTGCTTGGTTTCACTATATTTGCCAGACGAATTCTCTGGATTTTCTTTGTTTTTCCCCCTTCTCCTCCTCCTTCCCCTCCTTCCTCCCTCCCCTTTCCTATGCAATTGTGCTGCGAGGGAGTAAGTTATCGATGGTTCTGTAGGTCAGTTGTGTGCCTGCTTTTCCCCGATACTCCTCCCCTCCATATGAAGCTGGAGGTGTGGAGCAGCGCCGTGACTGTCAGCCCCACAGTCAGAGGGGAAGCAGCAAGCCCGAGCCACGCACATACACACAGACACACACAGACACAGACACAGACACACACACGGCACTGGAGGGAGGAGCTGTATTTCTAATCCTGTGAATAGCTCTGGAGGAGCATGTTCTGTCATAGTAGTGAAAGAAAGTAACGTGTACATGCACACACACACACACACACACACACACACACACACACACACACACACACACACACACACACACACACACACAGAGGCAGGCAGCGTATAGGGGTTTGGAAGCATTTTACCTTTTTTACCTTTAACAGACTGGAGAAGACAGAGTTGAAGGGTACCCTTATATTCTTTCATGTCTTACTGAAGAAAAAGAAGCCCAGCAAAAGCTCTAGGAAAAGAGGAAGAAAATTGCTCTTTTTCCTTGTCACAGAGAAGATTATTTAAAATCCTAGCTACTCAGTGTCTCTAAGGCTCCCAACTTGCCCACATGCCAAACTTACTAGTAAATGATAGGACAGAGTCAGTGAAGAGTTACCTGTGGATGCACGTATTCCTTGCTCCCCTCCCAGGCAGGGAAGCCCAGGTCTGAGCCATGCACATGCAATCTGGGTCACCTGGAGCTCCCACTATCATGCACATACTATACCTGTAGGTTGTCATAGTGATAACACTCCATCAGGCAGCAGCAGAGCAGAGGCAGCCATTGGGAAGAGCCTGTTGGCTTCCCCCAGTGCCGTCATTCCTGAGGATGCAGCACCTGAAGTCACGCTTGGGTCTGCAGCACTACTGGCAGAAGGTCAGTGTGACTTTGCTGTCTGGCTCAGATTGCTTTATATTGCTTGAGGTTTCCCTCTGATTTAAATCTGCTGCAAAGGTGCTTGTCAACTCTCTTCACTGCTGAATTAAGGTCTGCATTGTGAAAGGTTGAATGGATGTGCTTCCCACTATATACGCTTTGCTTATGCCACTCCATATGGCTGGTGGAGATGACTCCTTCATTTAAAGAAAACAGAAAAAAAGCAACCCAAATATGTTTCATATAGCAATATATACATCCTGGAAAGTGAGAAGAAAAAAAGGGTTGTTTAGTGGATCTATACAGATGTTTGGAGGTGATTTGATGGTGTCTAAGTTAGACATTATCTTTAGTACCTTGTAGCTCCAGGAGAGGACACCAGTTTCCCCTCTGGCCCCATCCCTTGGAAACATAGTTGCTACTTAGAGCTGTCTTGCAGGCCCCCTTCACCTCAAATAATCAGTGTGTGAAAGTGAAAGCAAGTTTACAAGATAGTACGGGTTATACAGATGAAAGCCAGAGCAGAAATTGCCCTGCAGCCTCTGTAGTCTTAATAACTATGCAGAAGCCAGAAAAAAAAAATCAGCTTCTCTTTGAATCCCCAGTGAACCTTCAGGACTAGAAGTTAGATGGGGAAAAGATCTTTATGTTTTTGAAACAGAGCATATAAGATACAAAATTCTAGCAGACAATAAAGATGAAATGCTGCAATGCTATTTGTACAGCTATATCAGAGCAAAAGATTGCCTTAAGGGTCTGCCAGTAGAACGTATTATTTGGCCTGTAGTCACTAACACGTTTACAGGGATCAAAACAAGAACACTGTTTGCTCTTGAGGCAGTGGCAGTGACAACTGAGGTTGAAACAAGGAAACACAGAGCTCAGAGGGGCAGATTTGGCAGGTAGGTAGAAGAATTTATTTCCAAGGGCTTGCTTTCTAAAATGCAGCAGTGTCTTAGACCATTCCCTTCAGTGCTGGAGGAATTTTCCAAGTGCAAAGGCAATTTTTTCACTCAGCAAGTAAGATTTGGGCTTCGCTGTAAAATCATCCTCTTAGCAATGAGCAGTGTCTCATCAGAGCCACAGTTTTGGAGAATTAGGGTAGCTGTGGGCAACAGAGATCTTGGCAGGGCAACAGCAATGGAATTCTCCAGCTCTGGCAGTAGCATCCTTCCCTGATTGTCCAGCCTAGAAGAGCCAAGCTATGGCTAGCGCATGTGGTCTGCCCCCTCCAAGGACTGTTCTGATTGCCCAGCAACCTGACAGGCGAGAATCATAAAACTAAATTCTGCCTGGTTTCGCACAAGTGTTGTGATCTGCCCTTTCTTGTTAAGAGGCTCAAAAACATCTTATGGTGAACTTGCAGGCTACCTTTGAAATGGATGTGGAGTGGTTGGTTAATAGTTAATTCTCTAAGTGTTGTAAAATCCAGCACACATTTTGTATGAGAGCTTGTAACGTCATGACTGTGTAAGTGATTATCATACCACTCTTTAATTGTTTTACCAAATTAGTATTAACACCTGCTGCACTTCTCTTCCCCCAATTACTCACTTGTCAACCACGATGGATTTGTCAGTTCCTTGACAATTAGCTTGGGAAAGATGAGTCAAAGATAAAATTTTACCAAAAAAGCAAAAAGGAAAAGAAACTGGATTTGTTACATTTTCATTTCCTTCCACGGGGAGCTGGCTATTGAAGAGCTAATATATAGTATAATGAAACAGACTGATCAAGTTAGATCAACTACATCTCTCACCCACGCTTCACTCCTGAGAAGTTGGACTTGTGATTACTGCCGATCAGTCTCTATGTGAAAGTACTCAGAGGAAATGGGAGCACTGCAGCAGAGTGCTAAACAAGAGGAAATTGAACAGTTTTTGTAGTATAGAGAGGAGTAGATTTCTGGAGTGGGGAAAAGCAGTTTGGATGAATAAAACATGAGTGCCAATTCCCAGCCCACAGCTGAAGTTGTTTCGCTGTGTAAAGGCTGTTGTGTGTTGCCTGGAGTCCCTGCCAAGTATGCCTCTGCTGGTGGTCTGATGCTGGCTGCATGGGTGCCGTGGTCTGATGCTGGCTGTGTGGGTAACACGTCTTGTCTGCCCTCCTTCACTCCCACTCTCTGGTCCCACACACAAAGGTGACAGGGTGTGGTGTGGCACAGCCTTCCGTGCTGGGGCTCTAGTAGTTCTTCCTAAGCTCTGGCTGAAGCCAGCCTGATAAGAGCATCTCAGAGGGTCCTGACTCCAGGAATATATAAATACATACTTGCTGTGCTGCCAAGTCCTACCTACTGGAGACCTCTACAGTGGCAAGATTAAGCTGATGGGATCTGGACCATGCCATGGTTTTTGCCTCCCTTTTTTTTTTGCCTTTTTTGGTATGGACATTCCTTTGAAATATTTGAGCACCTCTCTGCCAATGATATACATGCACAGTGCTGTATTTCACTAAAGGAATGATAAGAAATCAGTACTTATCAAATATGTTATTTCTGTTCAGACACCCATGTTGATAGAGAAAAAACAACAAGGAAAAAGGAAAGAGGGAGATATAATTGTCAGTATTCAGGGCTTGGTGCAGGAACCATTCCATGCTTCTGAACAAAGAGGGTCTAAGGGAGCACATAGAGATTATATTGCTGGTGGACGATACTGGTTTAAATTACTATATACCACTCTCTAGAAGTGTACAAAGCAGTGAAGAATCAGTCTGGTTGCTGCAGTTTGATTTCCTCTAAAGCATGCTTGAAGGAAAGCAGGATCAAAACCATGGAGTCCAACTTCCAAGAGAATGCAGACTGAGAGCCACAGAAAATCATTAAACACACAAAAAAAGTTGTCATAGTAGCACTTGCAGTGAAACTTGATCAGCCTCACTCCAAATCCCTCAGTCAAATTTGTGAGCATTCCCAGGTGAGAAATAGTTCTCTTTCTTGAGTATTCCAGGTGAGAAGTAGTTCTCTTTCTTTGTCAAATAGATTTTGTCATTGTGGAAACTGACAACAGGATACCTTGTGCCATCTGTGATGAGAATTTTACTTTTGGCATGGTGTTTTTGGCCAGATGTACCGGTTGATATCTTCACTGGACTCTTGTCTCTATTAACTGCTTCATCCACAGCTGGCTACTAAACAGCAAGGACCATTGCTCAGAGAACCTTTCTGTGTTTCCAAGTGACAGGCTAGCAGGCTCTTCTCACCAGCAAACATTGTACCCACAGAGAAAACAAGATTAAAATAGTATCACGTGGCTGTTTTTTTTTGTTTATAATCACCCACCCCTTGTTTGCTTACTATACAATCTTGGCAGTTCATTGAGCAGCTAACATACCAACAAATCCCTGTGGATTCTGCTTATCTAAATGCCATCTGAGGGCTACAGTCATCAGCTCATCAAGCTGGAAGCAAAAGCTGGTCAATGCTCTGAAACCATTCCCAGTACTAATGGAACACTGATGGCCTGCATTTTGACCAAATAATCTCAAAGAATTTTTTAGAGGTAAAGTATTAAGCCTCCCACTGCTCCAGAGTGTAGCAAATGAGTAACTGTGGAGGAAGCTAAACCAACAGATTTGTGCTTGTACTTAAGCGGGGAAAAGAAACCGGAACCTCTGCCTGAGTATTAATTTCAAAGCCCTCTTTCTCTCTATCCACAATGACAATGACACAGGGAGTGACGAAGAGATCATCTTGCATCTTGGGCAACTTGAATATATCTTTTAGGGAGGTCATGATGAGATTGAAACACTGCTACACAGACATCTAGACCAGGAAAATGAAGAGTGCTGCATCCTCTTGTGACAGCGAGAAATGTTTGAGAAGGGGAGAAGAGGATGTAATTATAAAAGATGAAATTTAGCCAAGATACAGCATGTAATATGTTCAGTCTTACAAAAAGCATGGCAATACCTTTAAATAACCAGCAACAGTCCCGACCTGATTTTACATCTCTGCTGGCAATAGGATTCCTTCTCACTTTTTATAGGAATGCGATATAAAAAGAAGAATCAGTAGCAACATTTCCTGCAACTCACAGATGCTCCTAGAAATTCTTGCCTTTTAATAGCCATTTACTGATTTGGTCTGATATGACTGTAACAAGAATGACCTGAACCAGTTCAATGGGTTGCTGAAGTGCTGATTAGTCACGTACTAAATCCTTTCAGGGTATCCATGCCACAGAAAAATTTAAAGAGATAATAGAATTATGATAAATAACATAATCTCCTCAACTCTTTCGAGACTCTGCTTCACTTCTACTTCATTGGATAGTCATTAAGACTCTTCCTGGTGACTCTCAGTTGCAGTCAGAATGTCATAATCATACCATCTCAGCCAGGTCTGTATCTCTTTTATCCTTAGCATTTTCCAGGATATGGTGGGAGGAAGGACCAACAGGGTAACCATGATGGATCTCAGTCTTTTTTTTTTTTTTTAAGATAGGTTTTTGATATAAGGGGGCTTCAATCACTTATTTCTTCCCTAGACCTTTCTTGACCTGAATTGCTTCTTAAATTCTTTTGTCTGGTTGTTAGCTTCTCCAGGCATGAGCTGGGTATTACAGCTTGCAGAGCTTTACTGGATTTGTTTCAGGTTCCTATTCTTTCCATTTACTCTGGAATTGAATACTGTCATCATGAGCTATTTCTTAACTAATGTCAGTGAAAATGCATTGAGAACAATGTTTTGCTTAGACTGTAAATAGAATCCAAAATAAGGTCTGGCAAACATTCCCAGAATAACCAGTGGTGAACACAAGGATGTGTTCCATATATATGATTTGCTTTTTTTATTTTCTTTAGATATCTTACGGGTATGCACGAATTTTTAGCAGGCTGTGCATGCACACTATTTCCTGTCTTAGGTAGTTACAGCATGCTTGTCACTGTAATATTTAGGCAGAAACATGCATGCTGAATGCAAAATGAACCTCACTGTTGACTGCAAACCTGCAACTGCTGTACTAATGTATTTTGCTTTGGAAGAAAAAAAGATTTCTCATTGTGCTAATGACCTTGGTCAGGAAAGGAGGCTTTTCTAAAGAGTTTGTAGAGCTCAGTAGTGCACAGCAAATCTTTTAAATGCCTTTGGACATTAAAGAATGAAAAGCTTTGTAAAAATAGAAGAAATTATTATCAAGATTAACATTTCACTCTATCAGATTAGTGCATGTGTCAACTGGAATAGAAGTGTGTATGATGAGGGTTGCCCGCAATTATGTAATTTAGTATAAAGATCTATCACAGCTCTCAAATAAGAATCAAGAAAGTAATTGTTCAGCCCTTTATAAATTGGATGAAAAAGTGAATATCTTGAAGACCAATATATCCGGTTTATTCCTTGATTCTTGATAAGATGTAAAATTTGAAAGATATTGATAGTAGCTGGGTTGTTAGCTCTCCACATATTTACCTATTCAAAATAGAAATGGAAATAAAATTTTTATTGAGCAAAAAGTACACTTTAAAAACATTGCAAGAGGTTATCTATAATGATTTATATTGTTTTGAAACAATAAAAATCTTAGAGCTCAGTGAAAAATTATAATAGGAAGGTAAGTTTGTCTTAAGAAAGACAAGGCTATCACAATCCTAAGAGCCTATGAAATATAAAGTTTTGTAGTATTCAGGTCAATTTACATATAAAAAAATCAGATGTTACTATTAAGAATACAAGCAGTATTTAAATCACTAAGCATTGTAGTTGAGAACCTTTAAAACCTGGTTTATTAATAGAAATAACACCTACTTTTATTGTGTTTCATTTCATACTGTTGTTTTATCTGTGATGACTGGTGTCCATTTGAAATCTCAGCACAGAGCATTCTGGACTCACTGCTTCTTTGGAGAGTTACAGACCACAAAGGGGTCAAACTCAGCTACAAGAGCAAATTATTTTACTAGCAAAGATATTCAAGATTTTAGGAGTGCAAATGTCATAAAAGAGGAGAAATAAAAGAAAAATGAGGGGGAAATTGTCCAGAGTATGAGTGCCTTTACCTTCCTTATTCATAACTATATTTTTTTTCATTGGAATCAAGAAAGAATCACTCAAGGTTTCCTTATGTTTGTTAAGTCATACCACCTGCTGTAAAACCACTCCATAATTGTAATTCTGATGTCTCAGAATCTGTCTGAATTCTTCAGGCAGAATGGGACTGCACACTAGACACAGTAAGAGCTGGATCTTTCCTGCTGTTTCCATGGAAAGGGCTATCTCAAATTCACATGCCTAATCACTGAGGTCTATGATTTCAGACTTTGAATAAGCTGCATACTGAAGTATCTTGGGGATTTATCCATATAATTAGTCAAAATTATTTTGTTAAGATAACTGAGAAAGCTAAAGTTACATGAATAATGATTTAGGTAATATATCTCTACAATTTCAATATTCTATTTTCATTTTGCAGTCCATAACACTTCTGTGTCTTGTTAGCCTCTTTACCTGGACCATGAGGAAAGAAAAGACTACTGAGCAATGAGCGTCAGGATGGTTGAAATTTAGCCAAAAGCAGAACTAACAGAACTGAGAGCCGGTGGTTCGACAAATGTAAACACAGTAGACCAACAATTAAATAAAGCAGAAGTTTACAGCAGAAGGGTTACCCATCATCTCCTAATGTAAGGGATTGTTTCAAACTAGGGCATTCCTCTGGAACGCCAGATACAAGGAAATCCAGCTGACTCTCAACATTCAGGAGATGAGGCATTAGGAAAAGATAATTTCTGTCAGAGAAAGACTTTGATTCACAGGAAAATATGAAAAGTAAAGTTCTAGTAATCAAACTGGGATAGAGAGGAGGTTATTTTCACAAAAGGATGTGATCAGCCCTCTGCTATGAACCTCTGCAAACATAGAAAATTTGTATGTAAATTGTGAGCTCTTCAAGCTAGGTATTGCTCTAATTTGAGCTTGTACAGAAACTAGCAGATAGTTGGGGAAGTTGGGGATTCTGTCTGGTCTTAAATATTGCAGAAAAAGACAGATCTTTTAAAAAGCGGATATGTGTCTATTCAATCCCAGTGGCACTGTAAATCTAATTTGTGCAATAAAATGATTGTGTTCAAAAATTTTATCACCAAAAATTTTCCCTTTGCTGCTCCCCTCCTCTCAGTTTGTTATGATAAACAGAGTGTTGTTCTGCACCAACTACTAGAAATTAGAGGAAGAAATATAAAACCATTTTTCTTTTTAGAAAAAAAGAACATCGTTGTTTTCAAACCTGATAGCTTAAGCAAAGACATTGAAATAAAAAGGTGGAACCTAAACAGTAACTACATATACACACACTTCCACGTATATTCACATGCTTCATACTTAGCACGGTAGTGGCTTCATGTATTGTAGACATGTTGAAAGAGGAAGAGTTATGCTCAGGAGAGATGAGGGAAAAAAAAAAATCACTGCACTAAGAACTCCATACATCAAAAGTAGTAGTGTAGAGGATGATCTGATTTAGAAAAAAAATTCTGCTCTGTATTTATTGACCTTCTAATATGAGCTTTGACTAGGAAATCTGTTTCTATCTTCTGCATAGAAAAGCAAAGAATATGGAGAAATGTGAATGATATGCTTTAACTGCAGAGAGTTGGTAAAGGTTTTGAATTCTCTGTGATCTATTTTTTTAATCTATTGCACCCACTGGAATTATAAGGATGCTTGGAACATGTCTTAACACTCATTTCTCCATGAACTGTAATACACTGTTCTCAGATCATCCTGGGATTTTTCAAAAATACTCAATGGACCTTTCTCTTATGTCACAGATGTGAAATCTGCTTCCTGTGGCCTGGACCAAAAAACTGCACAACAATCAAGCACTCATCTGAAATTCCTAACACCACTTTAGTCCAAAACACTTTTGGCCTATTTTTCAGGCTGTTATTATTTTAATGGGTTCTTGTTTTGTTTGTTTGTTTGTTTGTTTTTTTAGTTATTAGTCACCTAAAAATTCCTCCTGGACCCCATGCTCACAAGCGAAAATAAAAAGTAATATGGTGCTGTTTCCACTCACCCCATATCTATATTTTTAACTCCTTAAAAAATGAGGAATGAAAGTTTTATTTTAGTGAACCAAAACTTTATCTGCTCTGTATGCAAAAAGTAAGTTGCAAGTAGCATGAAAGACATGGTAACAAGCAGATGAAAACATTTTTTTCCAGTTTTTATTGTCAGGTGGTGTTTATTTAGCAATTGGTAAAGAGGCATTTAAAAAAGTCTTAGAGACAATTTTGCAAAAGATGTGAATGACACTCAAGTCCTGAGCTTTGGTTAACAACAGACAGATAAAGCTAATATTTTAGTTTAAAGAGAACACATCTCCCTCCCACCCAGAGAGGCACATTTTGAAAATTACAGTAAAAGCTTCTGTGACAGTTCTAAGAATCATCTCTGAGCAATACAGCTTTGCACATGGAGTTTCAATCCTATTATTTTATTGACATAGGGGAGTCATTTAGATTCAACTATCAAAAAAAAAAAAGTTGGAAAAGTATTATCTTAAAAGGAAATGTTGAGGATGCATGCAAAATCCTGGGACCACTGAAATCAGTAAAAGGTCCCAGAATTTCATCCTTTCAAACAAATTGAAGTGGTTCCAGTTAGGCATGTCTGCTGCTATCTGTGGGAATAAAATGATTCCAAAAAATCAGGTCATAACAGTTATCTGGCAAACAGATCAGACAATGCTATAATAGTCAGCATGCAAGCCATTTTCCCTGTTAATTATATGCATCTAATGTCAGAGATCTAATTATCCAAGAAAAATTAAAATTCCTAAAAGAGCACAGAACTGAAAAAAAAAAAAACTGGAACACAGCCAAACATCCCTGAAGTTTTAACTCATTGAAATATTAGCCAGAGAGATCAGCATCAATTTTTACAGTGCTTTAACTATGTTGCAGGTTTTTTTCAAGTGGAATGAAAAAACAGGAAAAAAAAATCCTTGGATTTATTACTCTCAGGTGCTTACTTCTTTCCAGTGCTTTTTGTACCATGTGATTGTACCAAATTGCTTTTTTCTTTCCATCATTGTGAGAGAAGTATCTCCTGAAACATACAGATTTATTTTGTGAAACAGTTTTACACCAGTGTTCATTTTATCTCTGAGAAGACCACTCAAAAAATTCCCAAAGGCATAGAAGAATACAAAGAACTGCTCTGTTGAATAGTTAAGGTCATGAATTGTGATTAATATTTAAAATATAAATTAAAGTTTAGGTGAAATTTCTTCCAGAAAGCATAAGTTTTCTCTGCATAGATGTCCAGCTTGTTTCAAGAAATCATCATTCTGATGATGAGTATTACTTCTTCCATCTTGCGCCTAGAGGCTCTCTGGGCCAAGGACAGGCCTCTTGGGAAGCACTCTCCATGTCAACAGCACGTTTGCGTTTGGCAACTTTTTCCCACTGTCTCCAGTTGAAATACCTTGTCCTCCTCATTAGTCAGGATGCAGTGGGACTGTGCTTTCACACAGAAAATAGAAAAAAAAAACTGAATGGAAGAAGAAGTAAAATTCTGTGAAATGTCCAGGCATTGGGTTGGCCCCCCACTGGAAAGAGGGGAGCCATAACCCAAATTGCTTTTGAAGGCATATATGGAAGTTTAATTTCTTTAGATCTTACAAGTGTTCTTAGCTCAAGACTAAAGTCTCTGTTCCCAAGTTTCAACTCTTCTACTAGCAGAGGGTATAACACAAGCTGAGGGCAAGTTTGTAAAAGAATTCACCAAAAGGAGGAACAAGTATTAACTTGACGTTACGGAAACTATATTAACTCCATCACCTGGGACCCCAGATGAGACACAAATTAATGGAATCATTGCTCTCATTTTGGAAGAATCCATCCACAAGGGAACAACTTGACAAAATATCAGTTACTGTTTTAAATGACAAAGCCATTGTCAGACATTCCAATCGAGAAAGGACAGTCCCTGTTTTTAGCACACACATTCCTATTTTCTGTATTTTTCTGTAAGGTATATCTCACAAAGAAGTGTAACTATTCCAATGTATTTCAGCACAGTTTAAAAGCCACGTCCCTATTTCAGCCTCAGGGGTTCCTATTAATTTCATTCAAATGTTATATGTTAATTCAGGAAGCAAAGGTTTCCTACTTTAATTAGTCACCTTAGTTATCAGCTCATATTCCACTATCTGTCCCGGACATGTGAATGTTTTATATATTTCCCACAACAGTAGCTTTGATACTGGGGGCCTTATCTAACAAATGGTTTGCCAGGTCTCTCCAACAAATGTAACCTACTATTTTTTCACTCAGATTATACCACAACATTATAATCCCTATTGGGATTTATTGGCAGATGTGAAGAAGCATGGTTGCCAGCTTAGGTAGCATTGTAACCAGCTGGATACATTTTCCCATGTGGAAGAGGTGAATTGCTGCTTACCAAGAGCATGACCAATGTCCTGGTCTTTGTTAAAGACTCACTGGAGATCTGGAAGAAATCCATGAGCTGTAAGCCTTCTTGGGGGACATTTTCGAAAGGCATTGTGAGCATGTCCCTTTGAGCTGCTGCTTGAGAATTTTCCCTCTTATCCCAGGTGAGGAAGGAAAGGCCATAGAGTTATAGAATGATTTGTCTCTCAATGTTTTTGATAAAACCTGTGTGCCTGTGTTCACACCACATGGACCCAGGAACAGACTACAGGCAGATTTCAAAACATATTTAAGAGAAAGCTAGGATTTGGTCAGTGATTAGCTGACGGAGGTGAGAGGGAAAACTGCTTCCTGTTTATTAAAAGTGAACACCTATGCACCATAGACTCCTTGGCTTTTTCAGCCTGATGCTAGTATGAAAGTCTGTTATTCAAACTGAAGAGAAAGAGGTGGTCTTTTACTCCTTGAAATTCTTATTCAACAACGTAAAGTATCCTATCAAAGACTGTTGAGCCTTCCCTAAGCCCAGCTTTTCAGCTGTAAAGCCTTAAGCCATGTAGACATGAAGACTAATGCCTGTAATACTTACTGAGACACCAAACATAGCTCCTAATTCTCTCACTCTTACACCAGTGCAAACTGCCCTCTCCCACCCACACTCTACCTTGGCCTTTGACTGCAATACTTGTGCACAATTTATCTCATCTCTTCAGACAAAACTCTCCAGTGTTTAACATTTGTGATGTGGACAAAGCCTTTCAAACCTGTGAGTCACAACTTGGTCAAGCCATGTGAGTGCATGAAAGGAGGAAGGAGTGTGCTTGTGTAAACACTTTGATTTCTTATCTGTCAGGTGTCTGAATCAAGACCTTTTCTAGACAACTACTCATGAGCAGTGGTCTTTCTATAAAAGGAGTTAATGAACTATGCATACCGTGTTCAAACGAACTTTTAATTCTGATCGCAAAATTCTTTGTGGATATCAGCTGTACATACCAATGTAAATTTGAAATGGAAAATGGATCAAATGTTGCACAGTGCTGCAGCTGTAACATCTTCCTTCTCTTCCAAAATGAAACAAGTTGATTTTTTGATATCTTAGGAATAAACAAAGGTAAAAGAGCAGAATATTAAGAACACATTTTCTGAAAAGGAATGTGGGGTTTAGTTTTGCTGATTCAGATACATGGATGGTGGATTTACTACAGTGCTTTCAAAACTAATGGCAGCACTCTAAATTTGCACAGCAGAACATCAGATTATGAAACATTCTCACATGCAGTCAAATGAAACTGCAAAATGTGTCTTTGATTTTGATGTAAATCTGTCAGGTGGTTCATCTGTTTTAGAGGAACACGATTTCTTCAAATTTTGATGCACTTGACATTAACTGTTACTTAACTGTAGCAGAACTTGAACCCAGTAGAGCACTTGATAGTTTTAGGTTTAGAGGTATTTAGAGACATTTTCATTACAAGGTTCAACAAAAGGGAACATTTGCCAATATTAAATTGACAGCCCATATTAAATAGCACAGCATTCCTGTGACTGCTTGTCAAAGTCAATGGATAGTGAAGGTTGTAATGTAAGAGCTATGGTTTCTCTGAGAATAGAGCAATTGCACATATAGGAGAGTTCAAAATCCAATTTGACATATATATATATATATATGTATATATATGCGCTGCAAATGCTGTACATTTTGCCTAGGTATGGTGTGCTGAAATAATTATTTTGATTACCGAAATTACAGCCAACAGAGAATTAGCTCCTGGGCCACCACTATGGAGTTAATAAATCTCATTAATCCAAACATCTCTAAGTTTTGGATGTAAAAGATGAACCAAACCAGAAGTCAGGCAGCTCATTCCAGGTACAGCCCTGTCTCATCCTTCTTGTTACTCCAGTGTAACCCATCAGCAGCCTCCTGATACGTTTTCATGATACTTCTACTAGAAAAATCTATTTCTTATGCAACCCTGGAAGCTGCGTTTCTGAGGAAATTGAATGGGATCACTGAGTTATGAAAGGGCTCCAAGAATTGCAGTCTGAAATCATATCAGCTGTATGCTCACAGCCCCTGAAACAAGTACAGTGAGCTTTTTGTTTACACCTTCTACAAAACAGATTTAAAGCAATCTGGGATAGCCAAACTACCTGTCAATGGAAAATGACTTTAATCAGCTTGCACTAATCTCTGTGTTTAGATCCTTGTTTTGTGAATGTCCGTCCAAATCCTTAATCTTTGGACTCCATGGTTGTTTTTTCCTCTCAATGTAGCCAAAATTTAAAACTGAGACCTCAGTGTATTTGTAGCATAGTTCACCCACAGCATGTAAGCAGGATGGGTTTTACTTCTTCAGCATTAGACTGGTCATGCATCTTTGCTTCAAGTTGGCAGAGTGGCTCACAAAGGGCCTCAGCAAAGGGTCATTTAATACACAAAAAAGCAGTTAGAAATAAGGACACTGAGCCAAGTACACCTCTCAATCAGGTTGGCTTGGCTCTGTGAACTGATCAGTCTAATTAGACAGATGTGATGAAGAGATACAGACCTCTCTAGAAGGACACAACTGTTCACAGAGCTGGCAACAGTAATCAACCTTTCATTGGAGATAAGAAACAAAACACTACTACCACAATTACCATGGACTGACACTCAGGTGCAGAACCTTGTCTCTGTATGTGTGGAACTGGGGCATTTTTAGGTTGTGGTAAAAGTCTGCTCCAGTAGCTAGACTTACAGAGAAAAAAGAATAGGAAGAATGAAGGATGTATATTAAGTTCTAGCGGAATTAATTGAAAACTGTCAAAACTGTGAGATGTTGAAAAAAAAACCTCCAAAAGCGCAATTATATACCTGCAGTTTTATGAAGTTATTTCTGTGTTGATACAAAAAGAATTGAACAGAACTTATTTTAAAATGTTGAAATGAGACAGAATTTCTTTTCATGCTGTTTTATCTGCACACATTTCTGAAAAATTATAGTTTCCAGTCCTTATGATTACGACTATAATTTAGAAAACATTAATTGGAACACTATACAGAGTAGAAGTGTATGCAGTTACTGCCTGAAACAATAGCTTGGATGGATATGAATGAGCTCATCTTAGAATGTATTAACTCTGAAGATATATAAGAGGAATACAATTACCATTTTACTACTATTCATTTAATTTGAAATATCTAGCTAAAGCACATATCTCAAAAACTCTAAGCATAAAACCAAGCATTGTCTCTATGCATAAAACCCTCCTGACTATATTCTGTGTAATCAAGCATGAACACACATTTTTCTTCCAACCTGTTGGTTTTTTGGAGTTCCTCTGACAGAAATGTTTTATTCAGGCAAATAGTTTCTTTCAGACCAAAAGGGTTCATTTTTAACAAAATACGAACTTTCAATAAAGCGGAAACATTTTGTATGGAGCTAAAGTTGATGAAGTCCGAATTGGAAGAGGCAGTTGCTTTCATATTTGGGTTACATTCCTTGCCTGAGTCTCCAAGAACCTAGAAAGCTGTGGGTCATATTTACAAAACAGGTTTTATTCCAGTTTTGCTTTAAATGGTCTTTAAGTTCCTTCAGGTTCTGGTTAACCTAGTTACAAGCTGCACCATGTTAAACAAAAGCCAGAAAACAGAAATGCCAGAAAATTTTCACATTTTTTTTCTCCCAGTAAAAGAAGAAACCAAAGTGAAAGACTGTTTTCTTCCAGTCTAATTCCTCTACATCTCATCTACTAACTATTGTTAGTTTTTTCCCCCTCACCTGTATTTTCTTTCAGATGCAGATTCTGGAAAGTAGTTCCCTATTTCTAAATTTGTGTCACAGCTACAATGAGCCAGTGGGAGATGAAGCCAGCGGAATTCCACAGGCCCCCTACAGATTCCAATTAAAATGAGGGCCAGAAAGCAATTACTCCGTGGATGTATATATATCTGCAGCCACCTGGGAGCGGTGCCATTAATAAAGAGTTTTAATGCTGTTGCCTAATTAGGAGGAGCAGAGCTAAGGTTAGCAGTTTCGCATGTTGCAGTGATTCAAAAAATGACAAAGAGGAGTGAGAAATAGTACTTCTAAGGTAAAGAGGGCTTCACTTTCAAGCTCAAACCAACCACCCTTTCATCTGATAACTGTATGACAGATGGATGGAAAGAGTCTGAGAATAACAGAATTTTCTACGTTGGAAAAGACCCCTAAGATCATCTAGTGCAACTGTTAAGAGTGTGTTACGGATTCTGGAAAGCTGCATCTTCAAGAAAAAGGAAATTCACCCCTATTATTCCTATTAGGAAAGGAGTAATCTTAAATAATGTATTTCTTTTGAACCTCACTGCTATTCCCTAATACTCTTTCTCCCTCCTCATGTCTCATATTTGGGCAAACGCCAGCTTAGTGAGGGTGATTCTTTGGACTCTGGGTGATCTTGAAATTTTCTGGTGCTTTTGTTCCTTTCATCATTGAATAGCAAGAAGTTCAGAGCCTGGAACATCTCTGTTAATTTTATCTGGACTACTGTAAATTAATTTAAAAGGGATCATCACCCTACTCTTGGCAGTCAGCTCTCCCTCCTTGCACTCACAGAGTGAACTTGATTCATGGCCAGCCAGGCAGGTAGTCTTCAGTCTCCAACCCCTCCTCTCAATGACACCTGTATGAAAAGCCAGACCCTCACTTCTTCTCGAGGAGGTCAAAGGAGGGTTAGAAACCAACTGTTCAGCCAAATCAAGCTGTGGTACAGGATTAACTAGGAAACTTTTTCTGCTGCACTTCTCCCCTGCCAAACTATACCACATTTTGCTGTGTGAAAAGCTGGTCTCTACCAGTTTACACAGGCAGGTTCACTGGATTATGTTCAGTCTGGCTGGAAGAAGAATTTGACAGACATTATTGCAATCATCCTTACTAGAATGGATAGGAAACTCCACTCTCATGGCAAGGCATATGAGACCATGCTCTGCCTGCTGTTCTTCAGAGCCTTTGTTTTGAGTGTTATTAATCTGGCAGTACATCCAGAGGGGGAGAATCTCCTACAGCTAATTTGATCATTGGTGAATTTGAGGTAGAAGCATAACTATAGAATCGTCTTTTCTTCTGAGCTTCCAGATCTCCAGCCACTTAGCAACCACTCTCACCCTATCTCTATTATTAGAATTTTTGAGGCCATGGACCCATAGACTATGTGTGCTGCCTAGGCATACAGATCCAATAGGTTTATGTTGGGCAAACTGGCACTGTAGGCTGTTTATTAACAGAAATAACTAATTCTCATATGCTAATTATTTATTTTGCTACTGGGAAACATGCCACCCTAATATCAGCATAAAGCAGACAGCACATAACATTTACACAGAACTTTGAGTCATTTCAGGTACTGCTGAAACATTTAAGAATGGGAATCTTAGAAACAACTACTACTCTCATATATTTAGAGTATGCCCAGAACAATTTCAATTGCTCTCAAATGCTAGGATCTCCTTATATGGTCAGCAGGGTTAAAGGTAATACAGGTAGGTATATATATTTTTTTCCTCCTTTGTTGCACAATTAAAATAATGTATACACACATTACAATAAGACTGTACAAGTCTTTCTCCCCAGGGCTAATATCAATCAGAAAGATATATGCTCAAGTGCTATTATGCCTCTATAATACTGACTTAAAAAAGAAAAAACATCTCATCTACCTTTCTGACATCTCTCAATTGCACAGTTTTCCTCCCTGCAAACAGCCGGCTGGGGAGGTCAGACAAGAGCAATCCCTATATTTTAGGTAATTCAGAAACGATTCTTTCACTGTTACTGTCATAAAGGGAAAGCAGAAATCTTACAAGAAGTCTGGAGAAGTGACAGGGCTTTCTTCCCTTTTCACCACCCACACAACAGGTCCACACACAGGACAATGAGAGAGCGCTTCTGATGGAGATTAGAAGCTTGCTCTCCCGCTGTCTGTGAGGAATTAGACACCAGGGCTCTGGCATAAAAGCCACCATCTAGTTCACAGGCTCACAAGTGCATGCCAGGATTCCTGTTGTTATGAAACGTTCTCTTATTAATTTCAGCTGGAGCATGGCATCTTTTACCTGTGCTATCTTGCTGGGTACTCTGGACAAACTCCTATATCCAATAGTTTGGGTTAAAACCAAAGAGGGGACAGAAAGAAAATAGTAGGACTTTAAAATAAAATAAATTTAAAAAAACCCAAACTTTACTAAAGTCAGTAAGACAGTGAGTATATAAAATGTGAGTCATTCTGAGTGGCTTTCTATTATGTGGACCTGGATGATACCAGGGGAGCCCTGAGCCAATCTGCCATGAGGTAGTAGAGAATGGTAGTGCTGAGTAGCTTATGCTATTTTTTTACATTGCACTATGAAGTGTGGAAGATTTCATGATAAAATAACAATGCTACATCCACTCAGCATGTATCTGCACCATGTGATTGTTTAATCTCTAGTCTACCTGGCTTATTTTAGCTTGAGGCAAATGTTTTGCTACAGCTTTGACTCCATTTTGAAATGCATGCCTTCTGTGCTGTTCTTACTGCTTGATAATTGTGTCCTGAGTAGTAGACTTCTTACAGTGTTTCCGTGAGGATGTCACTACAGAAGCATTCCTGACAAACAGCTGTTAATATCAACTATGAGGACAAAAGGCAGGGGTCCTGAATGTGCCAGAGACTACAAAAAAAAAAGAACAGAGTTTCTAACGGGGCATGTAAGACAAACTGATTCTTATGGGGAAAAGGGGAAAGATGGAAAGGAATTAGGCATTTCAAAATTATCTCTTTAATTTGCTGAAAAGGGGAAAAAAATGGTGCTCAGTTCTGTTCTTAAATCTCCTAATTCAGTTTTCTACATTTCTTCTCCATTTCTCTAGTCCTCATTCTTTTCCAGCTGCATTCCAGCTTCCCAGCTGCATTCCAGCTTCCCAGCATTTTAGATGCTTGATGGAGACCTTTTCTTAATGCTACCACTTTGTGGAAATAATACATTTCCTCAATACACAATTGAAACCTTCCCCTCTGTAAGTGGAATTGAAGGACCATTCTCTCAACTTTTATCTTAAGGTTGGCATAATACCCACGGGTCTCTCAGGAAATGCTGCAAACCACATTAGACTGTGATGCATCATGCTTGGAAAGAAGTGAGTCATTATCTCCAGCCAGCATCAGTACTTCCACAGTTTTCCTTGCCCATGTAGCCCACTACCAGGACCCTTTTGGCCTATGATCCCAAGTGCAAACTTAATCCAGTACCTTGGGCATGGTTTATGCTAAAGCCTTGGACTTACAGGGATGAGTTAGAGATCCATAGGACCTTGTAGGCCAGCCTCACTGTTTCTGTATCCACTGAACACCAGCAACTATTTAGCACAAAGCAGAATATTTGCAGAGAGAAGGGGACTTTGAAGACAAAATGAAAAGACAGGAAGCAGAAGGGGGTGACTTAGTTACACAACAGTATTGATGGTTGCTCATTACCAATAGGCACTTACTCATTTATATAGCTTTATAATAGAATACAAGGCCTGGAAAAAAGCTGGCTGTACCTTTACTTACAAATAAAAGACATCACAAATTACTGGAACCTCAAGGAATTGAAAAAGCCATCAAACAAATCCAACCAGACATGTTGGCCTCCAATTAAACTAAAAGTGAAAATGCACTTTCCTGAACATTGTTTTGGATTGAAAAACAAGTTTTACTCAAATTCTGAAAAGTAGAATCTAGAAAACTTGATAACAAAGGCAGATAAATTTTCTCTGCTGGCAGAATATACAAGACTTGCAATTCTCTATTAGTGATAGGAAGAATTGGGTTTTCACCAAATATATTGAACAATCAATCCAGGAGTATTTGCAGTGCCATTTCCAGGAACTAGTGGAACTAGTGTCTGCAAATATAGGATGATTTTTCAAATTTTCTCTTCTCTTACCACGACAAATAACTCTTTTTTTTTTTTTGTATGCTGTTTTGAAAACTAGAGAACTCTCAACATCCTACTGCTCTATCATTCATGGTAGAATTTTAATTGTCTACACAGTCGAGCTTCTTTTGAAGCTCTTTTGAAAATCCAGCCTCTTAGCCTGGTGCCTAAATACTTACCATGAATTAAACTAATTTGCAGAATCTGGCCTGGAATATGAGGACCACCTAACTTGTGCTCAGATTAGGTTCACAAACATCTAAAGAACTACTAAAACAGGCAAGATATACAATCTCTTTAAAAACTAATTACTATGTCATTAAACCAATAAAAGGAAAAAAACCCAAAAACAGTTTAGCCAAAGAGAGGCTGCTTGCATATCAGGGAAGACCATAATGATTAAACATTTTTGTAGCTCTTTGCCAGAAGCAAGGCTGTTGGAAACTATTACAACTCTGTCATTTTGAGTCTGCTGATGAGATGAGAAGGGCAAGGTTCAGGCATCCCATGTGGATGTGACATGTTGCTTCTGTGGTGAGGGCAGTAGGCAAGGCGCCTGCAAAAGGCACAGCTCCAGCAGAAAGGCTGGTGTTTCCATGGCCCCAGGGTTGCCTAGTAAGGCAAAGGGTGGTCAAGGGACATGGTTGGTGCTTCATGGCTGTGCTCCACGAGTGCACAGCCCTAGGAGGCAGGAGTATCACAAATCACAGAATAATCTGTATTGGAAGGGACCCACAAGAATGGTTAGGAGCCTTCTGCATCTGTCTTCAGCCATGCTCATCTCACCATCTCCTATTGCCAGCACAACAGGGGCAGGTGCACCAGAAATGTCCTCTGTGGACTCCCAGCATGTCAGGTGATGTGCTTGCATGACAGTTCCCAGAATTTCACAGCAGGCAGACAGGTGAGGCGTTTGGCCTTGTACTTGCTGCTGGGGATGTCTTCACAGGACTATGCAGACATCATCACTAGCATGAAATGTCAAAGCAATTTTTACTTCTACAGATTCATAACCACAAGATTATAAACAGCCAAGTCCCAAATAAATAGATAAATGCTTTTCACATTCTTTTTTTCTTTTTCCTGATGCCAGCATGACAACACATTGGGGTTTTTTTCCATTGGTTAGTTGGAGTTTGTTTGTTAGTTTGTGGGGTTTTTTTGTTTTCTTTGGTTTTGTTTTGTTAGTTTATTTTGTTTTTAATCTGACAGCTGATTTCTGAATAGGTTGACAAGGAAATTATATGATGAACTCCTGTTACTGACTTTTTATCTCTCTTCTTTTCAGTAGCGAAAACCATATATTAAAAAAAAACATGAAAAGAAGATTAAAGGAACAGACTTCCTATTACAGCATTTTTTGATCACTTCAGAATCAAGAACCTTTTCTAAAATGGTTTCTCTTTTCCTGAAGAATGTGATAAAACACCTAGAATAATTAACCTGAACTTCCTGCCAGAAACAACCCAACATAAAACAACCTAACACTGTATTTTTCCTTACAGCTGATTCTTCTTGGAAGAGGTAGACAGGAGGAGATTCTTTTTGCTTAGATGAAACAAGTTCATCAAAGGTGGCAGAATCTTAATAGCTGGCAAGCTCAGGAATCAGTTATAGCAGGATGAGGCCTTTTGAATATTCCTCTGACTGTCTTGCAATGTTTTGGGCTTGGGGTGGCTGGGTTTTTTTGGCTTTTTTTTGGCTTTTTTTTTTTTTTTGGTTTGTTTTTGTTTTGGTTTGGTTTTTTTGAGGGGTTGGTTTGTTTGCTTTTTTAAAATTTTGGTCAATTTTGACAAGTTCTTTATGTCTAGTAAAAATAGGTCATCTCATGAGTTTCTTAGACACATCCTTCTAATTCCATACTTTAAAGCAAGACATTAAGCTTTCCTCCTGCTATTTCCCAAATTCTGTATAAACACTGAAGTCCACAGTTGTAGGAATAATTAATGAAAGTCTTAAATATGTTAAGCTATTTTTCATCATAGCTCTTGGAAAGATGGAACTTCAGAAATAATTGATTATTTTGGGCTAGTGACTGAAACCATAAACCAGCCAGCAACAAATAAAACGTGGTTTGCATAAGGTGCTTTCCTCCTTTAACTCATCACTAGCTTAAAGAAAAAGAATAAAGAAAAAGCACAATATTTTTTTTAGAATTCAAAGCTGCTCTTTTCTATTAGTGCTGGTATCTCTTCCCTAAATTTAATTTTGTTTATCATGATCTGAAATGAGGATTTGAAGAGAAAATGTTTTCACTTTGGAAATGCTGCAAGAAATATTAAAAAGAATATTATAAGAACCTAATTTTTCCTGAAGGAATTTTTTTTTCTGGACTTAGTTCCGCAACAGGGATTGTTTAGGTCATACAGAAATTGATTTTCCAGCTAGTGAACAATGTGACTGAAAAGTTTGGGTTTAATCTAGTATTTCATCCAGTTTTATATCAACCAGTTCAGCAATCCTAACCCCATTTCATAAGTTACTTTCCATAAGTTAGATCCCCTAACATTTACTTAAAGATAGATAAAATCAGATATGCCATTCAATCAAGTAGTAATTGCACATTCAACTAAATCATATGGTTTTCAGTGACCACACATTTATATGAAGTATATTAAAAGCTTTGGTCTTTTCTGACTGCACATTCCCTAGAATTCACTAGCACCCCCTAGGAATTAACACACTGGACCCTTGGGGTCCCTCTAAATGTAATCATATTATATAATATCATATCTGAAAAATATGTAATCATGGAAGAAAAAATATTTCTCCATGCGCAGTAATGTATTTATAAAATATGTGTATAGACAAATGCCCACACTTAGCATTCTGTGCATTTTAAACATGTGGTGATGTCAGTTAGGGGCATTTGAAGAAGGTCTAAAGAATACCAGGTCACAAAAAAATATTCACATCTAAAAAAGTGCGGTTCTGGAAAAGATTGCAAAACTACTTATATGTAACAATGAACAAAAATACAGCTGATTAATGAAAAAATTAGGAACATGGTAGATAGTCCCACTATAGCTGGGAGAGGAGGAAAAAGCATTAGGAAGACAAAATGGAGAAGTACTTTGTAAGAATATTTTTGCGGGGATCTAAAGAAGAGAGGATAAAATAATTGTAAAACTTTATGTCCTGACTCTGAGCTCTATGGCAGGTACACCATAATGTGTTTCTCATGAGAAAAACAAATACACATATAAACAGATAAATAAATAGAATGACATTTCCCTTCCTTTACCTGAAATTCACAGAAGAAGCAGAAGAACAATGATGTGTAGCAGAAATTCAAATGCTCTACCATAGTCTTGGGGCCTGTTGAGCTTTTTCGATGTAAATCATAGCACTTTCTGTAGCCAGGAGAGCTATTTTATTTTATTTTATTTGTCCATTTGAAGGTGTCAACAATCTCATTAAAACTTACTAGGTTGTGGCTGATATTACCAACTCATGGAGGCAGTGCAAAAAAGTCTTGCTTTGGAGAGGCAATTCCTTGTTTGCCTTAATTATGGCAACTTACAGGCTGCAGATGTATCAGGCAATGCAAGCAGAAGATACCACATGAGACCATGCCTGAAATACACACCCAAGTCACGGTCATCAGTTGCAGGGCTGATTGCATCTCCTGGGAATTAAAGAAGATCTGAATGCTTCCCAGGAGATGTGAGTGCCCCATCTTTGCTCTGCTAAACCCTGAGTGTCAGAGAAGGCTGAAGGTTTGCCTTTCCTGGGAGCAGCACAGGAGAGCTTTGCAGCTCAACACCCCAAACCACAGCCAACAGCTTCAGCTGCTTGACGAGAGGCTGCTCGGAGGCAGCTCTTGTCCTCGCTTTCCATCTTGGGTTTGGAGTATTTACCCAAATTAGAATTCTGTTTCTACAAGCCTTGGGTTTATAGCTTTGAAGCCATAAATTTAACTGTGACCGGGGCTATTGTTTTCCCTTTGTACCACATCTCAGTGATTCATAGTTTGAAATTATTCATTTACAAACTCAGGAACATTCACAAGGAATTATTTTTGGAAATGGTCAAATATCCAAGCATTGCAATAGCACCCTGAGGAGTTACTTATCCAAATGCAGAAGAGATGGCTGGCTGAGGGATCATAAGCAGTTGAACCTAGAGCTCTGCTACAAGCCAGTGTGAGGAAATGCTCCTGTATGTCTATTTGTCTGCTAATAAGAACCTGAAAAAGGTTGTAAGCAAAGCAGTGATATGACTCATTAAGGCCACCAAATTATTTTCTTCACCATCTCAATATTTCCCCATTATATTTTCAACATTATTTATTTTTATTTTGTGACTAAAGTTTTTTAAAAAATGAAGAGTATTAGTGAACAGATGTGCCTTTTTATTTTGAAGGGATTTCTAATTGAGTTTCCCTCAAGGTAAATAATTCCCTCTAACTGTTCCCTAACTAGAAACTCACACAAAACCCACTAGTGATCCATGCTGTTGGACTTGGAAAAAAAGCCCTGTTAGTAGAGAGGGAAAAAGCCCTGTCAGTAGAGAGGGAACAAACCTTTTATTTCAAAGGGACACAACTCAACAGCCCTCCCTGGGTACAATGGATCAGTGCATTGGAGTATGTTCAATGCAACATCACTCCACTCAGCCTCAGGCAGACAAATTCTGCATTTAATGAGAGGGACAAGCTTCTTTCCCAATTCTCCAGAGTATGAAAAAATGAATGGGGACAGCAGTAAGTGTAGGAGTAATCCTGGTTTCTCTGTCTCGTCAATAGAATAGAAATAGCTGTTGGCAGCAGAAAAAGGGAAGACCACCAGCTTGTGAAGTAACAACCCTTTCTCTAGACTGAAAGGGAGTTTGTCACCCTCACTGCTTGATTTTAGGGCCTTCTCAATAGATTCTTTTTACCCCTGGGAAGAAGCTGTGCAAAGTTACAGGACTTTCTTTACAGGCTGCTTTGCAATCAAAGGGACAATGCCTTCCCAAAAAACTCTCCTTAAGTAACCTATCTGAGCTTTACTGTAACTCTGCGTGTGAGCCAATACCAACTAAGGAGATGCAGGAGTCAGCATAAAACAACAAAACCTCATGAAGACTAATTCTTGCCCTGAAGAGGAGGAAGAATAAAATAAGAGGAATTTGCTCTATGTTTCCTGGTAATAAGCAAACACATGTCAAGTGAGAAAAGAAGTTTGAAAGTCTCTGGAATACAATCTGGCTCTCTGTATAAAAACAATTTTGGAGTGTAGTGGTTTTTGTGTTGATTCAGTTTCTGCAGCTAATATTTTGAATCTTGGATTCTCAAAAAGTTGCATTTTTTGTAATCTCATTTTCTATACATATCTACCTTCTGTGTAGGAAATCCATTCTCACATGGCAGAGCACATCCTTCTGCCTACATTAGGAGCTCCTGTCAGTGAATAACATGACTTTCTGAAAATGGATTCTTTCTGATTTCTTTCTTTCTGGCATGGGTCAGGACTCTTGACATTACACAAATAGCAGTTTTATACTCCTGGTGATTATAATTCTCTCACACTGAGTTTAGGAGTTTGTGATGCTCGTGCAGTCTGTCCACTCTATATTTAGATTCATAAAACTAATATCCTTCTCTCAGGAAATATCACATTCAAATTTGCCCTTTCATCCTCTGAGAATTTCACCATGCTGCAATCATACAAAAAAGACAGAAAGGCTTAGATTTCCCCTATATTTAGTCATGGGACAATATAATTGTCTGAGATCTCTTTTTTTCCCTAAAAACTACAGCTTTCACTAAGTGACTCAGCTGATTTGCCCCATTCCCATTGGAAATTCTGCTGCTGATTTTAGTACAGGAAGAACAGTTCAACTTGTTACATCTAAATTTGATCAAGCATGAATTATCTTGGGGATACCACAGTGGTATTAACTTTATGCCATTATCTTTTTTTCCACCTCTGGTCAGTAGTTTATTGTAAAGAAAGACAAAAGATTATTATTATGTCATTTGAAAAATGTCTTTCTAAGGTACTGAATTTTAGAAGCTTCATGACATCTTGATATTTATCTAATGCAACTTGCTATCAGCTTAGATGGAACATCAATAATAAGTAGTATTATTTTGCAGTGATGAGATTATATTTTCATTCTGGAGAAGAGTGCAGTATTACTCTCCACTAATTTTTTCCTGAGGTGCATAAACACTTGCTGGAAGCTTCAATCAGAACCTAATAGAGTATCACCTAGGGTTAAATGAGAGTACAGATAATTAAGTGCAATATTTATTTTCCTGGTTTTAAGTACCAGTTTGTTTGGTGATTTCATGTTTTACACCAAAGTGGCTGCTTAGCATATGACAAAGCATGGAATATACTCTCTGAACACAGGTATAAAAAGGTAATGACAGGAAGTGAAAGCCAGAGCCTCTCAGCTACAATGTAACTTGCAATGGCTGTACATGGTGCTTGGAAGAGAAAACTTATCTTACAAAAAGAAAGGCAAACTACGGAGGAAGATGATCAAGCAAAAGAAATGTTTAACTTGAAAGATATTCATTAAGATCAGATATAGGATAATATCCAGATATAGGATAATATCCAAGGCATGGATTACAAAAGCTACATGCAAAAGGGAGAGATGTGTGTATTATATGAGGGCTCTTTCTTAACCAAATGAGAAGGTTATTTATGGAAGACTTTTATGCATACTGTAGGTACATAATCTATTTTTACACATGCACACAGCTGGAAAAGTACCTGAAGTAAAATGAGCATGAGCTTTCTGCTCATCATCTACTTTCTGTGACTCAGGCGGTTCTTCCAAATCTAACTTTTCATGGGAAGAGTACATGCTGGAAACTCAAGTTTGCACTCAGAGAGTCTTCTATAACTTGGGAGGCTTGGCAGAAATCAGTGAATATTCACAAATTGCAAATCTCCATGCCCAGAAAGGACAATACTCTGATTTCCTGTTTACGCCTCTGTGGACTGAGATTACTAATTTAAATGGATGAGAGTTCACAAGAGAAAAGGCAAGGCTGGATATTGGAGGTGAGATACTGAAAAGGTTTCTGGGAAAACTGAAAGTGGAACTTAAAAAGATACAACATTACAACCTTATCTCTACAAGAAGCAAACTGAAGCACAATTTCCAATGCATTCCCAGTATGTCTGGTCCCAGTTGTGATCTTTTCAATCCAAAAGGGTAGCAATCCCTCTGCACATCTGGAAAAGGAGCATACTCAGAGAGATGTATTTGAATGGTTTTATACTTGAAGGTAGGAAGAATTGCATTTTTATTTGGTGCACTTGCCAAGAACATTTGGATTTACTATGTCTATATTAAAAAAAAAAAAATCCCACACCTGTAATAAACGAACAATCACAAAACATGTGTTTGTAGGAATTGTTAAGTGCCTAAGCACTTGGCAGCAAGGAAAAATCACAAAGAAAATAAACACATTGAAGCTGAGAACTCTGAACACAGTAGTAGGGAAACAAGAATTACTAGATGGCCACTTTGAAAACAGTGAGCTGCATTAATCTGGTATTTTACTCTGAGTTTAATCTGAAACATTAATATACACACACAAAAAGTTGCAATAAAAGCAGCAAAAAATGGACTGGTAATTGTTTTGTCATACCTCACCTATCGAGATCTGATTTCTAGCAGATCTATATCTGAAGTGTGTTAAATGTGGTAACAGAGGCCAAATTCACCACCTCTACCAGAGTGACAAAATCTTGAGCCACCCTCCCTCACACAGCTTGTTGTCACGAAAAGAAGTTCCATGTTTCTGGCAGAGGAAAGGCTCTTTTTTCCCCCTAAGCCTAAAATGCTGTAAATGCCAAAGTTTTAATTAGTTCAGTTAACAATTAATATGAGTTATAATAACCATTAATATTTCTAGCCAAGGGTTTAGTGAACCCTTTGTGTGCTTCATCTTTGGTGTGAAACTTGACTTTGGTTCTTTTAGCTCTACTCAAAATCTTTTAGGTCTACCCAAAAGCTCTACCCAATTTATTTGTTGCTTAAGGATTGAAAAGTTGTCTAAGGAAAACTCCCCCTTTTTGTGCCCAGGTAGAGAGCTTTGATATTGAGCTTTGTTCTTGAATAAAACCAGAAAATTTTTGCAATGCAAAATTGTCACCCCTTCTTTGCCACTAGACAGGGCACAAAGAATCAGTTAGACCTATGTTGGAGCTGTTCCAAACCCATGTTTTTTCCTACAGAATGAAGGTGAAAATTATAGCAGGTGTTTCTTGCATGTTGTGTAACAATCTTTAAATGCTGTACAAATGTGCTCAAGGACTGAATGCAGTAAGTTAAACTAAAAATCTCAGACTGTACGTCCCGTTCCCAGGCTGCCTTGCCTTTGAAATCTACATGAGAAAATGTCCCTAAGCAGGACAGCCAATAAAATATGTGGGAGAACATCACCTACGACAAAAATGCCCACTTATAGTACCCACAGAGACTTGAGAAACTTTGTTGTGTGCTATGAAGACAAGGAAGATTGCCTTAAATCCTCAGCATACATCCACATACTGCATGGAGAGCGTGCCAAGGGTTTGCTCTGCTTCTGTGTAGAATGCATGCTGAGGCTAGAAACTTGCAGATAAATTGTGTGAGTCACTTCCCAAAGCTGAGAACTCAACCTGGTGGCATTTTAACTTTAGATAAAAGAAGATATTTTTCTGTCTTCCATCCCTTTGCTGTGCTTTCCATGGAAGTGGGAGCTGGGCATGTGGGTCACAGCCAGACGGCAGAGCACCAGTCCCTCACTAGTCAAATAGCCACACCACAACTGCTGAGCCTTCCTTTTCTGTACCACATTGTCCCAGACTCCTGTCTGATATAGCTGAACTACAGCTGCAGCAATGTACTATGCAAATCAAATGAGAAATTGCTTTAATATACCCTTTCCATGGGCTCTTTTAAGTACTGAGGTCTCATTTTCCCAGTTCCAGGAAATCTGCTGCTTGTGTTTTTGTTTTTTAGGCTCAATATAATATGTTATTCACAAGTGAAAAAACAACTGATCTTTTCTTCTTTGTCCACCTTTTCCTTAATATGACACAAGAAAGAAAAATTAGGAAAAATAAACATTTTGACTGACTTACTTGAGGCTTGTTCTTTTCTGCCTGTTACAAACAATGTTGAAATGAGTTCATTTTAGTTCATTACCATTTTAGGGGTATTATAAGTTGTAGCACCATCTCTGTACTTAAAATGGAGCATACTCTCTGGATCTGGCAAAGACACCACAAACATTAAAACCTTCATTTAATGTGCCCATTATATTTTGCATTTATATTACTTAATAAGAACCAGTGGGGAAATTTTGACTTGAATAAATTATTGCCAGAAATTTTAGCAGGAGGGGAATAAAGGGTTTTCCAATATGAAAAAGCCTTGTTTTACATTCAGAAAATAAACTATTGTGGTTTGTGCCTGTTCAACTAAGAATATTTCAGTTTATCCAGTTAATCAAGAAGCATTAAGTACATATCTTGTTTGATAAAACATTTTGCTGTTCCTCATACTACAGCATAGACTTGAGAAAAATGAGTGTAAGGTCTGCTTTCCCCATGGTGGTACATTTTCTAGAAGTGTAGTTCTTTCAGAGTAAGGTTATAGAGTACTTTTCCTTCTATAGCAAAAATGATAGAAGATATTCCACATCTGCCTGTTTCTGTCCTCCACCTCCAATGCCATTCACTCGGAGATGACACTCTAACCTTGATCATTGGGCTGGGTAAGACTTTGTACTGGAGCCCTGTTTTTAATCTGGTTTACACTGTCGCCCCCAAAATCTTCACCAACACAGAGGTGTGGAAAGAGCAGGTGAGGACCAGAACATCTCAGTCTGGCTTTAGTCCTAAGCGCAGCACACCCTCAGACTGTTTCTGTGCAATGGCCCCTGCAGCCACCCACCTAGCTTCTGATTCATGAACACAAGGTGTGGGATGGGATTGTAGGAGATGCCTCCCATGGGAAGAATGCTCTGTCTGGAGGGAGATGCTGAAAGACCAGAAATTCAAAGGGCTTTTTCCCTTTTTTTTAAAATTCACACTGATGAGGAAAATGTATTGTGATAAGTTACTCCAAAGTATTATGTGATTTCAAAGAAATCATCCTTTGAGAATTTTAATTAGAACAGCTGAAACATTCCTGTCATAAATTGAGTGACTTTTGAGAATTTCTACCTCAAAGCTATTCTGATTTTACCACTTTCACCAACTGACAAAATATCCTATATTTTCTATGAGATAGGAAACCTTTGTGTGTTTATTTCAATATCATCAGGTGTACAAGTAGAGGAATACCTTATTAACCTTTGTGTATTTTTTTGAAGTTAGAGAAATACTTAAGGAGTATAATAAAATAAGTGACAACTGAAATAATTTAAAGCAATTTAACATATTCAAGGGTTGGACTCAACACTTCAGTTCTGTTTTGATTAATTAGACTTTTCCAACCTTTTCGGGGGTATAGAAAGATCTATAGCAAGCAAAGACATTAAAAAATAATCTCAGATTTCATTAAACAAAGTTAATTGTTTTCAAATGTTAGTCACAGCAAAATATATTTAACCTGAGGTGTTATCAGTCTGGAAGATGTCACTCCACGAAACATAAAACAAAAGATTTAAATTTCATTTTGCTTTTCTTAGCAGTTCAGCAAAATAAACAAGTTTGAAAAATGAATTTGATCAAGCCAAAAGTACAATTTTTTGGTGGTGTAAAATAATTTAGGGTTTTTTCCCCTTTTCTTCTCCAGCTACTACTTGGTGATCAGTGCATATGGCTGACACATCCAGTCCCAAGCACAGATGTTGATGATTCACTAGCAAAAATGAAAATAGAAATGGAAAACATTTGCCATACTCAGTGACGGTGGATAATTGTCCCTGGTTCATACTATTGCAAGACATTAATCTTATAATGGCAGAAATTTAGATTCCTGCTGGGGATGTCAAAAGGATTATAGTTTTAGTCCTTCCTTTCTTCACTATGTTGGTATAGAGGAGGAGTAAGCTTGATTATAAATCATCTTTTTTATACATAAGCTTAGAAAACTCATCAGGTTTTGACATAATGTGTCCCTAGGCATCAAAAGAAAATTTCAGTGAGAGCTGACTATATTGCATTAGGAAAACTAATTACCAAAAGCACAATCCAATTAAGACAGGGCACTTAGGGGACAGGATCCCAAAGCTAGCATTGCTAGGGACTGTTAGTAAAACACTGAACAGGGAGCTTCTGTGAAGCATCATATCTCCTCTATACTCCACATTAAAACAGTGCCATTTTCTAACAATACTCCTGAGAAATCACTTCACTGCTTGAGGTCTTATATGCTATGCAATTTCATTGTATAACATAATGACTCTAAAATATGTGTATTAAGCATAATGTATGGGTTTCCATTTCTACATCCTGAGGAACTATGTCCTTCTATTAAAAGTAAATAAGCCAGACATGAGCATGGATATAATACAAATAGTCTGTAAAAAGGCAGTCTGGGTATGTAAATAATGATACTTTGCAAATACTCTTTAATAGCCTTCATAGAACCAGGTCAGTCTTGGAAAAAAATAAGAAATGAGCCATTTTTCACACTTAATTTGCAGCACTTTATAAAAAGCTTGGACATTCAGCTTTTCTAAAACCTACTGCTCCTGATGGTCTCCAGCTAGATACCCAAGTCAACAAAAATCTCAGTCTTTATAAATAACCATACATCAAAATTGCACTTCACATAAATTGAAAGAACGGAGCAATTGGATCCCTCAGTATTATTTTATTTTTTTAATGTGGGTATGGGTGAGAAAAAGGCAAGAAAACTTGTTCAAAATCTCAAAGAATGTTTCTGGGAAGTGGAGTTTGTGTCTAATTTCTATACTATGCCTTTAGCCATTGGACTGCTCCTTCTGATGGCCTTAATACATGAAAAACCACCATGCAATGCTTGTTATCAAGTTGTGATGTCTCACTGAATAAGTGGCTCAAAAAGTCAGCAGAAATTAATATTTAATAATAAAAAGTAGAGGGCATGAATTCTAGCACTTGCAGGAAGATATACTTAATTAATTATTGAATAAATCATTAAGAAATACCATTTCTCTTAATGACTAAACCAAGACACATCCCAAAGATAGCAATTTTGCTAGTCATTTAAAATGTAGCTTAGAGATTAAAAAAACAAAAGGAGGCTAGAAATGTATTTAAAGAAAAGGGGGGTTGGTGGTTTGATTGTATAGGTACTTAGGGACTGATTTACTGTGTGTCTGGACTTTGAATATGTTGAGCATGGGCAGGTGAATACAAGAGGACGACTGTACCCATCCCTGCATCCCTGTCAAAATTTTTAATGCAAATTTTGGACAAACAGTTTTAGAAAAGTACTGAAGTTGGCCTATGCTGTGGCAAGGTCAGTCTCCAGCCAAAAAGAGAATCACAGAGCTGTCAGCAGCTCCTCTGTTGCTTTTGTATTTGTTGAGAGAGGATATTTGGGTAATGCCAGAGAAACTGGCTCAAGTAATTAAAAGACAAAAAAAACCCAAACCACCAAACAACTGGGGAGGGGAAGTTGTGGTGAGAAACTAAAGAAAGAGGGAAAAAAATGTACCTGGAGACTGATTTTACTATTTAAAGTAGTTTATAGATTAAAAATCTATTATGCATCAGATACTTTAATGGTAAAACTAAAATACAAATCAGACTGCACAGGTTACTTAAATAATGGTGTAAAATAACAGAAAAACAAAAATATTTCTGGCTTATGCCATCAATTTAGAATAAGCCATAGCAGTCAAGGAGAACACTATTGATTTTTTAAAGTAATTGTCCTGATGTAGCTGATATATCCCCAGACCTTATCCTGAGATAGTCTTCCCTGGGGACACACATAGTACTTCATGTAACTACTTCAGTTGTCTCTGAAACTTACTGCTCACAGTAAGTGCCACTGTTAAAGACTGCAGTTTGTTCTTGCATGTTAATACAATATACGCACTGGAGAAACTACAGCGAATGAGCTCTGAATGGGCATCTGTATACTGGAAATCATTATGTTTTCTGAGCAAATATGGAATACAAATGATATTTTGCATGCTAATGAGATTTTGCTGAAGTTTCAAGTCTACTGAGTTATGAGATTTATTATCAAGACAAGACATGAGTTTTCTTTAAAATATCTACTTCCAGCAATTAGCAGAAGTGATTAAGATTAAAAAAAGGAGGTGCAAAGTAACTTTAAAATCATAAAACTCTATTTTTATGAGCTAAAACTCTCATTGAAGCTGTTGTAAGAATGCACTGAAATAGTGAACCCAGGAATATGAGCTTCTAAAAACTTTTGATTCTATGGAGAGCAAATTTGGAAGCCAAAGTGTCAAAATCTTTCAGTCATTAGATTTACTTAGCTTAAGGGAAGCATAAGAGCGATTTAAGGGTCAGCTTTTTATTGACATCCATCTTCACAGACAAGTATAACAAGAGGGAAACACTTGATGTTTTCACCACAGTTACAATAAGAGTTTTTTCATTAAAGTTTCCTGTGGGAAGGATCCAAACTTGCAGAAAGGTCAGAGAAGATGACATGTAAGAGAAAGAACCACCTCTCTCATATCTGGAAGAAAACTGAGGGAAAGAGATTTCAGAGTAGCTCAACCCAAAGGAATATCCAAGGTAGCTGTTCTTATAGTTCCTCGGCACTATGCAAAACCATGTTGATTATCAGCCATGGGTCTTCCACAGACTTGGTACTTGAGAATAAGCATTGCTACAGCTTCAAAATCAAAGGCTAGAGCATGTTTTAACTATGCATATGGCGAAAAACATTGAACTATTTTCCTTAGAGTCCCATTTTGACTTAAAAATAACCATATTTTTTCATGTAAAGATAGCAGCATGGTGTCCATGAAAACAAACCAGCATCTAACTCAGTATGTAATCAGAAGGCCTAAAGGCCTTTGCAAAATGCTCATTGTTTGTATACATTGAGTACTGTAAGGAAATGAGACGATCCAAGAAAAGGATGCATCTGAATTGACAAACAATGAATGGTTGCAAACATAAGCATTTCATGTTTCAAGTATTTGTCATGTCATTAATTTTTCTAATTAATGTCTTTCTCAGAGGATGTTCCAGTCTTTTTCTGCAAAATTCTTTGGATTTATCAAAATAAATAAATCAGGATTAAGAACCACAACAAATCACCAATTCAGTGGAAATTTGTTTGTTTGTTTCTTCGTGGTTTTTTTTGCAATTATAACTAAAGCCTGTTAAAAGACCTCCAGTTTCCTCATAGAAGATGGATGATAATTTCTCCTTCTTTGCAGTGTACACAGACAGAAACACACACACATTCAAGGTGTCAGGCAACATTTCACATCTCATCTCCAGAAAAAAGATACATATTTACCAGGACATCTAGGGACAGCGTTGCTCTGTTTGCATCATTCATTTCCACTTTAAAAACTTGAAGAAATTGTCCCTATGGTCTAATTCAAGTTTTAGTAACAAAGAATGGACCAGCATGATAAGTCAAATGGAACAAAGAGGGAACTATACATACTGAAATCATATTAAAATATAGACATTTTATACCTCTGTTTGCTCCTAGGCCCTTCTCCCAGTTGACAAATATTCAAACAATTGACTGTTGTTCAATGTGTAGGTTCAAAGAATTAAGTAAGAGTTAATAAGAATTTTAGTACAATACTATCTGCTGTGTGATATATGTGGTCTTTACCAAATTTTTAAGAGCATTTGAAGAATAGAGTAAGTCTCTTATAAAAATCCAATGCTATGAGATACAGATACACTAATGTTAATTTTAAGGCTACGTTTTTCATTTAAATAATTCAAAAGCTTTGCAGTGTACAATATTCATCTACACATTAATTGCATTAATGAATTCTAGATCAGAGCAGCCTATATAAACTACATGGATTTCCAATTCTAGACCTAATTTTCTCCTTACTTCCCAGGATTTACTACAGACCACATATTGCACCACAACATATCCTCAGCTGAGGCATCTTTCTGCATCTAACATGAACAAGCTCTTGTTTTGCAACAGGTGCTGCCAAATCAAAAGTGGTTCTTCACCACTCTGAACTGTATTTGGGTTGATTTTCTTCTTTTCATAAGCAAATAAGCTAAAGACAAGATTTAGTGACTCGCTCCAACTATCTGGAGATTCAGTAGTAGAGATCAAGTCCAGCATTTTGCTGCAACTTATTACTGAGGTACAGCAAAAAACAGTGGTGAAATCCCCATGAGTGCAGACTTGCTTTGGGTTACAGCATCCAAGGAAGACAAGGGAGAAGCATTTGCAGTTGGCTGAGTAAAGGGACATAGTCTCAGAGTTCATATTCACTCCTGAATGTTACTGGAGCATTTTTGTTTTCATGTTGTACCTTTTTTAAAAAAATGTTTCTCATCACAAAGTGTCCTAGGCTGACGATGTCTCCTATCCCAATCGCTTTTTGGAATTTGTTTTGTCTAGGGCGGCGGGTTTCCCCCGCTACCCCCCCATCTCTCGCTCGCTCGGCAGGACGCTGCTCCCGGCGGTTTTTTTTGCTTTTGGCTTTTGCTTTTGCTGGCTGCCTCGGCTTTGCTCGCTTCTTGCCTGCTTGCTTTTTTTGCTTTGCTGGCTGCTTTTGCCATCTCTCTCTCTCTCTCTCTCTCTCTCTCCTTTTCTTTCTTCCCTATTTTCCCGAAGGTTGGACCGGCTCAGGACCTGCTTTGGACCGTGAGTCTGCAAAAGAAGCTGCGCGCCCTCCCTGCACAGCGACTGCCTGAGTAACATCTGGGGCTGTTTTTTTTCTTTTCTGTGTTGGGGAGTGTTATTTGTAAAATAAACAGGTTTTTTCCACTCTCCTCCGAGGTTTTCCTTCCCGATCCCGGGGTTGGGGGAAGGGGGGGAAGGAGGTTTGTTTTCTAGGGGAGGTTTTCTTCCCCAGTCTGTCCTAAACCAGGACACAAAGCAAGATAAAATGTTGTGAAAAAAAGACGGAGTGCTTTAGATAAAATGGCCACAAAATGTATTTCTGAATTAAAACTCTTGATAGAAAAGAACAAACTCTTTTTGTTATAGTTGCTATCATTTCAGTCCTGCCAAAATATTTAAAATTCTCTGTTGGAAACCAAACTGACATAATTCCTTGTGTCCAGCTCAGTACAACCAGCAATGCTGTGAATGCAGGTGAGCCTTAGTTTGACAATGCAAATGTATATGTTCCTTTCATGTTATTTTCCACCAGCAAGAGAGGTAAAGCTTTTGCCTGTTAGTACTTTTAAAGTGGTAAGAATCCTTGATGAGATAAATGTAGTGTTTTTCAGGGGGAAGAACAGTTTAATCTTCATGAGATTACTCTAATTGCTTGGCAGTACTTTATTAGGGCTGGGTGTTGTCATTGTGAGTCAGGAAATGGATTGTTGAAATGCCAAGCACAAGATTTTGGATGCTCTGACTTTCCCATCTGAATACTTAGAAAAACTCAACAGGTTTATTGTGTTTTTACTTTCATTTCTTTCCCCATGAATTAATCAACAGTCTGAAGAGTAGTCTGGAAATTGAAGTCTTTTGACATTAAAGCCATTGCAAATGGCTCAGCTTCTGTAAACAAGCCCCTGTTTACAAAAAATCCAAAAAATCAGGGCTATTTGGACCTAGTTCTCAATTTCTTATCATTCAATCAAACTGTGAAATATTTTCCAGTTTTCATTCAAAGCAGGCTGCTGAGGTAGAATATATTTTCAGAAAACATCTGTAAGCATTCAAGAAACAGCTTCCAGGGAAGACACTAGCAGCAGAAGAAAGCTATATCAGAGACTCCCTGTGCACTTCCCACTGAGACCTGCATCAGGCTCAGTGTTGCAGAGGATTTCATCACATCTATGACAGTACCAAGATCAATTGGGTCTGTGTCTCTACAGCATGAATTAATACAAACTAGGAGCAGCTTTGAATCCTCTGGGAGCCACAGCTCGCCCTGACATAACTTTCTAAAATTTCCCTCTCTTACTCCTCTTCCCTGTGCCAGAGATGAAGCAATGCAACCTCTTCCTGGGCTGCTGGTTTAATTCAGCAGTACAAAAATTAAAGCTGAGAAGAGCAAGGGGTACAAGACCTTCTGAATGACAAAACTGCACGATAAAAAGGACCCATCAAATTGCACATGAGCCAGAACTCAGTAACTAAGGAGAGGAAAATAAAGTGACTGAGGTCTAAAGTTATGCTGCTACCTTGACCTGCATTAAAACACTCTTTTCTATCTTTTTTTCTTTGTCCTCCATTTAAAACTGGCACAAGAAGCCAGCAGTAAAATTATTAAGGCATTACTTCCGAGTTTCAGACTTTAGAAGATTTTTTTCTCAACAAATACCATGGGTGTTGAGAGAAAGAAATGGGAAAGACTTTAACAATTAATAAAAACATTAGTGAGCAAACTGTTTGCAATCCCTGCTGGTATCACTGGATGCCTGTGCACAAATGTGATGTTTTGTCAAATAAGGTGCTATGTACTGCAGATTCAAATTATCAAATAAAAATAGCAGAGATAATTTCAGCTCCATTCACAGCACTGGGAGCTGGGGAGGGGAGGAAAGTGGAGGTGGAAAGGAATATTTGTGGAGTGAAAAAAATTCAGAATTTTTTTGGGGTGAGAAAAGAGGAGGAAAGATTTATATAAAAGCTCTGCAAAAACTGCTGGAAGAAGAAAACACATTTAATCCAGGTCTGGTCCATATGGCAGCTTTGTGAGAGTCTGCCAGTCTATACACACAGTGCTGTGTGCCACACATCATCAATATAATTCTGTGAACATGCTCACTCAGAAACATTTGTGCCATAGGCCTTTGCACATATAGCCTCTTCAGCCAGACAACCTCGTCAGGATACACGACAGAGTTAGCAGGCCTGGGGGAACTTGGACTTCAAAGGGACCAGAAAGCAACTACATGGAGAGCTCAGCCAGCAGCAGTCTGAGGTACACAACTGACAGCTATGGGTTCAGCCAGCAAAAGTGATGCAAGCATTTGGCACAAATTCCTAGATGGGAAAAAAAAAATCTTAGACATCGGAGTTAATCTGTGTTAGGACATTCAGGAAAGCTCATCTAGGGTATTTCTTAATGTTGATTGGCCACACAATCTGAAAACCAATAGGTGAACACAGTATAAGAGCAGGTGACATTCACCTTCCCTTAAAAAAATAATAAAATGGAACAAGCTTAACTTCAGCCATTTGTTTCACTGAAAAAAAAAAAGTCCACAGGAAAGGTATAATAAAATTCAGCTATAAAAGAATTGTATTCTCTCTGAATTCTCCTTTAGTAGAAATAGAAACCACAAAGAGATAAGTCTAGAAATTGCCAAAAGAAAATTCATACAAGAAGAGAAAATCTCTCTCAAACAGATATCCATACATATATATATATATATTTGTTTTTTATATATATATATATATACATATATATATGCCTTCCATGCTAACAGTTTAAGAGCAATTTCCTTTCCTCAAATGAAAGTCTGTGACAAAATAACATATGCTGATTTATTAAAAAATTCTGAGCAAAGCAGATTTTCCTACACTTGGTATTCATAAATTGGATGAGGCAAATCTTTGTATCACGCAATCTGTGTTTTCAGCAGAATCATCCTTAAGGCAGCCAAATATGTTAGTTTGTGGGGTTTAAAAAGTCTTGGGTGTAAATAACACACACACATTCCAGGGGATTTTAGCCATTATTGACTCAGCAGGAGCAATATAGGATCTATGGACTATAGATTATATTCTCTGTTCTCTCTCTTCTCCACCTTTATTTTTCCCCTCCCTTGCTTTGCCTGGGCAAAGCATGACTCTCATATTCTACTCCATACTCTGTATTGAAGTTTATTGTGGGACTAGGGAGCTTGTGGAGGAGTGTTTCTGCTTTTGAGAAATTTCTTGTGAGGAGCTGAGAGCTTATTGAAGGGCACCGTACAGAATTAAGGGCTTGTTACCAACCACGTGTGGAAGTCTATTGTACAAACTTGAGGGCTTGTTAGTCTAAATAGTGGGCCGGTTGCCAGAGTTAAGGCAACTGTACAATAAAGCACAGGAATCCCCTGACCTGTGGTCTGGTATTGTTGCCCTGATTTTTCAGCCTTCTGATGTTTTCATTTCTGTGATGGGGTTTCTCATGCTGGTTCATGTAAACATAGCCATGTTTTCTTAACTGCCTTTTTGTTTTTTATTCCTTTCTCCTGGGCAGAGAAGGTTTGATGGACCTTCTCCTTGACCAGTGTGGTTGGAGAGGTGGTAACCTCATCCTCCAATCCACAGTCATTCCCAAAACTATATATGTGGGGATGTACAAGATAGAGAATACCTTGAACCTTATCAGCATAAAAGAGCTGATAAACAGGATGCCTCGGCAGAAGCAAACGGACCTCAAAGGTTGAGATAAGATTACATGGAGATCAGACAGTTTTCCAGGAAAAGGAAACTGCAAGCAAAGTAATGTTGTAATATGCATAAGTTTGATTGTAACCTAATCTTTGTAGTAAACATTGCTAGTCTTCTGAAACAGTATATAAGTCTTTGTAAGTTCTCAATAAAATTGGATTCTGATGAAGAAGTTCAGAGTCCCTGTCTCTCTCCATCGCTGATACATATATAAACACCAAGTGTAAAAATTGTCTTTTTCTGCCCTAGAGAAGAACAGTGTCTGTGTCGTTCTTGTTGTGCTCTAGTGCGACAGGTATCTTTGCTCAGACTGATGAGAATTTATAACACACATCATGGCCCCTACAGATGGGTCACAACACATGCCTTCCCCTCCACCCCCTTCCTTAATTGTACAAATTAAAAAAGAAAAATTAAACAAGAAAAACAATTGTTGTACAGCTGGTTCCCTGTGCTATCTAAAGTTTCCCCCTCTCAAACACTTGCTGGTACCTCTTCCCCAGGAAGTCTTTCTCAGGAGACCCTCATTTTCTAGGAGAAGGATTGTTTAGAGAAATGGATGTGTGGCACGGTCCAGGATAGCCACAGCTGGGGCTTCCCATGTCCTGCATTGGTGAAAGGTTTGTGACAGCTGTATTTCCAGAAGGTAATTCAAGTAATTCCTGTGTTCCCTGACCACCCCCACAGGCCTGTCAGCACAGAGAGTCGTGGTGGGCTGTGTTTGAGCAGCCTGCCTCCCTGGCCTGGTGGCAAAGGTTACATCTGCATCCCTGCTCTTCAATTTTCCCCTTTGGGGGCCTGGTCAGTAATGCAGGATATTTTCAGTGCTCTTGTGTGCTGTACAGGTACACTTGTGCCCTCACACTTGCTCAACACTACACATTTGGGATATATATGCAGCTGCCTCAGAGTCCCATGTATAGAGATACACTTGGTCTCTTCTTCCTCAATCTTGTCGGTCTTAATCCCAAAACTTTCACATATAAGGAATGAATTTCTCTGAGTCTGAAGTTAATGTTTTTAAGCATCTTGGTTACTGCAGGAGAGTGTGAGAGAGGAGAGTATGAGACAAAACAACATGCTGAAGCACTTCCTGCTTGTGAGCAGCACTGACTCACCCTAGCACAAAGGAACAGAAAGCAGTCCCAGCTTTTCCTTATTTCTCAGATGTCTTTGTAATGTAACCATGTCCACTCTTATCCAGTAGCAATGACTGAAATGAAAAACAAGTGGTTCTAGGAAAGTGTTGCGCTACAACAACTTTCAAGGCAAAGTGGATTTAAGCAGAGCATCTCCTTCATTTTTGTAATTACTTTTCAGACTCTAATCTCTGATTACTCCACCAAATCAACTGGCTGCAATAGCAAAGCTGAGCAAGCTCTCCTTTAAGTGATGCTGGTCTTCCTAAGGCAGCTGACCAGTCACTCTGTGGAGGTTTTGTCATGCTTCTCACAATGTGCTTTTTTCGAGGGCTGCATAACATTGCTCTGCCTGCTTTAAGGCTGCATGAATGCAGCTGTCACTGGCTGAATTAAATGAAACAATGATCATACTACATCTTTGATATTGAAAAAGGCATGGGTAGTATTTTATAGCTTTCAAAAGGCTATGATTTCACATTATGTTTAAATAAAGGACAATGGCTTTAGAACATATAAACCCTAGATGATAGATGATGTACTATGTATTAAAAAGTTTGGCCAATATTTTATACGGTTTTGTCATCATCCATCATCATGAGGCTCACAGGCAGAAGAGAAGTTCAGACAAACTTTCAGAAGATTAAGTATACATTATAGGAAAGCAAAGTAAGGAATTAGAAACACAAACACTGGTCTATTCACTTCCAGATTAGATTTTCTTCGTTAGGGTAAAAAATAAAAACTGTACATGCAGAGGCTCTGGCTATATTTGGCTTCATCTCACACATTCAGTCACCTTTCTGCAAAGTGGATTTAAGTACTATTGTTCTTGCAGAGTGGCATTCTCACATTTGCCTTCTGAAATGAGGGCACCAGGTCCTAGCAATGGAGAATTGTAGGTAAGTAATTTGTGGTGTTAGAAACACATTTAAGTTCTGTTTCTCCCCATTCCTCTCTTTTCTTCTGCTACTTACCCCAGGTGTGCAGTTTTTAAAATATTTTCAAAAACTGGTTTCAAAGCAAGCACCAGAAGTTCACCGTGCTGCTTAACCTCTGCAGGAAATAAAAGTAAGGAAAGCAAACTAGGAATTTCTAAGATTATAATAAAAAAGTAGATACTTAGGCTGCATCGTGATGGTGCACTTATTCTGCTGAGAAGCAAGCAGAAGACACAGCAGTCAAATTGGAATGAAGGCAGCCATTGGAAAGCTTGATGAACACTTTCCTTTTAATTTGCTTCAAACTACAATCTGGTTAAGAATCACCCTAATCAACCCTCTGTTGTTGTGTACTCCAACTCAGCATTACTCATTTCAGGTAAGATGTTGATGTAGAAGTAGGTTTAAGTAATCTAGGAAGTGTTAGGCAGATGATACCCTGGAGTTATTTGGAGGACTGAATTCAAATATTTCTGAGCATTATTTTGAACACCTCCAAAGTCCCACTTCTTCCTAGCAGCCAATAAAAGGGTGACTCAACCAAGACTGTTTTAATTTATTACGTCTACTTTGCACCCACCTTTCTAACTTGCATATTTCTCAATGATTTGCTGTCATTCTGCTTCAGTCCTCACCTCTCTGTCTTGTAATTTCCTCAAGTAACAATGTAAGTTTGAAGTTCTCTAGGATGCCACAAAGTACTAAATAAAGAATAAGCCTGCCCCAGTATTTCCCCATATTTCCTTTGTCTTCATCATGGCCCATTAAATCCAATTATATCCACTGCAACATCCCCAGGGTCTTAATCCAACAGCTCTCCATCTGTTGGAGACTTATATCTGTCAGATAAACTAACAGTACACCCTAGAGAAATGTACTCAGTCTGCTTGTGATTCAGGCCCCACATACTGAAAGATACAGATACAGATTTACCTCTTCCTCTGACACTCATATCAGCTCACAAAAATGGTCATTGAGAAGACATAGCAGACTTGCAATTCAAGTTGCCTGTTTGCTTGCCAACCCTTCACACAATATGGGAATTTCACGAGGAGCTAGGATAAACAGTTTTTATATGTTTCGAACAACAATCTACTTTTTCTATAATCTTGTCCTTGATGAGATACAACCTGACAATACCAGATTTCAAGAGACCCTAACTCTGGATTTAGATTGTTTTGTCGATTCACTGGTGCGCCCTCACCTTGAATATTGGGTGCAGTTTTGGGCACCACAATACAAGAAAGATACTAAACTATGAGAGAGCACCCAAAGTAGGGCAACAGAGGTGGTGAAGAGCCTTGAGGGGAAGTTGTGTGAGGAGTGGCTGTGGTCACTTGGTCAGTTCAGCTTGGAGAAGAGGAGACTAAGGGGACACCTCATTGCAGTCAGCAACTTCCTTGTGGGGAAAGAGGAGGGGCAGGCGCTGATCTCTGCTTTGGGGTGAACTGCAACAGAACCTGAGAGAATGGATCAAGTTGTGTCAGGGGAGGTTTGGAAACTTTGGGGGAGAAACTTTTTTAGAAAAAGTTTCTTCCCCAAAGGGTGGTTGGGGCACAGGAACAGACTCCCCAGAGAAGTGATCACAGCACCAAGCCTGACAGAATCCAAGAAGCATTTGGACAATGCTCTCAGGGACATGGTGTGACTCTTGGAGTGTCTTGTGCAGGGCCAGGTGTCAGACTTGCTAATCCTTATGAGTTCCTTCCAACTCAGATTATTCTACGATTCTGTGATTCACATCTGGTTCTTCTTGGTCCTTGGAAACACTCTAGGTATACAGAATTTTAGGCTTAGCATTAATGTTTTCATAGTAACATAAAGCAAAAAGAAGAATAAGTATCTACTTTACACTAATACACAGGGTTAAGACTAGGACATTTGGGTTTGCTTGCTTTTAGAATAATAGAATAATTTTATTTGTTTGTTTTTAGAATATCAGATTAATTTCGATTGAAAGGAAACTTTGGAATTAATCTGTTCAAACCCACTGCACAGTCTTGGTCAATATCAAAGTGACATTGGGTTGCACAGAGGCTTAATGAAAAGTGGGAAACATAAAATGAAGGAAGGAATGGCATTCTAGTGCTGAGGGTATTTCTCTATATTTTAAGGACTCTTTATTGAAATATCAGAGCAAGAGCTTTTCTTGCCTTTCATCTTTTTATCTCTTGAAGAAAGATACTGTTGAGTGCATAGTGGAGATCCAGCCAATTAAAGAATGCAAGATGAAATATGTCTTTCTTCCTTAAAGCTTGTACACTCCATGCCAAAGGGAATTTGGAGAAAGAATGTGGCATTGCAAAGCAACTCTGGCAAAAAAAAAAAAAAAAGGAAGTGGTTTGCAAAAAAAAGTCTTCCTACTTGTAAGTGCTTAAAGAATACAGCTGAACTGTCTTAAAACACTGTCAAAACCACAAGAAGGAGCTTCCCATAAGATAAGCCACCACAACAGGAACTTGAGATAAGTGCAGATGGCACAGCAGGAAGGAACTAATTCCAGGCCTAATGGAGGTGAAGGTTTAGTCACCATCCAGACAGAAATTCTGACCATGGCCTCTATACCCTGTGGATACCTGGGACTTGACGGTATAAAACTGATACCTCCAGAAGAACAACTCTGGGACCCACAACAATAAGAAGACTAGGATGAAGAAGGACTAGCAAGACACTGCAGGGATCCATGTGGTGGTGATATCTTTTGCTTAATCTCTCTCTCACTACTGCCTTTCCCTCCTGCAAACCTATAAAGATTTTAACACAATATTACTAAGATCCTCTTCTTGACACACAACCTATTAGCAGTGTATCAGGTCTCTGTTCCTAGCAGCATGCTCCCAGTCCATGGAGATCTCTGTCTTAGATATACTGAAATATAAATGAAAATGTTCTGGCAGAATAGTGTCAGAAAGAAAATTACCTGGAAAATGTAAGTATCTACAGCTACCAAGTTATTCAGCCTATGTTTGGCCATGCAATAATGTGACTCTTTGTCTCTCGTCACCCTTTTACCCCTTCTCTTTACTGCCAAATTATTTCCCTTAAAAGTAAGATTTGTAAAGGAACAGGAGGTCTCTAGAATGACAACAATTGGCTAATTGCAAAATTCATTACCAAAGGAGTTTCTCTGTACACTCAAACTCTAGGACACAGCAGGACCATAAACCATAGGGGACAGCCAGAAAGGGACCCTATCTCTTCCCCAATGCAATGATAATGGATACTGTTGTCTCTTTGATAAAGGAGCTATTCCACAGCTCCTCCATGGGAGATGGAGCTCATCTATAAATGGACAAGAAATCGACATGTCCCCCTCCTCCTGTCCGAGGTATTTCTTCTGAATCCTCTCTTTATTTGGTACATTTTCCTCCTTCCAGTCATAAGCCATAAGACACCAGTCATTCTGATCAAACACTATGACCCAGCTTCATTACCAAAACAGTCCAAAGAGTAAGACTGTGCAGAAAACCTTGGGAGACAAGTGATACAGTTTATGAAATATGAGCAGTGAAGGATAGAGGCTTGTTTTGTACAGTGATGATCACACAAAGTGACATTCTGTCACGTTATGTGACATTAGATGACAAACATGGAGCGGATGATGTGAAAATTTAAGAAGGTGATTATGAATTAGAGGTCCCAAGCCACCTTTCCCAATTAACACTCCTAAATGTCTACACCCCGTGTACATTTATGATGAACATTCTGCCTGATAAAAAAGTATTGTGATAGAGTGAGTAGTTCAGTTACAGGACTAAATGTTACCATTTTTCTGAAGCTGAAATTCTCAACCTGGGAGGTTACTGCGGGGATATAGGCACAGGTAGGGCAGGAAGAGGTTGCCACAAAGCTCTTCTGGCCAAATGAGATGGACTGGAAGAGAAACCATGAACGATCATGAAGTGTTCCCAGAAGCAGAGACACTGACTAATACTAACAGGCATCAAGCAGAAGACAAAGAAAAAATTAATTCCTCAGATCATATGAATGAAATTTCTTGCTGCATCATATTGTAGTTGCTGAAAGCTGGCACAGTCTCAAGGCTTGATTGAACAGATTCATGAAACTGGAACCAATTTGAAGCAATTAAAAAGATACCATCTTCACTAAAAAACCAAACAGCTACGATCTTCACTAAAAAACCAAACAGCTTTGTGGCAGAGCCCCAGATTATTTGAAAGCTGAGAGAATCTTTGAGAGAAACAGCATGATGTGTTTCTGCTCATCAACCATACCTCCCTAAGGATCAGCTTCTGAGCATTGCCACAGGTCTAGCAGTATCTTTGCTTCAGAGACTGTTTTCCTAGACATATTCTAGGAAAATGCACTCTGATAGAAGAGACTGATCACCAGTGTAACTGTAAAGCTATATTTGAGCCTGCTTTTCAAATAAATATGCTTTGTATTGCAGCTTTACAATTGTGTAGAAGTCTGAATGGCACTTACTGATTACTTATGACATTTTAGAGTACTGAAGCATTACAGGACTGTGAGGTGAGGGTCCGAAGTGATGCAGGGTCCCCAAGCAGGTGCAAAGGACAGCCTCTTTATTGCAAAACTCAGGCCTTTTAAAGCCATTCGTTGGTTATCAGTTACATATACTTTTAAAGCATAACAAACACAATTCAACCAACCACCATACAGAACGATGTGAACACATGATGGATATGTAACATGTTTTTCTACCCCTAATTCAGCCAAGTCTCTTTCTCATAGTCCTTTTCTTACTTAGCTGAAGTAACAGACCTGAGGCATGATTTTACAGGGCCTCCCTTTTATAAAGCCTTACTTATCAGTAACACAGGACAACTGTGATGCTATGCAAACTGTGTTCTACACTACAAAGTCACAGCATATATTTATGTAAATTCCTTGGGCTTCCTAAAGTTCCCAGTTTTATGCTTATCCACACCTGGGAATAATTTGCCATGCTGTATTCAGTCTGTGGAATGGTGGAAATGAGGGAAATTACAAAGCTTTTAAGCCAGCATTTACTATGAATGTCACAGATGCCCTGGGAGAAAAGGCCAGATTCCAGTGACCTGATTAAATCATTCAGTAAATCCCATATAGGGTAGAGTTAAGAAGAGAGCAAAAGAAATCCATGCTGATATTTCAAGTCTCTGGTTTAAACAGAAACAAACTTTGTCTTTGGTGAAGGTACCTACAGCTCCCAAGAGCCAAGTGCACAAAATGGGTGCATGTTTCTACTTGAAGTCCTTCAGGACAGTAGGCTAAACAGGCATTAACAGTGGCTTGCATGGCACAAGTCTGTGAGAGAACACAGTTATCTGTCTTGCTGAATGGGAAGGGAGAGCGACTTTAATGATAGGTTGAAGTTCCACTGACAAAGTGCAATGTTTCACAGGGTTGGGTGCTGGTCATTCTAGTACATAATGAAACTGGTGTTATGGCACTCTAAGTTTCTTACTTCAGCTCTGAAGAAAGACTGTCTTACTGTAGAGAAATCGAAATAATTTAAGAAATGGAGAACTTACACTTTTAAAAAAGGTATTTAGCTACTTAAAGAGGCAAATGAATTTTGAAAATTTCTAATGGGTGTTGTACTGCAACTTCAACTGCTCATCTTCAGTATGTCTACAGATATCTAATCAATATCAGAGAAGGAAAAGGTTTATCAACACCCTTTCCTACTTCTGATCTGTAACAAAACGGTTGGAAAGATCCTTTATTTCCAAATAATCTTCAGTGGTCCAGCTTACACATATACGTAGTTTTCAAAAAAGCTTGACTCTTAGAACAGAAGGGGTTTCTACGTAGTACATAGAGAAAACCTGGACTACATGTTTTAGCTTCTCTCTTGAAACTCCAAGGCCAATAAAAAGTAATGCTTTTATCTATTAATTAATTTATTTAAATTAAAGGTTTAGGATATTTGGGCTACATTCAATCTGAATTGACAAGAATGATGAATGAAAGAACAGAAGATGTATATTAAGTTTCCTCTGGTTTGATTAGAACAGGTCTGTTTTCATCTTTACCATTTTAACTCAGTCTACATTTAGAGAAAGGAGAAGAGTATTTCCTACTCTACTTTGAAACTTAAGAGGCACACTTGCTTAACAGATGCTTTGAACTAGTAAAAATTACCCTCTGTTTTATAAACTATATTACAGCTTGTTGTCACAACACCAAAGTCCGTCTCTGTTCTTCAAAGTCCTCTGAGATGAGTTCACAGGATGAAAAATTCCATAAATATGCATGGGGCAGCAGTGTGTCTTTTGTTTCCTAATTAAATATTTATGTTATTTAGAGCTCCAAACACTTCAGCATATGCAGACCTGGAAAACATGGTAGGTAGCCCAGTCATATAAGCTATACAATGAAAAGTACCAGAGACAGCCATTTCCTTCCACTCTTTTCAAAAACTTTGGAAGAGAAAAAGAAAACTGTCTTGAATTAGACCAGTGGAAGACTCAGAGATAATTCTATTAAGAATTTTAAAGTGAGTTTCTCAAGAGGATGAAATCTTGACTTCTCCATGAGTGTTTGCAATCCCAGGAGGACATAAGAAGTAACACATTCCCATTGTCATTCTCTTGTGTCCCTACATTGGTTCATCTGTGCCCGACTCCTCCTGATAGAACTGTAAAATAAACATCAAGAAAAATCAGTATGTCTAAAAGTAAGACAAGGAAGAGATATTAAACTGGAGTTCTTTCCTGGAAGTTCAGAATCACTAAAATGCATTACTAGCTAAAATAACCATAAGCCTTGTGGCCAGCTGATATTTAACTCAAAGAAGAATTGGCAAGTGTTTGAAAAATCTAAATTCTGTTCTAGAGAAAAAGGAATTTTCTCCTACCAATACAGGACTAAACATGCTAGAAAATGTTAGAAGTTACTGAAGAGAAAAAATTCCGCAAAGATGAAATGTGACCAGGAAATAGGGTGGAGAAAAAGAACTGCATTATGATATACAAATCATTCTCTCTTCTTACTCCCAACCATGACATAACTTTTATTACTTAATAATTTTCAAAATTTGTGCAGTTTCAGACAGTCTGCAGTTTTAGCTGTTTGGTTTTGTTTTTTTGTTTTTTTTTTAAATCATCCTAATTTTTAGTATATTCAGTGATGGGAAGAGGAAGGAGGAAAAAGCAATAGAAACAGCAGATATCAGATGATTTTTGCATAATTTTGAAGATAGAAGTGTCTCATATTGATGCCTGCAAAATAACCAAGGAAAAATGCATTTTAAGTGTCATTACAAAACAGACACACTTTCCTTAATAATTTCTATAATAGGAACTCTGAAAGCTTTAAAATTGGAGCTCTCGTTCATAATGTTCCACATCAGGATTATAGCTAATGAAATCATCCAGACTAATTCTAAGATGATGGATTTCCTAATTGTCAACAAATGTAATACTGAGAAGTTACAGCTATTTTTCCTTGATAGGTCTCAAAGCACCATACATTCATTAACTACAGACTAAAGCAATCTCATCTTCTTGAGAATGTACTCCAAACAAAACCAGAATAGCTGGTATAAACTTCATAAACTTCGTAAACTTCATAAACTTCATCTCCAAGTGAATAACCTAATCTTTTATTTCAAACACATACCCTAACATACAGACAGAGTCTTCATGTGGTGTTACTAATTTTAGCAACTGCTTGAAGGTAAGAAGGCTGTAAACTGTTAATCAATTGAAATACAGGATTTACACAAGCAGCGTTTACAGAACATGACTCAGAGTACTTTCTGAAAAATACAATGGAAATTCTTGAGTGCTTGAATATCAGAAACCAAGAGAAAATTCCAGAAAAAAACCTTACAAGTAAAAATAAACACAGAAGATAGGAGTTCATTACATTGTTCCCTGGATGTCTCCACATTGCCAAGTGCTTTAGTTTCCCCAAAGCTCCCTACAGACATCTGAACCCATCTGGCAGGTATAATAGAAAGCATGCTGCAAAATACAAAGCAAGATGTTAAGCTTCTTGCCTAACTGAAAAACCAGTAAGTCACCCAACAATTTCTTCTTCATATTGTAATTAGAAGAGAGTTATTCAAGAAGAAACTTTCAGGTTTTACCATGTATACACAAGCCCTGGATGGAAGAAAAGCATAGATTGCTTGGCAGGTAATTTGGTTGTTTTAGCTGGTTGTATAAGCTGGTTGTATACTCACGATACAAATGAGTGCAGAGCAATTAGATTCTTAGGAAACACATAAAAATCTGCTTCTCTCTACTTGTCTTAGGAAGTAAAATACAAGTCTTGCCTATACACCATATTGTTCTAAGTCTATTTATCAATATCTTACCTGTAGCATAGGATGCAGGGTTACAAAATTCTTACGCAGGTACAGCTACAAGTGTGCTTGGGACTGACTGGTCAGTAAAAGGCAAAAAAACAAGCAAAGAAAATGCAAAAAGAAAGCAGCTAAACAACTCACAGGTCTAATAAACACAGGAATTCTCACTGATAGAAAGAGCACCATTTTGTATAATACATTGGAGTGTGTGCTTATGCTGTTAAGAATTTACTAAAATATTGCAGAAGTCTAACAACCAACATTTATGCCCAGACCACTGGAATGTGGAGTAAGATGTGCTTAATCAGCTCTTGAATACAGGCTTTTGCAAACCCTGCTACAAAGAGGAGAGCACGGCTTTATTAGGGGCCCTGAACTGACCAGTGGAACTAACCTGAACTCTCATGGGAAAACCCAGTATGAGATTCACAGCACAGATTGAAGCAGGGAATGCAAAGTAAAAGCAGTGTGAAGAGTTAAAATAAAAATTATTTCATCAATATGAGTATAGTTTTGGAAATGTCTTATAGTTAATTATGAATTAAAATATTATACTTCTTCCAGCCCTTGCAGAATAGAAATTAAGTGCTATTTTGTGCATACTGCTGTATCTCCAGATACCTCATGTTTTCAAGGAAAAAATAAAAGTATGGAAAATAAAACATTTCATGCACCTTATATACATACCAACACGAAAAAACTAGAAAAAGGCAGAGATCACTCCATGAGGCAGAGAATTCATGCTGAACCCCTCCCATGTTATTGCTGAACTATATTAGGTGTATGGGTATTGTTACCACACACACACTACACTTGATTATATCAGGCTTTACAGGAGCTTTCTGGGATACAATTAAAACATTTTAAAGCACGTTGCTTTAGACAAAGTTCAGCACAGCAAGAAATGAGAACGCAAAAATTCACATTTATACTCATAGTAGCTTATCTCACTTGGTCCCATTAGACCTGCAGTACCATTTAGCGAGAAATCCAAATTCCACCTTTGTTTTGGGAATATAATTTCCTTATATTAAGAGGAAGAGGTCATGCAAAAGGGACAGCTCAATGTGCCGATTCATTACCTGTTGGAATCCAGGGCACAGAGAATGTCTCTCTGCCTGTTTTAAGAGACTCCGACCCTCAGCAGAGCACTGCTTTTAACCTTCGTCCCTGGGAAAAATTGCCAAAACTGTGGGATGAGTTAGAGCACACAGGCAGTAACATGTAGTAGTAGTAGCAGTTTTTCACAGTGTATCAGAGTGAAGAATTTAGGGTTTTAGGATTTTAATATGAGATTGAATAGGACACAAAATGGAGGATTTTGGGTGTTGTCCCTTCTTCCTTCTTGTCCCTTTTCAGCTCCATTTTCTGTAGTACTTGTGGTAGAAAACTATTGGTTAGTGTGAGTAGTAGTGTGGAACTTACGTGCATAGATTAGTAGAAGTTATTGGTAGAAAAGTAGAAACAAAGTATGTGTTAGAAATTAATTGGGTTAAACAGCTTTAAAAGACCTTGGTTTTGGATGCTCAGTGTACATTTTGTCCATTTTGTGCCTTGCTTCTCGCATGCTAAGTCTGGTGTGCAGATGGTGTGCTGAAGATAAGATGGTGTGCTTAAGATAAGAATAAACAAAACCGAGAAGACCAAGAGAAAGAGAGTCCTGCTCGTTCTTCATCCTTGGAAAAGAACTCAGCAGTGGGAACCCCCTCCGAAGGACCCAGGGAGTTGGGTTCCCACACTTGTTGGGACCAAAAAAACCAGCAATTACCTAATCAATATTGCAGACAAAGAAAGTAGGGATGTTGTAAAGCACATGGGTTGAACAATTTCTGCACTTTTCTGTCAAGGAAGGAGTCAAATATTTCAGCTTGTGAAAAAAAACCAAAAAACAAGTGAGAAGTCAAGGAAACATTAGCACAACCCTCAGCAGCATAGCCTGGAAGACCTCAAGAGAGGTGATAAAGTTATGCATGCAAACTAAATGTATTGTGCATACAGCACCACAAATACCATCTTATTTTGGTCCTAGAGTAGAAATGGCCAGTGACAGTTACTGGTTTCTCCTGGCAAAGAAGGTTCACTTCAATCTGAGGCTACCACTTTTCAGATACATCTGTGCATCTTGTTCATAAGCATTACTGGAGTGCTACAAGGCTTTACAGAGCAGCCTTGCCCTTTTCTCTTACTGCATCTGGCTACTGGGCAATATGTAATCAATCCCCTCTGGACACGCCTGAGTTTAATCAGTGGTGTCAGGCCCAGGTCCTTCAATCATCTGTCTTGATGTCATGATACCTGATCAGCATAACGGAATAGTTTCTTGTCTGGGCAACTGCTCAAATTGCCTGCTTCACAAACTGTACAATCTAGATGCATCATTGTGGCTCATTTTTCTGACAAAGATGATCTGTAAACTTGGAGATGTCAAGCCTCCTGCCCATCACATTTTTCTTTCAGCACCACCAAGTCTACTTGGTACTGTGTACTATGTTTCATCTTTTGGTGTTGTGGTGCATTTTTAGGTCTTTTTCCCATTGGTTACCCTACCCCTCTAAATCATATAAGTTGTCCCAATTCTCCCCTATGTCTGTTCCCACTTGGTTTATCCCATGGTTGTGCCTTCCCCTGAGCTTTCCCTATTGGTGATTTCCCTCCCTCCCTTCCAGTCTCTTCCCTGCCAATCCTCTTATCTCCACCCAGCCTCCCTGTCAGTCTATGTTGACCCCACCCATTCACCTAGAAACTTCTATGTCTATTATGTTCTTCCTTAGATTCAGTTCTCCTCCTTCCTTATCCCTTAATGGTTGTATTGTTATGTATCCCTGCCTCTGGCTCCTCCCTTAGCTTTCCCTCATTGGTTGTAAATGTACCTTGCCTTGGTTGCCACCCCTGTATATAAGTTGCTATAGTGCTTAAGTTTGTGTCTTTAATCCCTGGACTCTTCGGGGCAATAAAGGCTCTGGAATGCCATGTTGGAGATCTTTCCCTGTCCCTTTATCTCTGTCCTTGCTGTGGTAAGCCGAGCGCTCACAGCTCGCAAGCTGCACCCTGGGTCGGACTGCATTGTGCCATCTCGTGGCTACCTGGGGGTGGCCCACACTTGCCATGGCTGGTGCAGCGAGAAGGCTGGCCAGGCTGGGCGTGAAGGCGGCGCCACGACAGTCAGGCAAATGTTTCTCGAGGATTGGGGAAAAAGTAGGCCTGCAGTGGTGTTTGGATTCCTGGATAACAATATTTTAAGCTATTTTTTGTAACATGTATTCAGAAATTAGGCATCTAACATTGCAGTTCAGTGACTTTCTTAACTCAGCATCTTTTTTACTAGCAGTGAAATCCTACCACCTTCAATAGTAACTGTGACATTTCTTTTCTGAGGGACAAGGACAGGGAAGATGTGGAACACATCACGTACACAACACACAGTGGAAATAAAAGTTACGTTTTCTCGTAATGAATTCAGAGGTTTCAAGACCTAGAATGATTTTAATGGTAAATAAAACTGAGAAATCACTGGTACAAGGCAAACTCTCCTCTTTGAGGACTCCTTATAGCAATAGTACTTCATTAATCAAAGACATTAAAGATTATTAAAGCTTATTTTCTTTGCTGTATAAGAAATCCTTGAATACTCCCCATTGCACTGCATCATGACAAAATAACATCACTACATAGGTGGTCTAAAACATCCTTAACGAAAGCACTTCTGCTTTAACCCATGGTTTAAGTTTATGAGAGAAATATAATTATCTGTCTACTGAAGTTCTTACCAGCTTTAACAATTTTTAGCATGTTACAGGTAACTCTAGCTCTCATGTTCTGCTAGTCAATAAATGGTGGTATTTATGTCTTCCTACTTGACTTTATCCATTCACAGTTATTTAGGTCCAGGTTTCTATTCGCTTGGACTGATAATGACATGCAAAACTAAAGCAAAGTGATATCAGTCACTGAACTGTTGAGCTGAAGTGCAAATATTGGTGCATAATTGCCAAGTCCCTTCAACCAACCCAAAATACTTACATTGACTGTAGTTACATGAACTTAGATTGCAAAAGTCTGTGTTATTTATGACTTGATGTAAGGCAAAAATAACAGCCTGACCCTTTCCCAGTTTCACATCTAGACTTTGCAAGTGTCATGGTTTGAGGCTTACCCGGAAATGGTAAGATTTATGGGCGGCTCAGTGAGATCCCAAATGAAGAAATTCAGGAGGAAGAAGGAGGAGCTTTCTCTTTTCCAGGCAGGGAGCAGAAAGGTGAGACCTCTGGCTGGGCCTGGGAGGGGCCCAGCCAGCCGTCAGCTGCGGGACGGTTTTCCCCCACCCTCACTTCATCGGAGGTGGCGGCAGG
>VWZP01005255.1:0-73207 GCA_013396995.1 Dicaeum eximium | reverse complement strand
TTTTTGGTTACTGTTAATAAACTGTCTTTGTATTCTCTTGAAGTTTTGAGCCTGCTTTGCTTTTCTCCTAGTTAGTCCTGTTTCACAGCCGGAGAATATTCTGGTAATTAACCAGCATGAGAGAAAACCCACCACAGCAAGCATCAGCCTCACTCTATGAGAAGTCCACTTGGAGCAGGAGATTATAGCATGGGCAAGGCTTGCAAGTAGCAGCAGTCAAGACTAGGGTGAGAATTGATTTTGGACCTGGACAGAGCTGGTATGAGGCTGTCCAAATTGACCGCATGAACATGGCTCCCTAAATGAGCAGGACTAAATTGTAGTCACCATTTTGAATAATTAGCAATTTTGAAATAATGCAAAATGTGGTTTTCAAGATTATCATAAATGGTAGTAAAAAAAGGGATATGTTACAAAGAAAATTCCAGTGAGAGAGCAGCATGCAAGGATTACGTGCCTGCATCATCCAAGCCCTAAGAAAACACTGTGAAACTAAAACACCTGTAAAGCAAAAATTATTTCTTGGGGAATGGGGAAGTATGGAAGAGGTGTTTTCTTTAAGTATTAGTAGTTTAAAAATCAGTCCATTATTCTTAAAAATCTTTTAGGGTCAACCTGTTACTCCTGTCAGCAATCAGTTTGCTGTTTTGAGAATTGCTGACTTCAGTGCTAGTGCTGGAGAACAGGTAAACTTTTGCCATAATTCTAAGTATTAGGGTGTAAGATTTTAAGCATATCAAAAATTATAATCTAATAAAAAGAAAATGTAAGACATTTAGCCAAAACAATGTCATTTGAGACACTTATCTCTCCTGATGAACCAGTGGGGAAAATTCTTTTATTTAAATGAGTTTTTAAAAATGAGGTTTTAAGTGAGCAGCAGTAAGAAAGAGAATAAAAAAGTCACAAAAGGAAAAACAGCTTTCAATTAACTTTCATGGACATTCCATCAGGATAAAGGTAACCAATCAGAAAAACAAAACACAAACATATACATACCCACTGATTATTATATTGTGTCACACAAGCTCCTTGAGCTTGAAACAAATGACAATGTTTAGGAAGCTAAAATATTCACAATTCTACCACAATTCAATGTGATTTACTAATTCTGCTAATAAATCATGTTGCTTTAGTTGCAGCTTGGCAATTAGAGTATAGGGCAAGGTTTACTAGGAGTTTTCATAAGCAGAAAAATCAGGCAAAGTGGTATGTGAGAACTTGATTCAATCTGGCGTGGCAACGAACCAAAACAAGATGCATCCCTTGTTCCACACAAAAAACCCTCCAATAACCCCTGGGGGTTTTTAAATTATTTTTTACCAAATAACCAAGTTTACATTATTTACCTAATAAATACCTAAAACCTTTTGTTTCTTCTCTATCAATCCAGAAGTTTATTTGCCAACATTGACTCATAACTGTTATGCCACCTGTCTAACAAGCCTCATAAACAGCCCTCCTACTACCCTGATGTATGCTTGAGACTACCTCCTTCATGTGTTGTTTTAAAGAAAATATTCCGCACAACCTTTTCCCAACTGAAATTCCTTAGAAGAGCAGTATCTGACATTTTCATATTGCATCCATCAGACCATGACATAAAGTAATTTCCTCTGGTCTTTCTTTCTTGTGATTCAATTTACTAACAGAAAATAACATTTAGACAAAAGACAGAATATCCCGGTCCCTGCCTAAGAAGAAAAAGAACAGCTAGCAGAAGCCCTGCTTCTCATGGAAAAGGAAATCTCTCATCTATTTCTCTTTAAACTCACATACTTTCTTCAACTCCTCTCAAATCTGCTTTATCATCAGGTCTTTCAGGATTTTGTCTTAAGAAGAGAAGGAAAACAAAACCCAGAGCAGCCACCCAAACTTTGCTTGTTCTCTGCTTCCCTTGGAAGCAATTCTGGCCTTTGCCATTCCCCATCTTAATCTCTTAATCTTAATGAGCTGGGCCATAGCCCCAACTCTTACCTGGAAAGTGGTTGGAGGAAAAAGGAGTACTGCTCAGAGGGCCAGCCCACCTTGATACATGCAATCCTTTAAGGCAATTAAATAAACAACTACTAATTAAAGCAATATCAAGAAGCTTTTCAGCAGCAACATTTAAAGTACAAGACATACACTTTGTGATGATTCACCTTGAAGGTCATGTTCAGATCAGGGAATTTTTCCCATGGAGAATTTAGGGTGGACACATCAAACTAATTTAAAAAAAGAAAAGTAGTTTTGAAACTGGAAGATTCTCTTAAGGTGGATTTCTGAAGAGCAGACAGGAATTAATAGTCTCCAATGATACTCTAATTATCTTATAAAATCCTGTTAAAAAAAAAAAAGTCTACCATAGAGCTGGGCTAATTTAATGCTAAAATGTATGCAGCTAAAGAAAGCCAAAGTATCTCATTAATATAGCATAGAGTTTCTAAAGCACAAGTAATTCAAATACACATTGGGTTGATGCTGACAAAAGTGATGGGCTAACATCAGGCAGAGTGCAAAAAGATGATGGATAAGCTTTCCTGCAAATAAGCTGATAGTGCAAACATGATGTGTATCCAGTTTTAATTAAAGAATAAAACTGGAACAGAATAATAGGGTTATCCTTATTTATATATATACATATATATATATATATAAATCCATAAATATGGCACTTCATCAGCTTTTTCAGGTGCAGATACCTCACCCCATAGAAATAGCCTTCATAGATTATTTTACTTGCTTGTCAAATAAAGTTAAAGCTGGCCTCTAGGAGTTCAGAGCTCAGTGCTATAATGCAGTGTATTTTGAGAAGTTCTTTGTGAGTGATAGCATGGGGAGAAAACACTGGAGGAGGGCAGTGTCTTGTGCCTATGATCTCAGCTTGATTAGGCTGGCTGACAGCCCATCCACCCACCTGGCTCCTATGACTAGCTCTTCTATCTTGACACTACCTGTGAACATGCCTCAGAATAAAAGAAATGGTGGTGAGGGTACCATATTTTGAACAGTCTGAAAGCTAAATGAGAAAGGAGAAACTGCTATAGATTTATTGACCAGAGTAAACAAACAACAACAAACAATATTTAGATCCAAATGATTGCAAAATGTACATCTGGGGTTTTGACATAAGCATCAGGGCTATGTATCACCCACCCTGAGTGTATTATGTAATGTTATCTATGGTACTGAAGTTGCTTAAATAAAGCAAGTCCCAGTAAGGGTCATTTATATCTTCCTGTGCCACTGCAGTTTAATTTCCTGGTCTCCCAGTAGAACAGTGTGTGTGCTTGTATGTATCTCAGTTTAGCTGCAGAAAAATAACTATTTGCACAGGTAGATCAAATTTCAGAACCCAGACTTCAGTCTAAATGCGTTGAAGTTAATTTGGATTAATTAATTGTGTTACAAAGAGTGAATATTAAAATATGAGTTCTTAGGAGCAGATAGGGAAAAGCAATGCAAGAACCTATTGGAAAGAAGTAATATTGCTGAAAGGTGATTTAAGTCCATAAGCCTGTATGCAACTTAGTATTTCCCTTACTACAGGTGCAAGCTTTGGAATTAGAATGACAGCTCTGGGCTAATGAGGCCTCCTAGCTATGAAACAGATTAGCCTTTCAGAGAAACGTTTCTTGGTGATGTCACCATCTATCCTGATCATATTTGCATTGCAGGAGATCAGGAAGGTTGGTTTCATTATGACATCTGAGGAAATAATTTGCAACAAATAAAGCATTCAGTCCTGCTAATCCTAAGAAGTTAAAGAGGCTCCTGCAATCTTATCTCCAGATTTGAAAGCTTGGTTCCAAACACTGAGGCTTTTTTCTTGGAAATATGCAACATTTCAGAAAAAGCAAAAACAAAAACAAAAGCCCTCCTGTTGGGGGTTGAGGTTTGTTTTTGTTTCTGTTTTTGTTTTTGTTTGTGTTTTTTTTTTCTTTCTTTCCTGTTCTCTCCTCACCATTTGTGTGGAATTTTCTTCCCATTGAGTTGCTAATGGAATTGATGGTTTGAGCACCGCACCTGTAGTCCCAGTTGCCGGGGGTGGGGGCGGAGATACCAGAAGATTTGGGGGCAGGGGGGGCAGTTCCTAGGTCACTCGCTCTCTTTCACGACAGGAGAGGACACAGGCAGCTGGGGGAGATTTTGCTGTCACTGCAAGACTCCATCCCTGATGTTCCTTCCTCCTGTCACCGCCTTGACCCAGCGGGGAACTCGTCCTTCTGCTGCTGGGCCTCGCATTCCCCTGCCCTGCCAGGACACACCGCAGGCTTCAGCTGTTTGCTATGCAGTTTTTTGGGACATTCTCGTTCACTGCCCTGGGATTTCCTGCTCATTTCCTGCCGTTTCCAGCCTGCTGCTTCCAAGAAGTCCTGCTAGGGGCACCGGGATCGCTACCCCAAGGGTCTGTGAAGCAAAATCTCTCTTCCATCCCTTCCCGTCTGGGATAAAGCCGTCACCGCCCCGTGCTGCCCGAGCCCGGTGGGGATCAGCGCACCTGCCCTGAGCACCGGGAGCTGCCAGCGCCCCTGCCGGCCGTGCCCGGAACTGCAGCGCAGGGAAAGGTCACTGGGTTCCGAGCTCTGTTTTGTGTTAATGCTGTGACTGCTGCTGTTTGTTTGTTCTATCATATATACTAGTAAAGAACTGTTATTCCTATTCCCATATCTTTGCCTGAGAGCCCCTTAATTTCAGAATTCTAATACTTCGGAGGGAGGAGGTTTACATTCTCCATTCCAAGGGAGGCTTTTTCTGCTTTCCTTAGCAGACACCTGTCTTGTAAAACAAAACACCTCACAACCACCCCTAGCCCACAACACAGTGACCAAGGGAGCTGTGTCACAGGCTGAATAAATACTAACAGACATCATCTTAAAGTCCTGAGACTATTAAGCAAATAAAATAACTTAAACCAAAATATTAAATAAAAATCTGGGCTTTGTTTCTCCTCTGATAACAGCTATAACTTGTAGAAGTACAAATCTAAAAATATAAATTAAATATTAGATTATCTTTTTCCCTCTCAAAGTTTCCATTGTTCCTGTTTTACAAGTCTTCCATAACTGCTATTTGCTTGGTTCCACTTTTCCAGATAAGATGCATAACTTGTTTACTAGTGGGTTCATTTTTCACATTCTTCCAGAGATAAAATTATTTTAGAGGCTGTAAGTCTGGTCTTGCAAGCATTTATAGTTTTCAAGCTAGAAATTTCAAGGCATAGCTACAAGTGACAGCATGGCTTAGTAAATTACCAGTATCCTCATTACTCTTCTCTGTGCCTGTAGAGGGGTAATGGAACTGGGGGTCCAAGCCTGGCATGGCCTAGGGAAGTGTACCTCCTGAAGGGTCAGGTGGTCTGCACAGATTGTCACAGGGCTCAACCAGGCAGGCTGGCAGTGAGCATCCCCTACACAGAAGAGTATCTAAATGCCACCATATAGCCAAAAATGGTTTGCTATAGCTTAAGAAAAGTGATTAAAATTAATAAATCCATATTTACGGAGAAGGAACATAGTACTTCTCTTACAATGAATTCAGTCATTTTTGTACAGCAGTTGTACATATATTATCAATTCATGTACAGCACAACTTCATCTATATTCCAAGCAGCTTCTGCATCTTTGAACTGTGACAAATATGATTTTTCAACAGATTACCATCAGAAATCTTCAGAATTTCTTGACATTTGGAAAGACAACCAACACATGGCCAGTATTGCTCCTTGATGACTATATCTCACCTCCTTCATTTTTCCACCTTCCTCCAGCTTATGTTTAACCAATTTTTGATCTTCTTCATGCTTTGTTTCACAGTTTTCACACACATAACTCTTACACTTACAGAGAGCTTTATTCCTACCTTTCTCAAGTTAATTCATATATTTTTCCATGACAGAACAATTAGTAGTTATTGTACATGCTTCCTGTTTTGTAATAGGCAAGAAAGCCTTAATTGAAAATATGCTAATTTTGAAAAGAAATGCTATTTTTAGAGTTTCAAATGCACTCAGACCAGCCACTTTATTACAACAATTTATATGAGTTCTCGGAGATGCCTGGTTGTTGGTGGTCCCGGCAAGAGAGGGAACTCACCCCCTGGGCCCTTTGGAGGGGGTTCTCACTGCTGAGTTCTTTTCCAAGGATGAGGAACAAGCAGGACTCAATTTCTCGGTCTTCAGGCTGTTGTTTATTTTTTTCTTATCTTAAGTTCAGCACACCATCTGCACACCAGACTTAGCATGCAAGAAGCAGGGCACAAAATGGACTCCAAACACCCAAAATCAAGGCCTTTTAAAACTGTTTAGTCCAATTACTTTCTAACACGTACTTTGTTTCTACTTTTCTATCAATAACTCCTACTAATCTATTCATGTAACATCCACACTACTGCTTTCTCTAACCAATAACTTTCTGCCACCAGTACTACAGAAAATGGAGCTGAAGAGGGACAAGAAGGGAGAAGGGACAACGCTCAAAATCCTCCATCTTGTCTCCTATTCACTCTCATATTAAAATCCTAAAACCCTAAATTCTTCACCCTCTGATAAACTACTACTACTGCTATCTAATTCACACTTGTGTGCTCTAACTCATCCCAAAGCCTTGGTACTTTTTTCCAGGGATGAAGGTTAAAAGCAGTCTTCTGCTGAGGGTCAGGGCTTCCTAAAGCAGGCAGAGAAACATTCTCCGTGCCCTGGATTCCAACAAGAGATAAGGTCTGCTGGCAAGTAAGGTAGGCTGACATCATCTCTATTGGTTAGATCTGGAGCACAGTCTTTTCGATGCTGCCTGGGAATCATCCTTCTTTTATCCTGCACAGCTGGTGCATTCACAAAGCAGCAAATGTCATGACGGAATCACAGAACAGTTAGGGTTGAACAGGACCTCTCAAGATTTATTGCTAACCATCCCTGCTCAAAGCAGCATCTGCTAGAGCAGGTTGCCCATGGCCTTGTCCCCTTGGGTTTTGCAAACCTCCATACATGGAGTCTCCACATAACCCCTCCTACCCCTCCCTTTTTTTTAAATTTTTTTTTGGTTTTGGTTTGGTTTTTTTTTTTTTGTTTGTTTGTTTTTTTTAAACTAGTTGAGAAACTCTTTAGGAAAAGAACCCACACTATTTTAGCAAAAAAAGTTCTTAGTGTCCCTCAAACCAGGATCTTTGGTAAGAAGAGGTTTTTCAGGTTTGTTGCAGCAGCGGGATGTTCTAGTTCTGCAATAGTTCTACAAGAGCTATATTAACAGCTAGTTAGGTGGATCAATTTATGTATTTGAGAAACATTTATGTCACCCACTGTGCACTATCATCCTTTGCATCCCTTTTATCTATGTTCTTAATTTTTTACCTGTTCCTCAAAGAAAATCATCCTTATTTACACTCCCAGTGTGCAATGAGAAAAAAATTACTTTTGCTCAACCATAAGGAGACACCTGACAACTAGCAAAGGCACAACCCCAGAATAACAAAATACTATTTATGTGTCCACCAGAGACTTTGTTTCCACATTTTTCTGGAGTCATGAATTTGAAAAATATGTCTGTGACATTACATGGGTGGAGCCCACAGCACAGGGCTGCTTGAGGAATGAAGCTCTTCCTCTTTGGGCAATTAGCAAATGAGGAGGGAGAGATGTGCTGAGATGTGATCTCTTTCCTTCTCTCTTTTGATATAAGAAATTTTCTCCTTTTCTGTGGAGAAGTAAGACTTGCACACATTATTTCAAACCACTGTTCACCAATACTGAAAGCCTCATCTTTAAAATTTAGAAGCAAGCAAGCAACTGGCTCTTATACTTTTCACAGTAATGATAAATATTACAAGTACCTGCTAAAGAAAGCCTAGGGCATCTTCAACACTGCAGTTCTCTTTTGCTCTTTCTTGGACTGCATGATCCCTTCCAGCTAAATCCTGGTGGGTATCTCCTCTAAGTAAGGGCAAACAGCTATTGGCTAACAAAAAGAGTGAATTTAAACAATTTATCTATGGCTTCTCCACATTTCTTGCATTTTTAAAGTTCAGTGGAGTCTGCAGATGTTCCAAGACTTTTTTTTTTTTAACTTTTGTTTCTTTCTGGTGTCATCCCTTTCCTCTACCTTGTTATCCAGGAAAAGTGCCCAGCTAGGATGAAAAAAGTCTCTTTTAAATTCTCATAATATATAAAAATCTCATCCTAAACTCAAATCAAAATCCATTCCAATTGTGTACGTATGTTCAACTAGTTAGCTCTTCACCTAAATTTGCAACAGTTTCTCTCATGACTGCCTCCAGGTTTTCTTGTGCCCCTCAACACAACTTCTGGCTATGTTATCTCTGTGCTTTTAGGTATTTATGGTTGGCCATTTTTCAGTCCTTCTGCTCATGAGCTATGGAGACTCCAGAGACTTCAATCCACCAATGACACCAGTAAGAATTTGGGCTGGATTACTCTTCCTTTTTACACCATTTTCCTGTGATTTCAGTTCAGTTCAGGATTCAACACTATGTCATGTAGCAAATAAGAAACTTTTTTTATGTCCATTAATATGCAACAAATTGTAAATTTGGCTTTAATGGTTTTCAGGTTTTATAACAAACTCACCACCTACAGCATACAAGTCTTTTTTTTTTAATGGTAACAAATTCTGAGAAGGTGAAAGGTAAAATTGATGAGTCCACTACTTGTACCCACAGATTTGTCTCTTGATTTAGACTAATGAATGTCAAAGCAAAAAGCAGAAATGTCAAAAAATTTTCAATACTTCTTGACTGGTGTGAGTAAAAGAATGTAATGTAATTTTAAGGCTGGAAAAAAGAGGGATTAAAACATACAGTTCAGTTTACTTTTTGTGCAAAGAAATGGATGACAAATGGTACAATCTGATAAGAGCAAAGTAGTCACAAAAAGTAGTTTCGTGTCAAAGGAGAAAACTGGAATAGAATAGGAAAAATGTTGATATTAAAAACAAAACTGGAAACATGAATGCTTTAAAAGAAAGACAATTTAAAGAAAAAATCAGTATAGAAAGCGTAAACTTCAAGATAATCTGCTGAAGGAAAACCTACATTTACCACTAACTTCCAGTGAGTCCAGTGTTGATACTGAACCTGCTGAGGCTGCCAGCAGTACTACAGAAAGCAGGCAACCATGGTATTCCTAGGTAACACTTCAATGAGGGAGCTGTTCTTGCAGTGCAGAACAAATCTGGATTCCATCCTTTAATTCAAATTTCATACAGCCTAAGTTGGCTTAATTTTCCTTTGGTTTATGACCAAGAAAGCTGTCTCCAGCTATTTGACTCTCTCTGCCCTCAATGAAGCAGTTTCAGACTTATCCCTGGTAAGTCAACAGAGTTCTGCCATGAATCACTGCACTAACATTGATATTTCTTCCTAATTAAGATCTTAAATGCTTATCAGCAATCCAAATAAAAGAGCTAGTAATTTGTTTATATTAATTCCCCACAGTGCTAATTATTTTCATTGAAGGCTGAGAGAAACTGCATGTTTTTAAGTAGTAGGGTCTGGCTGGTTTTCCTGTTGGCTAAAGCAGGATTTTCAGGGCATAAAAATCATGATGTGAAAGGAAAGTTTATGGTCATTGCATGGAAGCAACAGATATGGAAAGTGTTGGGAAGCTTTTAGGTGAACAGCAATGGAGTAAAAAATGTTTCTTACTTAAATTGTACTAGCTATTTGCTCCCTACCTTCATTGTCTTTCCCCTTCCTATTGTTTGATGATCTCTGTAGGCACCAATTCAGAATGTCTGATGGGATGTAGGAACTTTTCAATAATAGGTGATATTTCAGTAGAAGAAGGCTGATGTGGAAATTTGATTTAAGAAACCTCTACTTTAACTAATAGGAAAGAGAAGGAGGAAGGAAAGAAGCAGAGCATTCTGGAACTAATTGGAGATTACCAATATAAACAAGAAGCTCAAGAAGCAACAAGTTTATTAGACATTCCATTACTATCAAATGGATGTGTTTTGCTGATACCCCTTCTACTTTATCCTGCACAAAAGGCAGCTGTGCCATTAAGCGTAGAGAAAAAAACAATGAGATGCAAATATGCAAGAGACAAATTACCAGGCAGGCAAAAGAGCTTCTATTTTGGCTCAGTTGAACAGTGGATTAATTTCTTGTAATGGAAGTGAAAAGTGCCAGATCAGACTCCCGTATCACCAATTCCTTTCAGACTCTCCCTGAACCATCATCCTGTGTGTTTGCACTGAGCAGTTTGTGTCAGAGGCTTTTACCCACATATGGTGCAGTCCCCAGCTCAGTCTCCTATGGGGTCAGATTTTAAAAAGAGCACATTTCTCAATACCTGTTATTGGGTACTCCTTCCGTAGGCTGTTTGAACTAGAGTCTCCTTTTTACGTCAGAAATTATTCCTCATGTTAGTGGTAGAGGTTTGAGGCACAGAGTACTCACCATGATGTTGTAAACACACCCTGAAACAAAAAGATAAAAGTCACAGTGCTGTGTGTTCGCTCAGCAGTGTGAATTGATGGATTTCCTAGGCAAGAATTTTATTAAAACACATTGGCCAAGACTCAGCCTGAAATATCATCCTGTAGCCTTCACTGGATTAGCCTCCCTTCTGTCTGATACTTGACAAAGAGGCATCTCTGACCCAAGGATTGCAGCAATCCAGAACATGAAGTCTCACTTCTGGCAGGAAATTTGGGGTTCAGTTCTACTACACAGCAGTCTCTGCACGTGCAGAAATGTGGCTCAAGAGAGCACAAAGAGGTTCATGGAACAGGATAGCATCAAGTCCTCTTCAGAGTAATACCAGACCAGCTGTAGAAACAACAATTGAAGGATTTAATTCAGAAGTACTCTTAAACACATGCTTATCTCACATGAGCTGAGGAAGCTTAAACAAGCCATTTCTGTGTAGAGAGAGTATTATAGCTCAACGTTTTTGAATAGCATCAGATGCTTCAAAAATTATAAATCTTTCGCCCTTTCAGTATATACATTCCCTTGAGAAACAGGATGGTATAATATGCAATCTCTGTAATTTGTCATCATTTTCCATAGTTTTTTTTCTTGATCTACACCTGTTTTTCTCTGATATTTGATCCTGTTTTTTATTACCTCCTCTTCTTTCTGACAAATGTTTTCTGCAGCAAAATTACTATTCTCATGATCTCAATGTCTGAGAAATTTTCTTCCTTTCACTCCTGAAATGGAAAATTATATTTGGAAAACTAATCTGAAACTTAGAAAGTAGAGATTAAACTAAGTTCACCCCCAAAGTTTTCTTCATTTATTTATTTTATTTTTGTTTCAGGTTTCATCCCAGTACTTTGTCAAGGGAATTGATGGGACAAGGTGCTATATGAACAAAATTTTTCAGGGCACTTGTACAGAATAACAGGCGGGATTGTATCAGAGTTTAAAACCATCTGAGGAATAAAAAACACATGATCTGCATAGAGACATTTAACTTCATACATGGATGATGGAGAAGGCTATTATACAGAACAGCATGGAGCAAGATAGAAGACAAATTTCTGCTTTAGGAGCTCAGATTGAAAACATAGGGAAACAGCAATTCGTGCTGATCATGCGTGATTCATCTGTCATCTGTAACCACTCTAGGAGAAGACCTGAGTACCAAAGTGGGCAGTGAAGCAAGACTGTGCTGTCAGCACAAAGTGGCAGCAAGAACAAAGAAAGATGTTCATCTGTGAAAATGGAACTTTAACTAACAGTGGGTATCAGCATTGATTCCAGTCTTTCTTGCTAGTAAGAAGCCAGCTCTGCACTCTGACTACTGCATGTAATTTGCCACGCCTGTTTTAAAAAGGAGATAATCAGAAAATATGTAAAAATAAAGAAAAAATGGAAAGATTCCCAGCAAAGGGAAAAATTAAATAAAGGCCTATATAAACTGCATGCAGGGGGCAGGGTGAGGAGACTTTCAGAAAAGTTTGTTGCTTTAAATGAAAAGTCAATCAGACACCATTGCTTACTGCTGTCAGAATACAAAAAGGGAGCTCTGCATAAAATTAAAAAGTTAATTAATATTTATATAAAGTATTTAATAAGACAAGGCATTCTTTAGAGGGAAACAATGCAGGAAGGCCTATAAATATCGAGATCAGAACATTCTGAAGCTATCAAATGACACTCTCTCCTGTTAAGAAAATTACTTCATTATTTTGCATAGTAGAATTTAAACTTTTAAACGCCTTCATCTGAAGCCTGTTTTGCTGACTGCTATCCTGAGATACCACTAAGGCCAGATATTTTCATTAGTTTCCCTGAGATTTCTCCAGTCTTCAGTGCGAGATAGAATATTTATCACCTGTGAACACTGATTTGATAACAACACTGAGCATTGTTAAAAGTGCATTTTGTAAATTTCACTAAAGTGGAACTTCTAGGAATATATGTCCCAAGACTAAAACAACTTTGACGAACTGCTGCCATGAACATTTTCCCAAAGACCAATGACTCAGGTTTTTTCAAAAGCTTAATGAGTGAACTTTGATATCACAATAGTAATGACTGGCCCAAGTGGGTTTTGTTTTTTGTTTGATTAGTGTTTTTTTTTTTTAATATTTCCTTTTTAAATTTCTTATGACAGTTAAAATTCCACCCACAAAACAAGAAATTAGGTTCCCAAAGAAATCAACTGTATGTTTAAGGAAATATTGCAAATATCAGGAATGCTGATAGCAAAACCAAAAAGTCATCCCTTAAAACTCGGCAGTTAAAAAATGTTTTGAGTTTTTTAATCCAGAAAACAGAAAAAGCATTTTATTTCATTATGATAAAAGCTATATAACATGCTGCATATTACTTTCCTTCTTTAGCAAGCTGAAAACTGTAGTGGGAAACACTCAGAAATTTATCATTGTGTTATACTGCATTTTACTCTCTTGAGGCTGTGGAAAGTGAACATTATAGAGATCTCTCTTTTTTACCAAAATATATTGTTCTGCAGTTACTGCTTATCAGTGTGTTTTATGTCCGTGGAGACAATGATCTCTACTTATGCTCTACTCACCATAATCAAGGCCCTTTTTTAAGTTATTGCTGTAGTAATACACATTTTTCAGTTTGCTATTTTTCCTGGATCTGCACTGATATGACCAACTTAGGCAAAAGTTAAAAATGTCCTGCGTAAGTACTGAAATGCATACTCATATGTTCAAGATTTTAACAAAACTACAGCAAGCTTTTATGTCTGCGTAAGAAAGAGGGCACAAAGTGTTAGCAACGCAAGCATAAGGATAGCTAAAACACAGAATTTAATTCTTAACTAAGAATGTATTTAGTTAAGGACACCAAACAGAATAATATTCTAGGAAGGAAAAAACAATGAGGAAGAAAAATTTCTATGCAGGCACATATTATTCCCCCAAAATATATTCTGGTGTCTCTATTGATACTTGTCTCATCAGCCTTACTTTGCCTTCCTACCAACAAGGCTGACTGACCTCATTTACAAAAGGCAGAGAGAATCTCTGGTCCTCTGTGTTTTGACAGAAGAAATACTAAGCTAAAATAAACCACCTTCAGAAAAGGAGCCATGGATATGGGCAACTGCAGGATGAAAGCTGTTTGTAATTGGACACTGTGCTCTGCAGCAGTTTACACCATGTGGTACTGGACAGTCAGGCACCCAATGAACCCAAACTCTTCCAGGCAACTTGGCTCCAAGTGATTATTGAAGAATGCTGGAGACCTGGATTTAAACAGACTTGAATATCCTTAGAGGAAGGACAGAGCAGTTAAGTGCCTCACCAGATGCATGAAGGCACTCAGAAATACAAGGGCATAGCAAACACTCCCCCACTGAGAACAAAGGAATTCCATTTCCAGTTACAAATCTATAATAGGAAAACACAAACAGAGAGAATTTCAGTGATTACAGGTGCACATTCTCTGGAGCATTCAATAAATGTGATCAATACACCTTCTGTTGTATTAAAGGAAACCAACAGAAAAATGTCTTGTCTTAAAGAGTGTGTGAATTATGATTGCCAGAGTCCCTGCTGAAGAGCAGTCTGAGGAATCTAATTCCTTCTGTAAGCATAGGGTGGTCAGGGAAGAAAATGCCTCAGCAGTATTATCAATTTAAAAAACAGTTCTGGGGACAAGAGAGGATTTTGTTTAATGCCAAAGGAATGTTGACTCCTTAGATGTTACAGAGGAACAAGTTATAAAGGATACAGAGGTTATTTATAGACCTAGAAAAAGGGCCAAATATATTCTACACGAATCCTCAGATGAACAGAAATACTGAGTAAAATATTAAGGCTGTCATGTATGACAAAAACACAGGCCAAGTCAAGCAAAAGAATCCATTACAGTACCACAGGAAAAACTGTCCCTAGAGGGGAGAAAAATGCACAAGACCTTTTTGCAGAGTGTGTGCAAGCAAGCAAATCTATTCACTGTGTTCAGCTATCATTAACAACAGACAGTAGGACTTATGAAGTCACTGGACTCATAAGTGCTCATTCTCACTAGATGTTATATACCTAATGGGTCTTAGTTAGTCCAGCGCGTGTCTCAGCAGTTATAAGTGGTGTAAGGGATTATTTACATGCATTTAGCATGAATTTTCACAATCAGAAGCAAGCAGAAGTATTATGGGAGACTGTTACAGTCAAATGGATACTTTGGGGGGAAAACACAGCACCCTTCACAAGTGCTTTAGAAGGGATGCAAGAATCAGAGACTTAGCTACTGGGCTCTGGGACCACATGAACTCTCCAAGACAAAATACAGCACAGAGGCTTTTATTTAACAGCCAAGCTGTAGAAAACTGCAAAATAGCTCTGCAGAAAGCCCCAGAAAACTCCTAAGTAGCAGGTTGTTCATATATGTTTAAAATGCTCTATCACATGACTGTTGCTTTAGCAACAATTAGTTTATGCATCATAGCTATGCATTGTTATTATTTCCATTACTGAAACTTCTGATAGATGATGAAAGGGGAAAAAACACCTTTTGGGCAATCTGACCAAACCATTTGGAGATGGCTGTTGTGCTGTGTGTTGTGCTGTTGGCTGTAGCTGCAAGCTCCAAGGAGTTTAATGTAGCTATTGAACAAAGCCAACCTCTGCCAGATGGTTTAGCTAAGAATAGGTACCAAACAATATAAGCCACACATTTTACGTTGTTCACCTGTCAAATTATGCCTTTTTTTTTTTTTCAATTTTCCTACATTTTATACAACTGCAGTAGAAAGAACCTGAACTTTCAAAATACTTGAAAAGATGGTGGTTTAACATGGGGTTGAAAATATCATGGGAAGAGGCATTCACAGAACTTGATCATTCCTCCTGCTGGATCCAAACTTTATAGTATGAAATTTCAGGAATATAAAAGAAACACTTGCTGACAACATGAGAGTAGTTAAAAATATTCACCAGAAGGGCAAACAGGGGATGTAATAATGAGCATGCTGTTAAAAAGGTTACTTTAAACCAGGAGCTTTCTGTCTTGTCTACATTTAAGGAGCCACGCACAAGAAAGACAAGTGAAAAAGAGGAGTTTTTCTGGAGCAAAACCAGAAAAAATAAACACACTAAACCCCACTTCACCCCTCTGCATACGTGAGCTGCAAGAACAATCAACCACGTTTCTCTGTTGGGACTGCTTCTCTGTCCTGGATAGGAGAGCTTTGCATCAACACATTTATGGTTAAGTAGCTGAAGCACACCCAAAGGCTACAGGAAACTTCAGACCAGTTTTGCAAACAAATAAATAAAGGTCAAAGCTGAAATTTCAGACACTGCTTTTGGCCACACATGGCTCACTATCCCTAAAGACATGGGATGAAACAGGCACAGTGCCATGACACAGCCTCATGTATTGGCACAAGTAGGCAGTGTTTCCAAAATAAAGATGTGGGCAGGAGTCCCATAATCAGAAAAAATAGGAGGGAACAGTTTCAAAAGTGACTTCAGAAGGTAATTTTGTATCATGTGGACTCCAAAATCACTTGGAAAATATTACTTCACATCTGCTTGTTCCTGCAGAGGGGTCTGACAGCACCTCTTCCCAGCACCAGCACTTTATTTGCTTTGAGACAGAAAAAACATCCAGTGTGCCAGCTTTCCAGAGACTACTTCCCTACCTAAAGTGGCATGAGGCTTTCTGGCTTGCTAGGCTGCCCTCTGCCTACTCTGGGGCCATGTGGAGCCTGCTACAATTCCCTCCTAGCTGACATAGCAAGCCATGTACCAAACCAAGTCACAAAAGAAGCATCTTAGTAAAGAAAGGGAAGGGTGTGCACAAATAACCAAAATCTCACTACCACACTTCCAGATTTGCAATGGCCCTATGGTCGTTCTCTCCCATATCTTCAGAGAGAAAAAAAAAAAAAAAGGAAGCCTTAAGTTATCTTCTAAAAATCAAGACAAGGATCAGAGCTTTTGAACTTAGTAGAAGATTCCCATTTCTATAACCGCATAATTGTCATCATTTTAGTTACTATAAATCTACCACAGTAGTTTCTAAATTATTACAGTTGCTTGAAATTGAAATAACTAAGACTGTGAAAGAAAAGGAAAGTGGCAAAGTAATCGTTTAGCATGGGACTTGTATAAGAGAATGCCAACTAATAAACAATAGGAAGGATGGAAAAAAGCAAATGACTAGACACTCAATTTGCATGTGTAATAACCCACTATATATGCTGTAACCTCACAGATAACACAAAGATACATTGCAAATAGTCTACTCAATTTACACTCTTGTTCTTCTATTTTACAGATGCATTTGCAATGCAGATTTTTAAAAATGACATAATATTGCTTTCCAACAACATTTTGTTACTCATAGATAAGAGTATACTATACCACAACACAGTAGATGAAGAAAAAGGCTTTCATTTCATCCTTCAGAAACAGAGCATGTTATTTCCACATTGTGTATAATGGTCAGGTAATACTACTGGCCAGCAGCAGGAGAGTGGAGGCAGCCTGTGATTTGCATTCCACAAAAGAATAAAGAGGAAAACTAGGAGTTTCCTCTCCCTTCTGCTTAGAGGCTCACACACTGAAAGGGTGCACCCCTCAGGCACAGATAATACATCATCAGGTTGCATGGCTGCAGCAATGCTCTGAGCAGCAACATTCCATGAGGTCTGCAACTAGTCTTACCAAGAGTGAAATTTGAAAGCAAATTTTTGAGATGTATTTAAAACTCAGATGCATTTCACATGGCTTGTCTAGGTTTTACAGGGGGGTATGGGCTGTTGCTTTATCGACCATGCATTCTGCTACTGATATTGTCCTCAAAAATCTCCAGGATTATGGGTGGTGCTTAAAAGAAGTGGTATCCAGCAGGCAAAAACACCAGTGGCTGTCAGAAACTTGTCTCATATAAATCCAAAGGCTTCTATCACTAAAACTATTGGGGGCATCTCCGAAGAGAAAGAAGAAGATGGAGCTTTAACCCTTCATCATAATACATTAAGATCAGGGGGATTTCATCAGGAGAAAAGATTTAAGTAACCGCCAGCACCTGACTTATTATTTAGGGATTCCCAAAGCATGAATCAGCCATGCTAATAACCAAAGACAAGACCCTTGAATGTTGACATCAGAAATATTAAAAAATTAATGAGAAAGTCTATAACTACAAACTAAACATCGAGAGATTGTTTCCTCAGTTGTTGCCAGTATATTCCAATTCCCAATATGAAGACCACAGCCACTGAACTAATTTTGTGATTTAATATTAACTAATAGAATTGAACAATTTTTCTTTCACTTATACTGGGTTTTCATCTGCATAATACTTAATGGTAGAGGTGGAGCTGGTGGGTCTGTGTGCTGAAGAAAAACTGAGCAATCTGACCATTAAGAGATTAATGATATATTTAATGACTAAATAAAAATAAAAAACCACTTCATATCTGATGAAATGCTTTCAGGCAATTTTTGTAATAATTATCCTCTGATCTTTTCAGCCATTATAACCCTTAGTTAGTCTTTATATTGAAGTTATTTAGAGCCAGGTAGAGGGCCCAGGACTCAGGCGAGAAAATAGTTTTACATGGTATGGAGTATTTGTATATAATTTGTGCCCCCACATTACCGTGCTACACATTATAATGTTCAGGCCAGAGAAAAACAGACAATAGAGAAAAACAGACAATCAAACAAGTTAATTTCAAAGAGCAGCTAAAGTAAGAAAATGAATCTGTTAAACAAATGTGACATTTGCATCCCTATTTGTTTATGGCAAAAACTGTGGCTTGATATGTTACTGAGACCTCCAAGGTCTAGGTTGACTTTGACAAAGTACATCAAGGTTCTCTTCTGAATTTCTCAATTAAACTGCACAGCAGAAAACTCAAAATAACATGACTGATTTAAAGGCTTAAAATCACCTACCCCTTTAACAGACAAATACCACATTTCAGGTCTTTCTGTATGATGCAAATTACAAATTAGAGTACAATTTTTATATGTGCAAGAAATAGGACTTAGCAGAGGCTGCTTCTGTCTTTCAGAGATAAAATTTCCCAAACATATGTTTTCACCTCTCTTCCTCCTGTGTTCTGGATATATCTTTCAAGGAATAGGTGTTTGGGTCAAATTCTAAAAACACTCAAACTAGTACACCCCACAATTATTTTAGGGATGTTCTCCCTTACTCAGAAAGCCAGCATCTAGGCTGTATAATCAAAATAGCAGTATCACTGTAGTAAAAAGGTTCTATTTTGAGGACAGACCATACATTTCTTCTTTTCACTTTCTTTTTCTTTTTCATTTTTTTATTCTGTGAAACAGCTATGAGCATGTCCTGCATTTGAAACTTCTTGTTTGTACTCAGTAAAGTGTTATGTGGCATAGGTTTTACTTTTATTGTGCTTCCAAAATGTTCTTAAATTTTTGAGCACATTAAACACATATCTTTCACAACTCCTTAACCCTTCTTAGACATCTGCACTCATATTTTGGCGCTGCCTGGTGTACATCATAAAACTGAACGTAAAAGGTTTGGAAGAACTCTGTTGATGAGCTTTTTGCTGCAAGATACTAAAATTCACAAGCACAGACTATCAAAACTTACCATTACTCTTACTAATATTTCAACTTGTCATACTCCAGGGTTTTACTACTTTAAAAAAAATTCTACATCTTAATTTATTTGAAAATTACAACAAAGTTGACAAGCTATTGGTTCTTTTAGTCAAGTCAGCCAATTTCTACACCTTTAAAAAAAAAAAACCTGTAAAAAGCAACACACTGCATGTTGGTTACACAGTGAACGATGGTTACATGTGAGTGCTATTTCCAGAAACCTGTCATTCATTTTGTTAACATGTGTGAGCCATACATGTGGCTCATGTTTGTGACTCAAAATTAAGCAATACTGACCAATTTCCATTATGCTTCTTCACAGTGGGTTGACGCATTAATAAAAAAGTGATGTCAGTAGTAAACAGCTTGAATCAAAAAGCTGAAACAAAGGCAAAAATGAACATATAAATTAGGAAAGTAAGTACATACTAAGTGCAGACACAGTTGTTAATTAAACCAGAAGTTTTACTTTGGCACTAATCTAAACCAAAGATCTGTCAGTAAGATCGCACACCCCAGTTAACACTTAATCCACAAAGTCTTCCAATTTTGCTTTCCATTCTCCACTCACAAAAATCCCCCTTTGCTGCTTCCCATGGCTTGCTCACCCTGACAGCTTGTCACCCTCAGATAGTTATGCTTGCTCTCAGCCCCTCAAAGGAACTCCATTTACAACAAAACTTTTTAACTTTCCTCTTTAGATTTCTGAAGTTGCTCCCCGCCGCATTAATGTTTCAGATGGCTGCTACCTGGCTAAGGCAGACGTCCCTATGCTAACACCCTTCAGTGTTGTCTCCTGCCTGACACTCATCTCTGAGTTTTCAGGGGCATTCAGTTCCCACTCACAAACCCCCCTTTGCTCACTCTCTTGGTGAACAAATTTTTGCTTCTCCAGACTCCTACTGCCCCAGGCAATTGCAGAATGGATACCTCTCTAATAAGGGAGAGCTCTCATGTGGGCTCCCCCATTATTGCCAATCTCAAATTTCAAAGCCTCATCTTTGGAGGTCCAAAACTCCATGGAATAACTTATGATGGCCACAGTACCTGTGCCATACCAAAGATTCTACTGTTGGACTCAAAGCAAACTCCAGCGATTCATCTGCTCAGTGCAGTCTGATATCAGACATAATTTGCTTTGCTCAAAATGGTACCCATTGGTACCATTAAGAATGGCACAGTCTCTTCCCACATCACCAGAGAGATACTCTGAGCCTCCTGTTCTGTGATCAACAAGGTCACCAACCAGCAAGCAAAGGCCAGACATCACAATGTGCATGCAACAAAACTATTCTCATTGTATGTTCAGGGCACAGCTGATCTACCCCGAAATGGCAGGCCCAACTTGCTATAGATGATACTGAAGTTAATTTCTCACACAGCTTCACCCAGCTCCACAGCTGAGTCGATTAACAAAGCTCTGTATACACCAAAATGCTTGTGTTGCTAATCACACTGACACTCTTGACAGCAATGATCAAGTGAAGATGTTCCTGATGTCTTGTTCTTACTGTGTTTCTTGATGACTTCAGAGCAGCATATTCCATCTTCTGCTTTAGTCTGTGTATTTACAACTTTCTGGATTGTTTTTGTTTGTTTGCTTATTCAGAAAGATTCCCTTGTAACTGAATTCTTCCCTGCAGATTATTACTCTCTCCAAGACAGTAGACAGCTCCAGAAGGAAGAGGGCTACACTGAGCCTTCACAACTTCTTCAAATCCTAGCTCTTACTCAGGCATGAATCACTGTCCATGCCTAAGTCTGTGTCTTGCACCTGCATCTTCTTCTGAAACGAAACATTCTGTGTACCCCGTACTTATGTCCCACGCTCCTTAAACATTCCCTTTTTGATACACTTCCCCCCACCAAAAGAAAGAAAAAAACAGAGAAAGGTATTGTGCGTGTGGGGATTTTCTAGTGCCCGCCAAATACAAAATATCCACCCTGGGTCCTGTGAGTCAAGCATAGTTTGTGGAAGAGGGAGAAAAGTAATCTTTTATGTCTTTGCTCTTCTAACACGATCCCAACAATATTGCAGTTCATTTTCACTGAGTGCAATATTTTCTCCATTGCTAAATAAGTCTCCAAACAAATCAGTTACAGGGTATTTTGGCTAGTATTACTCCCAGGTATCAGACCACCTAGAAAAATGTACAGTTTATAGCACAAAGTTTTGCTCAGTTTCCATAAGCAATACCCAAAGACATTTAAGTATCTTCAGAATCAGGCACATCATCCTGGTCAGCATCACTCATGCTCCACAAATGGAGTGTTTTAGCAGCTTTGTGACAAATGTGCCCACACCTGGCCCGTGGATCAGCCATATGAGAGATGTCTCCCTCACCAGTGCAGAAAAGGAACACCCTAGCATCTGTGGAAGAGTCCCTCTGCTAGGCATCCTTCAACATAATCAACCACTGAGAAAGCAAGCAAAAAAAGAGAAAAATTTATTTTCAAAACTCACACTTTTCTTTTCTTAATACATTTTGAAATTAATTTGAAGGTCCCACTGTCTGAGACTCAAATATTTCTCTTCAAAAACTTAATTCTCAGCCCTGTCCCACTCATTCTACCATATGGCTCAGTCTAAGTTTCCCAGCTGTAAATCACAGCCAGGGATGACTTTCAACAACACTGTACCTTTACAATTAACAAAGCAGGACAGCTGGTTCTCCAAAGTCTCACAGGTTACAGAAGTTCTCCTGCAGAGGTCAGCTCAGCCTTTCATATTTGCAGAGATAATTTGGATCCTCTGCAGTTTATTCCTTCCTCTGAGGACCTAGGGTACAGCAGAGAGCTTTCTGAAAATGAAAGTATTGACTTTTGCTGTTACCTTTCCAAATGCCTTGTCTTCTTCTTGAAGGGGGTAGAGAGCTCTGGCTGCATAGGCTTATGTGATGGCTCACTTCCCAAAGCTGTGCTTTTTGACATTTGACAGCCAGAGGAGAGCTGCAAGCCTGGAAGGTGACAAGAATAATCCACACATCAGTGAACAAACCACCTATAAAAGAAATTACTTGCATAAAGGATCAGAATCTTGTTTTTTTTTCCTTCTGAGAGTACTGCTTTTCTGTATTTTAAAGAAAAACAAATGAAGCAAAATGAAGGAATAATTAAGGGAAGACAAATGGGAGGGAGAAAACCAAACAAATCCTGAAATATCTGATCAGTACATGATAAAGTTGGACAGCATTTACATAGAACTTTAAGGAAAACACATCTATGTTTCTTCCAAAGGATTTTGAGATGAATGCTTCATGACAGACCTTATACTCAGGTTTAAAATGTTAGTAATTTTTGAAATGAAATTGGAGCTTAATTTTGCCTTTTAAATTTTTTTAGACTGCCAAAATTGGATTGTTTCTACATGAAAACTTTTCACACCTCTTGTGAAAAAATAGAAACTGAGTGGTGGACTGTTCCAAACTCCTCAGGACACTGCATTTCAGAATAATTTGGGGAGAAAATTTAGGAGTAATTTTAGGATTTTGTTCAAAAATGGGCTCAGATCTAGAATCCAACAAAAGAAATGTCTGGGCTTCTTTTTAGCCAGTGCGACAAGCTCTTAAAGAGTCTGAGTTGCAGGCTGCCGGTCCTGCTCTTATCCTGGGTCAGGGTGAGACAAGTGCAGTTTCCTGAACCTAAAAACTAGGTATTTTTTGGCCCTTACATTAATAATAATAAAATGTAAGAGGAAGTAAATAACAAATATTGTATGTTTAGTGCATAATTACAGCTGTAGATTGTACATATATGTCATCTCATCCCACCTAGGCTTTGTTTCTATGAATTTGGAAAGAATGTATTTTTCCCATTAAAAATGGCAAACTAATGGACTTTCTTGTCACTGGACATACTGTCACAATTTTTCTGTACTACATTCATTCACTCTGCAGTTCATGCATTAAACAGTGATTTGGCAAAGTGCTTTTGAGCTCATATTATTGAGAATCAGTGTACCTTCAGCACCTAACAAGAGTGAAAATTTTCACTTCAATATCTGCTTATTCACACAACTGTTGCCCTGAAAGTTTGTAATCATGGCAAATTTCAAACTGACTCTGAAAAATATTTCTCTGTTAGGTGGCAGCTTTTCTCTATACTTTCTTAGTCCCCTTTCTATTCCTTTTCAGCAAGAAAAGGAGCAAGACTTTACTGCTCTCTGTAACATAGGAAATGGACGTCACACTTGCACATGGGAATACTTGTAGAAGAAAGAGTTTGTTTTCTCCATCAGGTGTTTTTTCAGAAACAGCACAGGGCTCCCCAAATACTTTCACAGTAGCCAGAACAAATAAAACTTGCTACATCTTCTGGATGTAGGACAACGAAAGGATGCAACACTCCTGTGTCAAGAGAAAGTTTAAACTAAAATTAGGTACTGATCGAGTTAACTTTGCTTTAGTATTTCATATGATTAGGGTTGGGGTTTTTTTGGTTTTTTTTTTGTTTGTTTGTTTTTTTTCTTGTTGTTGTTTTTGTTGGGTTTTTTCTTTTGTTGTTGAAAGGATGCTTTTGGCAAGGTCTATATGCCCTAGAAAATCAAAACATGACCAACTTCTAAGGTTTTCTAGCTCCTTTTTACCACTGGCTCTCCCTGAGTGATTACGTGATCCAGAATTTTCTTTCCAAATACTAATTTCAAAAGATAAACTAATCTGAAAACTGAATAGGAGCACTGAACCATGACTTCTTTGGCCTACTGCTCAAAGTCCATATGATGAAGGTTTTCAGACTTTTTTGCAGTTGACAATGAGAATTCGTTTATATGACTGATAATTAGACTCATTAGCATGTGCAGCTTAATGTTTGAGCCTTCTCCAATTTTCCTGTGTGACCTTATTTAAATTACTTATTCATTTCAGTTTTCCATCATTAAAAAAAACAAAAGTCAAAACAAACCACAAACAAAAAACCCCACCAATTTCAGCAACAAAAATACCCCAACAATAAAATCTTCCCCTATCCAGTCTCTGTATATCTTGCTTGTAAGATGTTTTAGTTTCAAGTGTGTGGACAGATATGGCCTTGGTTATCATTAAGTTTTCTATGAGACAATGCATAAACACAGCCCCCTCTTCCCAAATCCAGAATAAAATTGCATCATATTAACTTTTAGCTGAGGCCAGAAGATGTATACATCAATTTCTGCTTTGTCTTCACATTTCCATAAAGCTTGAGAGCGTACCTGAAACAAAAAAGCCTTCATAGAAAATTTGCTGAAAATTTATCATTTAAAAATAAAATTGTTTTTAAAAAAAGAATCTTGTCTAAATTACTTGTATTTGTTACTAGAGCTTTCACTACATCAGAGTTACTATGTTCTCACTTTACATAGTTCAAGACTTCCAACATTGCCCAGCACTGGAGGAAGAAGCAGTGAGAAGTCACAACTGGGGGTTGACAAGTGCAGAAAGTGAGAGTCTTGCAGGGCAGGGAAACTCCCAGGGTTGGCTTCCACTCAGGCTACCTGCACTGCTGATGCTGCTCCTGAATGGCTTATTTTACTAGCTAACCCAGGGTAATGTTTGTGCCAGTACAATACTAATTATTCTCAGCCTTTTCCTTCCTTAAGCAAAATATTCAAATATGAAAAAAAGATCCTTTAGAAAATGGCTTATTTTGAAATTATTATGACCCTCAAGCTTTCAAGGATTTATGTTGCGTATTCTGTAACCACGGATAATTTAACACAGATAGTTTGGGTACTAAGTATAGTTTCTCTTTATTGGTGAGAATGTTCTTTATTTTTCTTTTAGCTTGCCAGGCACTTAAAATATTTCTTTTAGCAAGGTAAAAGAAAAACCACACAAACAATTTAAAAACAGCAGCCCAATTAATCTTCATTAAGATGAAGGATTCTGTAAAATATAATCTTACGACAGCCTTAATGGAATCTGAAAGAACTAAGCTTCAGGGGAAAAAAAAGGCAAAACTTATATTAGTCCTTGTTTTTCCAGCAGAGCACTTAGGTTCTTACTGCAGAGACCCAAAAATTTAGGGGACAGTTTTTAAGAAGACATCCAGGGATTTAGGAATGCCATTTTGTCAAGGCTAAATATCCCAGAACCTCATGCTTAGCTAAAGGGATCAGCTAATGTATGCCATAATTTTACACAGGCAGCCCTGAAGTTTCTTGCTGCTGAATTATTTATTAGTGAGACTAGTTGTTTGTTAAGGAGATAATGGGGAAAATGTTCCCTGGAAAAAATAGATTATATTAATTATTTTAGTTTAAAAGAGTATCTCACTTCACATATTCAATGATATTTTTATTCTCTGAAGTTGAAAAATATTTAATAGCTGCTCTTAATAGGTTAAAGAACACTTTAGAGACTGAAAAATCTCAAAAGATGTATTTATGCTGAGGAATAGTCTGTTTTGGTAAAGAATTCTGAAATTATATGCTTTTGGAAATCTACCTAAGCACACCATTTTTCTGAAGAAGTAATGACTTTTGATGAAAAAAGGTAATATTTTCATGCCGAAAAGATGTCAGCTTTTGTTACTGATAGTGATAAAAAAAGAAAAAAAAACCGACCTGGGGTGGATCAGTGAACTTGGTGACCTTAAATATAAGGAACAGAAACTCTAGTAATACACGCTGCTATTTGTGTCCAAGCACCTCTGAAGCAGCACAGTTCCCTTGACAAGGTCTCAACATTTGCCCCAGATAACTCCCCAGATGGACAGTGAAATGTAGTCTCACTCTAGAGACACACCTTTCACTGTACCACAGAGGGCATCCTGATGTTACTGAGGGAAGTATACTGAATTACAAACCCTGCCTAGGCAGAAATTTGTGTATGTATTGACCAGTGCCTGTGGTAACATCCAGTTGTTGAATGCAATTTATCATTTGTTCTCCAGTGGCCTGATCTGGTTTTGGATGAAGCCAGCGGAAAAACTCCTGCCAACCCCGATGGCACTAAATTAGGTCATAGATGGAAAGATACAGAATTTCTAATAAATTTCTAAAGCATGGGGAAACAAGTAGGCAAAACTAAGATTGTGTCTGGCTGCCAGTTAAAAGAATAAGAAATATCTTTAAAATTTCCATTTTTAATCAAAACATGATAAGTCAAAACTAAACTACAAGCATTAGTAGCATATTTATGTATTAGGCCATACATCAGGAATAAGGTTTAGCTCCATAAACCTGTAATTATGGCAAATATACATATGGGCTAGAGCTGAATGTACACTGAACAACAGAATTGATGAGTGTACTTTTGGTTTTCTTCTGTCTGCCAATACCAGTAAAACAGTTACAGCAAGGTCGAAAGTAGAAATCATGAATAGCTTTCAGCTGGGCTCAGGGAACGAGTGAGTGAGGTCCCCTGGGAAAATGCTTTAGAAGATACTGGGGTCTATCAGTCCTGGTCGTTTTTCAAGCACCACCTCCTAAGGGCAGAGGAGCAGGCGATTCCTGGATGTTGGAAGTCCAATAGATGAGGAAGAATGCCAGCTTGGCTGACCAGGTAAAGCAAAAAAGGATGATCCTTGTAGATAACTTCCAGCCCAGAATATTCTGCGATTCTGTTTTAGTTTCTGAGATTCTGTGACACAGAACTGGAGCTCTAATGTTATAATGCTCAGTTAGAAGAAAAGAATTTTTCCAGAGAAAAAAATGGGGTGGGAGGGCTAGGGGGAGGGAATGTCATCATCCTACATCTACTCAATGGCTATCTCTTAGGCACAGGCAAATTCACTGGTTGCCTAAAGCAGGAGACAGCCAGAAGCCAATGAGAAATAAGGGAAAATATTAGAATGTGGATCCTGCTATACTGCTAGAACAAGAAATTATGGAAAACTTAGGTGGTGGTTCCTGCTATGGAAGACAGGATACCTTGGTGGGGATAAGCTTCTAAGGATCTCTGATCCTCCTACAAGGCAGGGAGAATAACCCTGGCTCCTTCTAGATACCAACTATATTTTCTTTATTCCTGCTCCATGCTACTGAGAGACTTCAGCAACCTCTGAGGGATCCTTTACCCAGTGGCTAATAAGTGCCACTTTCAACTGGAAATAAATTTGAGTATATGCCGGTCTTTAGACTGAGCAGCAACCTTTGGAAATATACTCATACAATACCTAGAGAGTAGTAAAAGGAGACAGTGTTGCTGTTTTAAAAGGCTATAACAGAACAACCAATTTAGCTATTAATCTATTATTGGAAACAGAGAAGTGCCATCATAGATTATCCTTTCCATATGACCACTCTAATCAGACCCTATAAGTCAGAAAAAACTCCATTTTCCCCGTGATCAGTACATTCTTCATTAAGCAGAAAATCAGCATGAATTAATCAATGCTTAATCTGTTCATTCTATGTGTAAAAAATATTTCATATAAAAGAATTTCTGTTTTTTCTAGAGTCTCTAATTCATCCATATTAGGCCTTGAGAGGTAGGAGAGCTCCACAGAAAGCTCTCTTCTCCCACTCAGGCAAATTCTCAACACAAATCAACAGCTGCTTGCTGTACCACATGCAGCGAAGTTCAACAAGGTCCATGGTGTCTGCTTGTCTTGCAGCATATGATCCACCTCATTAAAGTGAGTGCTTCACTGTAGCCCCAGAGATTGAGAGTATTTATTTCTTCTGGCTTTCTTCTTGTCACCCAGAATTCAAAATTCCTGATTTACTCAAGGAATTCCTCAACCACAGTTGGGGGGAGGATACTTGGTGAAAATGGAAAGAGATAGGGCAGGTATAGAGCACTTCTCTCCCCTGTGTGATCTCCAAGCATCCAGCAATCAGGAATTTAGGGTTTTCTTAAAGCAGAGGATGCATCCAGATCATCATAGCTAATAGCAAGTGATAAAGATGTGAGCAATTCTGCAAGTCCCCTCTTGTACGGATTACACTAAGATGTAACCCTGCTCTCTGGTGCCACTTCTGGTGTTAACTATATATTTTCACATCTTAGGGCTGAGTTTACTCCCTTTTGATTGTACTAGCAAAACCTGCTTGAAAGCAGATACCACTTGGATTTGAAAGAATCTACACATTAGCCCTAATATCAGAAACTGAGACATCAACAATCGCAAAGAGCATTATGACCACAGATGTTACACTTCAACTCTTACTTGGCCAAACACCACCATGAATGGCATTGTACAAGACTTTCAAACAGAGAAATCTTTAAAACTTTGTGCAGCCTACTAGAGAGTGCTCAGTGGAGTTCAAAATTCAGGATTTTTTTTTTTTTTAAGCTTGTAGGGAATAGCACTGGGGAATAAACACATAGGTAATTTTCAGAACACTGTGAATACCAGTGCATACATCAAATACCCCTTTCTACAACTTGACACCATTTGTAGTCAGAGGATGACATGGTGCAGTTGACACACCTGAAGGATAGGATGCCATGCAGAGGCACCTCAACAAGCTCAAGAAGTGGGCCCATGGGAGTCTCATGAGACTTAATAAGATCAAGTAGAAGGTGCTGCACCTGTCTCAGGGCAATTCCCAGTATCAATACAGGCTGGGGAATGAACAGATCAAGAAGTGGGAAGAGGACCTGGGAGTGTCAAGAGGGACTTGGGGTTCTGGTGGATGAGAGGCTGGACATGAGCTGACAATGTGCACTCACAGCTCAAAAAGCCAAATGTGTCATGGGCTGCATCAAAAGCAGTGTGGCCAGCAGGTCAAAGGAAGGCATTCTACTGTTCTACTTCACTCTGGTGAGTTCCCATCCAGCTGTGGGGTCCTAAACACAGGGACATGGAGCTGTTGAGCAAGTCCAGAGGAGGGACTGAGATGATGAGAGGGATGGAGCCCCTATGAGGAAAGGATGAGAGAATTGGCAGTGTTCAGCCTGGAGAAGACTTTTGGGGTGACCTAATTGGTACCTTCCAGTACCTGAAGGGAGCGTAAAAGAAAGATGGAAAGACTATTTATGTATAGTGACAGGGCAAGGGGGAATGGATCCAAACTGACAGGCCCCTGCCCATGGCAGGGGACTTGGAACTGGATAATCTTTAAGGTCCCTTCCAATCCAAACCTTTCTATGACAAACTCTCTCTCACCTCTAAAATAAATTCAAGTCATTTAAGAGAGAAGTTGTTTCCAATTATGTTTTCTGTTTTGCCAATAAAGCCAGCTTTTCTTCTCTGGCAAAATTCTAAGGCATCCCAGGCAGATCGCATGTGTTTCTCTCAGACATATAGAGTGCCATGTGTATGCTGGGTGTTGGGTGAACATTCCATAGCAGTCAGCTTGTGCAGGGTGCTTTCATTAACCCACTTTATAATCTGCCTAAAAATAGCAATTCGATGTAGCAGTCAGATTTTTCAATAGGAAAGCATGGAGCAATTCTCCCAGTTGAACCAGTTGTTTTTTCTTTCCCTTACCTTTCAGAGGGGTGTTGACTTCCTCTGAGCCTAGCCTGTGTAAACATTTTTGTGAACACATTTTATATGGCAATCTGAGCATTAAAAGCAGCTCTTTAGATTTTCTGGGTGTTGGCATTTCAGTCACTAGCAACCCTGCATTACAAAATATCTTTGAATGCATGATTACATCTTTCTGCAGGCCTTCCTCCAGTGGGAAATCAGTGTTCCATTTACAGGAGAAGGGCTAAAATGGTTTAAAATTTAAAGAGCTGTCATGAATTACCCCACAATAACACAAATAAAATACAAAATCTACTTTCTAGCATCTTCCTCATCTACATCATCTACAGTGCTAATGTACCAAAAAATTACCTGTCAGACAATTTACCAGGGAAAGTGCCCTACCAAGAGATTCTGAAGATACATGTGAAAAATAAAGGTAATTTTCAGCAAGAACCGGATTGTAACAGGTGTAGACAAGCAAAAAATCATTCAAACAGCTGAGTGGTGTGGGGGAAAGGAGGAGGTAGGGAGTAAGTATTGAAACTGTGCCACTTGTCCTTTATCTTGTACAGCCCACATGAGGGCCTTTTGTAATTCTACTTTCAGCACATGTATAGACAAAGAAAGGAAAGAGAGAGAAATATCTCTGTGTCACTTTTAAGTATTATGGTGTTTAACAGATTTTGTACGAAGGAACAAGTACCATCTGTACCCAACTTTGTAGAACTTGAAGTATATCCTGTGCAAAAAGACCTTATTTTCAGAACAAAAAATTTTCAAGGGTAGACAATGCTGATTTTAGTTTATTTAGCAAAGATACCTTGTGAGCAAGCAGGTAACACAGCTACCTACAGAGATATCCTTGGGCTGGCAGGTTCCACTAAAGTGTCTGATGTTGCCAGCAAGAGAGAGAAAAGAAGAGCTGTTCCAGCTCCTTCTTCGCATTTCATCCTTTCCATCAAAACCCACAACACCTGTGCCATCTTGTTTATTTTTCCAGACCTTAATTTTTTTCTGTGCCCTCGTTCACACTGCCACACATTCTATACACACCCACACACCCTGATTCAACTTTCACTTTTTGCTTGTGCTAAACTGAAGTAGCTATACTGAAATCAGGCTACTCTCTATGATATCTGAAATGTCATGGGAGTTAGGTGAAGACCTGGTGACTGGTAAAAGAAAGGAATAATTGCACACATTTTTGAAAAAGGTGGAAATGCAGATCCTGGGAACTACCAGCCTGTCAGCCTTACCTCTGTGCCTGGGAAGATCCTGGAACAGATCCTCCTAGAAGCTGTGCTAGGGCACATGGAATTCAGTGGAATGATTCAAGACAGCATGGCAACACCAGGGGCAACACCTACCTGACCAACCCTGGTGATCTTCTATGATGGAGTGAGTGCAGCAATGGGCAAGGAAGAGTTATGGATATTGTCTATTTGGACTTCTGCCCAGCCTTAGACATTGTCCCCCAAAACATCCTCTCTAAATGGTAGTGGATGGATTTGATGTGTGGACAATTCTGAGCACGAGGAATTGGCTTGATGGTCATGTCCAGAGGCTAGTCAGTGGCTCAGTGTCCAGATGAAGGTCAGTGACAAGCAGTGTCCCTCAGGGATTCTTACTGGGAGCAGTGGTGTGTAATGTTGTCATTGATGACGTAAACAATGGTACTGAGTGTACCCTCAGAAGTCTGCAGATGACACCAAGGTGAGAGGTGCAGTTAACAAGGCTGAAAGACAAGATGCCATCCAGAGGCACCTGGATGAGGTAAAAAAGTGAGGCCATGGGAACATAGGAGGTTCAACAAGACCATGTCCTGCACCTGGGTTGGGGCCAGCCCCATTATTAATACAGGCTGGGGGGGGTGGGGGTGGGGAAGAGGGGATTGAGGGCTGCCCTGTGGAGAAGGACTTGGAGGTGCTGGTGAATGAAAAGTTTGACACAACCCAGCAATACATGCTCATAGCCCAGAAAAACAGTTGTATTCTGTGCTGCACCCAAAGCAGGGTGAGGGAGGGGATTCTGCCCCTCTACTTTGCTCTGGTGGGACCTCAGCTGGAGGGCTTCATCCAGCTCTGGAATCCTCAGCACAGAAAAGACGTGAACTTGGAGTAGGTCTAGAAGAAAGCCACAAAGATAATCACAGGGCTGGAGCTCCTCTTTTAAGAGGAAAGTGTTGGGGGTATTCAGAGAAGAGAATGTTCTGGGAAGACCTTACTGTGACCTTTCAGTACCTTAAGTGGTCTTACAGGAAAGATGGGAATAAACTTTTTGCTAGGGCCTGTTGTGACGAGGAGTAATGGCTTTAAACTGGAGGATGGTCTATTCAGACTAGATATAAGGAAGAAATGTTTTGTTGTGAGGGTGGTGAAATACTGGAACAGGTTGCCCAGAGGAGTGATAGATGTCCCATCTCTCATAATCATTGGACAGGGCTCTGAGCAACCTGGTCTAATTGAGATGTCCCTGCTTATTGCAGGGGGGTCAAACTAGATAACCTTTAACAGTCCCTTACAACCCAAACCATTGTATGAGTCTATGAAAATGAAAACAATAACCTGTCACAGCATTAGTCTATTTTTGGTGTTTTGATAGCCAAGTTAATTAGGCAGAAATATGAACTATATTAAAAAACACACCAGAAAAAAAACCAAAAACCAAAAACCAAAAACAAACAATAAAAACAACTTCCAAAGAACAACCGCAAAAAAACCAAAAAAACCCCAAAAAACCCCAAAAAAACAAAAAAAACCCACAAAAAAACCCACAAAAAAACCAAACAAAAAAGCATGAACAAACCCAAAATATATATGGGTGCAAATGGACTCTTTATCCTTTGTGTGTGTTTTGGTTTGACTTCCTTTAGCTTTGCCTTGAAGTTTTGCTCTATCAGCTGTTACTTCACACTCAGACAAACCATCTTCCCTAAAAGCATCTTTTAGCCAACTGATGTCATTCAGAACTCCTACCATATTTCTCTATCCAAACTGATCACTAGAAAGCTGTCAGTGTACCTGTTTTTTAAAAAGAAAGGATACTACCCCTTCAAGGGAATGATAATAGGTGATCATCTACAGGCAGGGGAGAAATGCGAATTTGAGGTATTAGTTGTTTACAGTGAAGTCTGGGTCCAAAACACAAAAAGTCACATTTGCTTGTGCAGAGGAAAGTATATGAATATATGTGAATGCCTCCAGTGCCTGGCAAAACTGGATTTTACTTGAAAGTAAACTCTTTGCCAGCATGATTTACTGTGAAATGTAACAACTTTCTTAGCACTTTGTATTTGCATGGGAAGGAAATAAAAACATGTTCTCTATTAAAAAGACTGCCACCTTGATCAGCCTTAGAGATTCGTGAGAGATTTTGTTTCTGGTGGGTTAGGTTAGATATATTTCTCATGTAACAATGGATTGAACTTGAGTAAAACCTGCCAGGCATATTCTCCACTATCTTAGACCAGATCTATGCTACCACAGCACAGTCATTTCACACCCAGCACAGAAATTGGGAATTAGGTCTTCTCCATTAAACTCAGCTGAAGTTTTGGATTTTTACTGTTATACAGGCTTGTAATGCTGGTGATCCCATTTAGGTGTAAAGCTTTTCTCTCCAAAAGCAATTAATTCTATATTTTAATAACAAGAAGTGCACACAGTAATTGTTATCTAGTACAGGTTCACCTGCATTTTTGCATGGATAAATAGTTCCACTATAGTTATAAGAACCTATTATTCTCCTATTTCCCTCGATCCCTCAGTGCACTTCTGCTTTTCCAGATTTATATGTAGCTTAAAGTCTGTAACACTTCTAGAAACCTGATGAAAGTGTTAACAGGTTTCTCAAATCAATTTTGATGGAATTAAATATTAAAGCAGCAGAGTGAACATATGCTTAAGACCCACCTATACTTCTGTTTAGCACAGCACTACAGCCACAGAATGTGCTTTTCAACTGTCTTTTCACATAGGAGATGCATTTGTGTTACAAATGCAGCATTTCAAATCTCAAAAACAAAAACACAATGGAAGGAATCAAGATGTGAAAGAAAAAAAATGGTTATTTAACATACAGCTCACAAAAGCACTTCAGCAAAATAGTAGAGAGAAAATGCTCAGAAAGCCAACCATTAACATAATTTCACAAAGAAACCTATACTGGTTCATGGAAAGAATAGATTACTTTCAATGAAAACTAACTATAGTTCTCACGTAGCATTTTGTTCTTGCAAATATATGTTCTAACCTAATGAAAAGGACAAACATTATGATAATAATTGGGTGGCACCAATTTCCTTTTAACCCCATAAGTAATGAAGCAAAGTTCTTATGTCATGGAGATGCTTCAACAAAGCATGGAGCAGGCCATTAATGTGGTGATCAGCATGAGAAAAAGCTTGATTCATGACATTAGGAATAGTAATCTTGACTCATAATGAGGAACTAAATGTTTATGGATGGCCTAATTATTAGTTTTTGTCTTCACTCTCTCTCACAGGTCACTGAGGTATGACAAAGATGAAGAACAGCCGTGACATTTGCCAAATCATGGGAGTGTTTGGAACTAGCAAACCCAGGAGAGATGTAAAATTACACAGATGGTAAAAGCTTTAAACAAAGTGAGTTATTTCAGCTGACTCTGTTTCCAGGAAATTCACATAATAAAATATGTTTCCAGGAAATGGAAATAAAGGAAATGCCCCAGCTTCGTTTTAAATTTTGGACATGTCTCCTCTCTGTCTTCAGGGAGTATTGCATTAGATTCATTGGTCTCTGAACTAACCCACAAACCACACACCACAAAGACGTAAAATATCAAGTTAATTATGTAGCCCAGGGACATCTCTTTTTCACAGACCCTTGGATGCTCAATAAGCTATCAATTTTTTCCTCCATATGGTGCTGCTTTCATTCAGTTGCTCCATTGTTCCCTTCATTATGCAAGTGATTTCTTGATTTAAATTTGTCAACTGCCCTTCCCGTAAGCATTCTCCAAATTCAAATAATATTTGCGGTTGTTAAATGAAAAAAAACAACAAACCCCAAACACAAAAAAAACCCTCTCCCAAACAAAGTCACTCACTAAAAATATTAAATAGAGAATGAAAATGTTTCTTCTGTATGTTCTCTCAGAAGACAGATGTAGAAGAGTTTATTGGTAACATGCCAAAGGCCAGATGTTTATCTGGCCGCCCTATTTGTGTCTCTGCACCTGCCTGCTGTCTGCTGCTAGCAACGTAGATAACTGAGCTATCCTAATTTCACAGCTTTTACACTTATGCATACAGTTTTAATCCTTAGATATTCCTGAAGCAGACTAGTTTTAAATTAAGCATTTCAGTTTGTGTTGTCCCCCTAGTGACAGGGGACTGTTTTCACTACTATCTCTCACTACTAGTTCTCATCACATTTCACCACTAGTTCCCATCAAAGTGTACCAGTAAAAGGTGAACTTCAGAAGATCTGTGATTTTAAGTATTGAAAAGAAAACACTTGAATTTCAGAGGGCTATCTAATTGGTATTGAAGTTTTTGTCATTTAAAATGCTGGAATGAAACCCTGTGAATAGCAAGTTTCACAAGAAATCTTTGAGAATGCTGTGGTTCTGCTGAGGGAAGAAGTCTCAGGAGGACAGCTCTCACAATACTGTGTCAGTAGCAAATATTGTGTAGCAAATGGATCCTGAGAGGTCCTGACATACTTGTTTCCAGGCAAATTTTCAAAGGTTCCTATGTGGGGATATATGATGGAAGATACTGTCTGAAATGCCCAAGACTACAAGTTGCAATAAGAAATCACAGGAACTAGAACAGCATGCTGTGAAAATCCAACCAGCACAGAATGGATTTGCCTTTTAAATGAAACAAACGCAACCAGACGCATATTATTCCAACTCCAAGGTTCCTGCAGGATACACACTTGACAAAAATCTATCTAGTGAAATTTTATTTACATTTCCAAAAGAAGGCCATCATCCAGTCCCAAAAATGGACTTATTTTACTGTTTCTATGGCAACTGTTTGCCTTTCAGAGCTACCAAATGAAATGAATGGTGAAAAAAACCACTTTGTATGGTAAATTGATTGCCTCTTCTTTATCCTATATATATATACTGCTTCACTTAAAGATCCTTAGTGGTTTAGCTCTATCATGTTTCTAAACAGATATTTGTACTGTTTTCATATAGAACATTAATCCTAAGCCATGAAAATTAAAACTAAGTAGTAATTCCACACAGGACTACACAAATGGAATATTGCTGTGGCTGCTGTGGTCTAAAGGCACAGAAGAAAAAAAAAGTTTCAGAAACCATATCCCTTTTTTTAGCTTAGAAAAGCTGAAAGGTGTACAAATGCTTGCCCATGTCTGAAACAGAACCTGCAGATTCAATAGCTGAACAGGGTTATATAATTCATTTTTCTCTGAAGTGGATGTGATATATATTTGTGCTTTCTGTGGGATCCTATTTAAGTTACCTTGAGCTTCTTTTCCATTTGTCACATTATTTAACACAGAAATGTCCTTGTGGTGGTTATTCTTCTCTTTCTGAAGTTGTTCAAGTGTTCCAAGATCCCATTATTTTCTGCAAGTTCAGCTTAACAGTTGGACTAAACTTTCCTGTCTTGTATCCCTGTCCCATTCTTATGGTGAAAGGCCAAGGATATTTTAGATCTTGGCAGGAACATTAAATGAAAGAAAGAACTCAGCCAAGAGGCTTTAATTGAAAACTGCCCCAGGACAAAACTGAGGAAACTGAATGACAGTTTCTGCATTTTTTTCTTAAGAAAATAGACAATTTTCAAGGTTTCAGGTATGGAACATTTGAGGGAAGATAAATTCTGTAGCAAATTTATATGAAGAACAGCTTATTTTGGAGAAGGGAACCCTTCTTGCGTGCTTGCAAATTGATAAACTGACATGTGGCAGTGCTATTGTGCAAATATTTTTCAATGCAGAATCAAACATATATAGGCAAGAATACTTACATCAGAAGTGAATACATCACTTAAGTTAGCTCACACATCTCTATATGTGCCATAGAGTCACTAGTCAGGACCTAGGAAACCCCTGCTTTGATTAGGCAAAAAAAATTAAAGTTTCAGGTCTAAATCCTCAATTGAGCAGAATGAACTTGAACTTAAATTTCCAATATTCCAGTCTACTGCTCTGCCAACTGATTTTCATGCTGAAAGAATCACCTTGTCTAAAGAAACTTTCCCTCCCCTTATGAAAAAAATGTAAAAGCACATTCTTTTCTACAAGAGGTTTGAATTTCGAGAAACTACCTTTTTTTTCTAAAGAGAGTAAATCATTGGTACCCTTAGAAAACCAGTCTATTTGGACTGTTTGAATAAATAGCAGGGTACTGAGAAAACAACGTTAAGTTACAACAGCATAGTCTCATATGTTATTTCTTGTGAATATAAAAAAGACTGAGATTCTTAATTTATCATCTATCTGGGAGAAAGAAAAAAAGCATTGTATTTCTGTATGCTTGTGTAAAGATCATCCTTTTTTGGCAAGGCCAAATAATAGAGGTCTGCACTACTTTGCATACAAAAAAGTAATTACTAAAATTTATCTAGCAACTATGCCTTCTCACTGAAACCTCACTACCAAAGTTTTAAGTCTGGTATATCTCAGGCTTGTAAACAGCCTGAGAAGTGAGGAAGTTGTCAGGAACATTATTTGGCTCACTAAATAGAAATTAGGGTTTTCTTATCACTATTGCTTCTGGCCACTCCTCTGTTTTGTTTCATGAAACACTGTTAGGATGTAGCCCTTGGGACACTGCCCTGAAAAACACTGCCTCAAACACTCATGCATCAGCAGTGACTGCTGAATTAAGCCAGGCAATAGCCAATTATAGCATTAACTACAAAAGGCTGATTTCTAGAGCTTTGCAGGGGAAAGCACGCTCTGTGAATAATGAGATATTGTGGAGTGGGCTCTGAATGCACTGTAACCACCCCATCTGCTGGTGTGGGCTCAGGCTGCACACAGATGCCCTGGAAACTTCCAGCTCATGCTGAAACAGGTCAGTGCTTTAGCTGCGGTTTGTGTCATGAAACATCTGGGTTCAGGTGTGGCTCAAGCATAGCCCTGGCCAGGTCAGCCCTGGATCATGGGGCAAGAGTGCAGAGGGCAAAACAGAGCTGACTGCCTGGTTTGTTCCCAAACCCCTGGCAATGTTACTGACTGCTCATTAGTAAGCAATTTCATCTGTATGCATAAACAACTATGATATCTCCACCTTCTGTGGGATGCAGCATGTGGTGAGCATGATGCAATGGAATACCAGCATTGATCAGCTCCAGCCCACTGATATGCCAGCCAAGTCACTCATGATCTATTAGCAATGTATCGTGACTATAGCTACTACTACTAATTGCAGTATTACTACTAGAATTATTACAGCATTACTTAATAGCTACTGCTTTTTAAAATGCTTTTTAAAATTTATATGGCCAATTATTATATAATAACTGACCTGAAATACAGAGAAATGATGGGAGAATGTTAAAAACTTATCCGTATACTCCCTCAGGGGGAAATCATGATGTTTGTATGTTTGTGATTTTGTTTGACTTTTCTCAGGTATAGTGAGATACAATGACCCATAGAAGACCAAAGCCATATTTCTCCTCTGCTTAATTCTGGCCAAAATTCCCTGTCACTAATCCAGCTTTTATTTAGTATGCTTCCCACTATGGAAGTCACACAAAGGTAATTAATGTTTTGCTGATCATAAGCACAGGAGAGTTATAAGCCAGTTCATATGTTATGATATGTTCCATTGCTTTGTAAAGACGCAGCAGTGTGGCACAAGTAACATGAAAGGAAAGCCATCAAACTTGAAATTCACACTTGCAGAATTTCATTTTGTTCTAAACAAAAATAAAAGCAATGGAGATGGTTGTTTGCATTCCCCACTTCTCTGAATTGCTCATAAAACTGAATTCTCTAAAACCTAATGTAGGAGAATGCTCTCTTTGGAACATTAACACTGTGTCACCATTTCATTCTATTCTATTGCAAGAAACACATATCAAGTAAGCTTATTTTGCTCCCCAGCCATCACTAACTAGTTAAAATAATTAGAGTTAAGTAAGCATCAAAGTACTGCTTTGCAGATCAAATAGGACACATAAAAAGGTTTTAAGTAGTAACTGAGGTTTGTTACGACAAAAACAATATAGAATATTGAAAAATAAAAAACATGATGGTCTATAACATATCAAAATGCAATCTGCACCTATTTGGTAAAGTTTGCCTTTTCTGATCCCAAAGCTCTTGATGGAAATTTCAGAACACTTCTCTTCAAATCTTCAGGTAAAAACAGGATTATTTTTCTCCTGCAATTCCTTGTTTTACTCTGCAACACCTTTCACACATCAAAAAAGTCCTTCCAGCAATGTAGCCGAGCACGCAAATTTTTTGCCTTCTTGTAGGTCTCAATGGGTACCCTACTTACAGGTAGGTCTTAATTGAGCTATAGGTCTTCTCAGTCTATCATCTAGGACAGTGATGTTATAGGAGAAAAAAGCATTTACCCTTTTAATTTTAAATGAAATGCCTCCTATTGAAGTACCCTGGAAAGCACCTAAGTCCTTCTGCTCTTTAAATTAGTGAAACTAAAGCTCCTGGAGTACTTACAGGACTCTTGAAATTATAGCCATATTCACAGGAACACTGAATGAAAAGGCTGTGATGAATCAATCTAAAATTTTCTGGCTATTTTTTTTTTCCCTAACAGAGGTAAGCACTTTGGATTTGTCCTTTTTGCTGGTAGAGTTGCAGTTAACAGAGATTAATAAATACACACTGGACAGGCACTACCCTACCCACCACTGTGTCCTACACCATCCACACCGGGGACTTTGGATCCATCTTAGCCAGCTCCACCATCCCTATGCTTGCCACTCCCCCAGCCACATGACTGCTCATCTAGTCTTCTCCCAGTTCATTCAGTTTTGTGAGGATAGCATGACATAGATTTTTCTGTTACGATCAGCAGCCTAAAAAGTCACAGCTTTATAAATCTGTCTAAGCTGCTGTTCTTCGTGCAGAACCCTCAAAGTTTCTAAGGTACATTTGAGGAGCAGCAGTCCAGAACACATGGAAGCTTATCAGGTCTAAAACATGAACTTCTGAAGTTGGTAGGGACTACTGCTGATTTTAATGGGGAAAAATCTAAGCCAAAAAATTAAGGTGCTGTGCAGGTCAGCAGTGAAGGCCCTTTTTGGTCTCTTGGGTTTTCCAGATGAAAAAAGGATAGACAAGATGATTAAAAAATGTAACTTAACTTTGGTTAGTCTCTGAATTTTGCTTCCTTTTCTTTCTTCTCTCATGGTTTATTTTTGCTGTTGTATTTTACCTTGACCCTCCAAGTGCAACAAAACAATGTGTGAAACACCACCAAAAAAATGATTTTTTTTTTTTGGTGGTGTTTCACACATTGGGAGAAAGGGATTTCTCTTTTTTCTTCTTTCTTTCAAAGAAGAAAAAAGAGAAATTCCACACAAAGAGCATTAATATGGTAGCAGAACTTGTGCTTATGTGTGAAGCTGGTCTCTGAAGAAGAATGATACTTTCTTTTAAGAGTGAGAGAATACATTTTAAGGTGTTCCTTTCTCAGTCTTCAAATATGCATTCTTTCGTTACATGTGCAGAAAAATGTAAAGGAAATGCCTACATTTTTAGGCATTTAGCTGACTAAGTGTTGTTTAGCACAACTTTAGCTGACTAAAGTTTGCAGAGATGAATATCTTGCAAATGAGACCTACTAGTGTATGACGAAAGCAGTACTGACACACAGTCTCCAACCTGCACCAAATGCAAACATTGAGTTGAGCACAACTTCAAATACTGGAAATGCTGGTTTGAGAGGTACACCAAGGGATTAAAAACTTGATCCAAAACACACTGAAATGGATAACAAGGCCTATGTACACTGCAATGGGCTTTTGACAAAGTATTGTTGTAAGTTCATCACAGAGAATGGATGTTTTTCACCATGGTCCTCTGCAGGCATCTGTAGCAGCAGCTGTGCAACACTCCAGATTTTTGTGTTCTAGAAATCCACACTAATCTTCAGTTCAGTTTCATCACCTCAATTCAGGCTTTACAACTTGTGCTACCCCAAAATCTTCCCCTTCTTTCAGGACCTACTTTCTACTGTGCTTCTGCAGTAAATCCTTTGTCCCTGAGTTCTCGCTGCAGTTTCACTGGAAGTAGTCAAATTAATTTATTCATGTTCTAGCAGCATTTCCTTTGTGTGTGTTAATGAAGAGCCTACAGTAGCAGGTTGGCACTAACCCAGCTGAGCTCTTCACCACTTCAGCCACTGCTGCCAAGTTGCACAAGGCAAATGGCAATGCTTGTGAGTTGTGCTAGCTGCTATAAGAAATAGTAAACCTTTGAGCAAATCTGATCAGGAGGTTAGCCTGAGGGGAGCACAGTATTTCAATTTTTTGAACAGTTGTACTGTTCTGACATTCAATCTTCATGAGAAGAAAATCTGAACCATCATATTTCTGAGGGAATGACATCTACTCACACTAACGTCAAACCTCTAGATGGGTGACTCCATCAGCAATGGTGCCTCAAGGTTCAGTTCTGCTCAAAGCAGGGAAGGCTGAATGCAATCTGCTGTCATGGACAATAACTTGTAATCTTCCTTTGTCTCTAAACTGGTAAAACTTGGTTGTAAAATGTGCTTGACTAACAGTTTTGGGTTTAGGAGATTCATGGCCTGAAGTTGTCTTAGAGGAGGTTTAGGTTGCATATTAGAAAAAGGTTCCTCCCCTAGAGGGTGGTTGGGCACTGGAGCAGGCTCCCCAGAGAAATGGTCACAGCACCAAGTCTGACAGAGTTCAAGAAGTGTCTGGACAACACTCTCAGGTACATGGTGTGACTCTTGGGGTGTCCTGCACAGGACCAGGAGTTGAACTCAATGATCTTTGTGGGTCCCTCCCAACTCAGCATATTCTGTGATTCTGTGTGTGTTGTTTAGGGATTTAGACTCTTTGCTTTGACTCTTTCAGAGAGAATCTGTCCCATTTGAATTGTTCAAGAATGTCTGGGCCGTAACAACTGCACTTTTTTTTTGTTTAAATAAAAATGATTAGCCACATTGTTTTATTCTCTTTAACTGAGTGGCTAACACTGAATGGAAATAAAGCAAGCCATCCTCAAGGAGACAGCTTACACTTGCATCAATTCTGATAAGTAAAATAATGTATTTGTGCAGTCATTCCTGAAATATACATAGGAAATGAAATTGTTCACCCAAGTTACCACTAACAGTGAATGAACAACAAGGGCACCTTGGTCAGCTACTAAATATAGGACTATGTGAAGTGGTCATTATCTGTCCTGAGGTAAAGGTTATGGAGCAGCATAAGTCTCCAAGAGAGCCAACCTAACCATTTCACTCTGCAGTACTACCTCAGCTCCTATTGTGATGTTTTTCTCAAAAATCTTCATAGTACTTTTTAACCCAGGTAATTTAGCTGGCCTGAGAGCAAATGTGTTTTCTTTTCCTGGTTCAGCTGCACACTTCATTTTTTATGGCCCATTCTAACAGCCCTTTCTGCTGCATTTAGTCTTTTGGGAAGTCAGACTGATTTTTATTCTGGCCACTAGACATTGCTCAAGATCATACATCATGGACAGTACTTTACTGTCATATAAGCCACTGCTGTGGTGGTGGCTATTTTGTAATGTAAAAGCCCAGCTGTCTGCTGCTTGGTGATAAGTGCTAAAAATTGCACATTGCAATCCAAGCTACTGTAGCATTATAGCTAAAAGAGGATTACAAATGGCATGGCTGTTGTAAGGAAGGGCTAAAACCAGCTGCACATATGCACTCCAGTGATTCTTATCACAGGAGTGGAGAATGGCATTTTCACTTTTAAGAAATACTTATCTCCAGAGTGTACTACTGCTACCTTGCTGCCAATTACTGCTTCCTGGCAATGAACAGAGACCATATGCTTTTAGGCCGTGACATTTGATTAATTACTCTAATACAGAGTCACCTGAGGAGAGTGGTGTCATTAACATGAGAGAAAATGAGTCAATAGCTGTAGCATCATCTCCCCACAATATTTTGTGGGAAAATGAGGGAAGGAAGTGAAGTATATTAGAGCTGGAGAATAATGATCATAGCTGTCTTTAGATAGCTCCCCAGAGGGGAGGCATTTGACAGCCTTTGCATGGATGGGGCTAATCTCTTCCCCTATGCAATACCCTCCATCTGGTTATATATCACTGAAGTAGACAATCTCTGCAAAGAGGAAGATAACATCCACAGGCAAACCCAGGGGCATCTGAACACAAACATTTGTAGCCTTGCAACCTGAACCTCTGACAAGGCCAGAAATGCAGTTCTGCTCATGGGAGACATTGAGAACATCGTGATAGTCTTGGAAGGGTTGGGACTGATGTACAGCTAGCTCATGGCCTGACCTTTCTGGTAGTTTTAATAACTCAGATTTAATAACCCAACAAGCTGAAGAAGTAATTAGGATCAGGAGAATTATCAGCATCTTTATGTAGCAGACTTACTTCATGCACATAAGGTAAGAAACATCAAGCATGACACAATTTTACTAACACACCTTCATCCAGCTTCCAATGAAGCCAAATAGGTAAGAGACAAAAGCAACTACCTAAAGCCAAAATGGGTCTGCAAAACTGCAGAAAAACGATCTTTTTTTTTTTTCATCTAGCATTCTCCCATTCACTATGGAGTACTGCTTACACAAATATTTGGATCAGTGTATTACATCCAAGCCCCATTTGTATCTTATTTTCTGCAAGATATAAGAAGCCTATGTGAGGTTCACAGCCTGAATCATGACAGATTTCTGAGGGCCAAGATTTATCTCTAAGACTTGTTTATTTACTTGTTGCTATAAATATTAAAAGTCTTTGATTTAAACTCAGACCTTCCATATGAACATGCTGTGCTTTTTGACAGCAAATTGCTTATAATTTCAGAGTGTAAATGAGCAAGGAAAAAGAGGAATTAACACAGAAACATTGCTTATTTCTCAGCTTTTTGATCTAATAGCTCCATTCCATAGAAAAACTGTCGATAACAAATCAACCTGAACATTTCATGATTCCCAAATAGAAAAATGCCATATACAATCATTAAATGTCACACAAAAGGCTGAACAACATTCACAAAAAGCCTGACCAACAGAAAGCCTGTCAACAGCAATAATCATCTTCAAAGAGTTGAACTGAGAAAGAAAAATGCTTCAAAGGAGCATAACCTAGATATCATAATAGAAATGAGTCCAGAACAAAACTCAAGGTTTGCACTTTTGTCCTCCTAGCTTGGATGACAGTTTGAAAAATTTATCTCTGAGGCAACTAAGATTTAAGACCAAAACTCATGAGACCAGCCATCAATATTTCTTCTCCCTGAACATTGCCTAAATATTTGTGGGTCAAAACACTCATGTCCCAATTGTATCCAATTCTAGAGACTGTAAAAGAAAAGAAAATCTGGTGGCACAGTTTGATTGTGACAACATGATCTTCTTGGAAATACAATAAAATAATCACAGATTATAAAATAAATGTCAGCTGTTTAGTATGACACAAGGGCATTTAAGGGGTAGCTTCAACTACCAACTGCCAAACTCCTATTATTGCCCTGCAGTTTAAAATAATTGGAAGGAAAAAAACCCCCAAAACCAAAGGAATAAGGTTTGTAATCTGGTTATGAAAAGTGTGTGGGGACAACGGTATTTTAAGAGCAGAGTTGTAGCACTGACCTGAATTCAGAAGAAAGTAAAGTAAGGGAAGTAGAGCATCATTAATAGCTCTTGTGGTGCAGCTCTTCAAAACAAAGTCCCTTGGTGCCAGAAAGCAGAATTCAGGCAGGCAAGCTGGGGAGCCCTGCTGAGATGGTCATGAACTTTATTAAAGGGAGAGGCATCAGGAAGTGGGTGTACTGTAACTTGGAGGATAATTTATAACTATCCTTTATTTTGAAGAGGAGTATGCTAAAGACAGGTCTTTTAAATTAGGCAGTAACAAACAATAACACAGAAAACATTCCAAAAGGGTGACAGGAAGGAACACCTTCAAAGAGCAAGAATCTGATCTGCCCCACTGCATCATCTCTTAAGACTATGTTGGTAGAGATCCTTAATGTAGTACCTCTGTGGCTGTGAAACCCCCACTAAACAGTACAAAAGGGAACAATTTCATTCTTTTATAGATGCCCCCATGCAGAACAATATGTGTAACCAGCTAGAACTGCAGAATTTTCCTCTAAGCAACAAGATGCACATCTCACCTCACTTCATCACTGCTTTTCCCACAGTTAGACAGTTATGAGGGTATTTCAGAGAGGCCAGCTGCTAGGATACCCTAATGATAGGAATTTTGTAAAATGTCACAGACTCTCCAGTACATCCATGAAAAAAAAATTTTTTGCTGTGTTTTTGCTCTATCAAGTGATGTGTTGATTTTCAGGAGTGGTACTGATGTATCTGTCTGTGTGTGCTAACAGGGAGGCAATCCTCTCAGGCATTCAGGCAGTGCATGGAGATTTTAACTGTCAAGGAAAAATACTTCTCATGCTACATAATGCATGAAAGATTTCGTGCACTTTTTATTTTACTCTAGCATTGTATTAGGGGATTTTTTTTCCAAAGCAGTCACTGAGGTCAATGGTTGATCTGTAAATCAGACCATGTAAATATTCCCAATATTTAGGATTTTAAAATGACATCCAGCTAATGATATATTCTGATGCAAGAAGTTAATTGTTTCCACAGTCTAGAAATGCAGAAACTGCCATTATTTCCTGAAGATATTTTTTATACTTTGGATATTACACTCAGTGTCAAATAGACTATGATTTATGTCAGGCATGCTGTATGTTCACCTCAGTGCTCTCCTCCCAGGAAACAAAGCCCTCACTCAGGAAAAGAAAGTAACCAAAAAGGATGTACAAAACTGCCTTCCTGCCTTGACAGAGAGACACAGAAGTAACAATGCTAGCCAAAAAGTGATTGGTCTTATGGGGTACTGGAAAAAAAACTGGTCAAAACTATTTCTCCAATTTTCCAATCACACCATGTTCACAAACCTCAAAGCCTCATTTACTCTTTTTCCATTTTATGTGAGAAAAGATTCATGAGGCTCATGAGACTTGAAAAATAAGTTTATTAAGATGAAAAATAAGACTGAAAAGCTTTGCAGACTTGGTTCAGGGTGTCTTTCTATCTCTAATTTATCTAATTTAACTTTTGTCCAAGAAGTTAAACTAAAATTTTCACGGGATCAGTTATTTCACCCTTTGGGTCAAAAGACACAGCAATTACTGTTTTCTTGTTTCCCTGCCTCCACCACTATTGACTTAGGGCTCAGTACTCTGAAACAACAAAAATGAAAACAAAATCCATTCAAAGTTTTTTGAACCTGAAAGACTGAAGTTTCACGTAACTTCAAAGCTGATTCATGTTAAATCAGGATAAAACTACAGCCCTTAAAGCTGGAGCAAAATACCAAACACACAGAACTCTGAGTTTTTATAGAGTCAGATGAAGCTTTCATTCAAATCCCCAAACTTTGTATTCCCGGGAAGGCGGGTTGGAAGTCTTCAGAGCTAATGGAGACTCACTAGAGGCAGTGAAGCAGTGAGTTTTGATGTAAGTGCAAAAAAAATATCAGTGGCAAAACAAAACCAAACACTCAAAAACAAATAATTGTAATCTAAACTTGACATTAGAACTCAGGCAAAGGCCAAAAAACCCTTCAAAAAACAAACTTCTTTTCCATTGTAGAAACCCTATGCATACCATAAAGACATGGTGAAAACCATTCCTAAGAAAGATTACCAGTATTTAAAACCCTGTGAAGATTACTGTTCCATGAAACTTGGTTAGCAAATTTCTCCTTCCTGTTGTTTATACTGACACCTTTCTCCTGTCCCTCCCTGACTTCCTACAAAATATATTTAGAGCCAGAGTGGATTCTGGTCTGTACGACATCTAACTTTATCCTAACCAGACAGCCTATCTCAGAATAAATTTAAAATAATCTAATAAGTAAATTACAGTAATAGTCATTTGGAAGTTGCAACATGCCAAGAGTCATTACAAAGAAGGCCTTGCTATTGTACAGTTTTATCATTTTAGGAGACACAGGAAATAACTGACTCTGTGTGGTGTGGGCTGAGATACGAGAGACACCTACTGTCAGTAACTTTAATAATGTTTCAGGGTTCATTAAATTAATGAAGTACCAATGATCTGACTGCTCTTTCCTTTGGCATCTGTAAAAATCTGACTCCAGCTTCACACTAACAAATCTTTAGCAAACTTTACTAAAGTTTTATCAGTTTAGGGTTAGATGCAAGACTTTCCAACAAATTTTTGATAGAATATTACAACTTGGAGGCCTCAAACTCACTTCTGCTGTCATTTCTACCACTGGACATGATACAAGAGCCCTTGGGGATATGAGAAAAGCCCATTATCTGTTGGATTTCACTCACTGTAAGTAGACTAAATGCAGCTTCCATATCATGACAAATCAACAAATCTTACTCAATCTCCTGGCTTTGACTGGGTGATCACTGTAGAACTGGATTAGCCAGGATACATTTAGATAAAACTTTCTCACCCCATACTCTTTTATTAACTTTTCGTTTACTAAAGTTTGACATCCCTATATAGAAGACAGATAACGTGAAGGTCCTTCATAAACCCCAGTACCAGGCTTGACTGAAACTACCCCAGAGGACTGTGTTTTTTACCAGTTAAAGGAGTATGTACCCTGGAAATAAAGCAAAAGAAAACCTAATCAGAAAACAAACACACCTTTCCTGAAAAAATAATTACTTTGGATCACTCTATCCACATTTACTGTATATTTGTTTTGAAAATATTCCAAAGGGGACATGGTTACTTATGCCAACATTGCCAAATGCCTAATTGCACAAATGCTTCCATCTGGAGGAAGGAAAGATTTAGAGGCTGTTTAGCCAAAACAAATTATATTTTAATTCTGATATATGAATGCATGTGCTTGGGAGGTCTCAGCGGTAAAGTCTGAAGAGCTTTTGAAATGTGGGAACTCCAACAGCTTCTGAAGCAGACTGATAGATTGACTGCAGGAGCAATTAACAGAGACAGTGGGCCAAACCTTCCCTTCATTGTTCCCCTCATGAACTCCCTTCAGAGTTCATTTCCTCTGAAATGTGGCTGGATTCCTGGCACAAGAGCTTCTGCTCCCTTGCATGGGGCTCTGTGATAGTCTCCAAAGAGTTCTGGGCCCACAAATAGAAAACATTTTCATCTTTACAACCAGCCATCAACATGTACTGCATTGTATTTTAAAGAACCTCTATTATTTTAGACAGTATCACACTCTAAAAAGCCAAAAATCATTTACTGTAACATTCTGATATGTATTATGTAGACAGAATGCATCTTAGTTTAGCTATTTCTAGCACCAAGTTTAGGCAAAATGCTAAACATTTCTTCTGAAATATTTCAAAACAAGTATGAGAGTTCACAGAACTAAAAAAAAAATCTGTTGCAGAATGTTACAATATTTAGGCATCAGGCATATTGAAGCTAACTATGTATTTTTGATGCAAAGCAGACTTAAATGAGAGAAAAGATTGCTAACACTGTTCATCTTGAAAAAACCTCCTTTCAAAAACAGTAGACAGTGAAGAAGTATTGCACTTCCCTTTACGCATGTAGGGAAGTCAAGGCATGAACACGTATACAACATAAAATACAATAATATATTATTTTTTATATTATATGCCAGTAGCAGATTCAAAAGCAGAATGCATATTTCCCAATAACCATTCTTGTGCTACTTACTGCAAAAAAAAAACCCCACCAAAACCCACAACAAAACCCAAATTAACCAACCCAGTAATATGCATCTAGTTAGGGTCAGACTAAATAATGTGAAGCTGGCATAAATCAATATCCTTGAAACAAGCAACACTGCTTTGTCCAACAGATCCTGCATTTGGATTAAGTGGCTTTTAAGGGCAATACTGGCAGTATGACAGCCAAGTTGACATCTCCAGCTAAGGGTCTGATCTGCGTGCAGGTTCAAGTAGTAGAGAGTCTGAGCCAGAGAAGAGGAAATGAGTTATTGAATGCAAATGCCATGGTAATATGGACTTCTAGAAAGAGTATATTTTAGTGAATTTGAGATAAACTCATATCATGACTCTCATATTAGGCTGGGTCATTGGAAAGGAGCCACAAAACATTTGGACTTCAGACATTTGGTCCCTGCCACTCATTTCTATTTTGTTTACAACTTATGGGGGGGAAGGGTTGTTTGCTCTTTCTTTTATTCTCCAGCTCATTCCTTCTTTTGAAGTCTTTGTTACTATGGAAACAATTACAGAGTTGGTCTACTCATAGCCTAGTGATACCTCAGAGCAGAAAAAATAATAAGGAGAGAGTTTGGGGCAAAAATTGCTTAGAATTGAAATCATAAAGCCATGTAAGACAGTCTACTGTCTCCCTTTTAGCTCTCTAATTCACTGCTGATAGAATCAGAAAGGTTAGTTTGCCCAATTAAAACAGGTGCTTTTGCCTGAAGCTAATTACAGGAGTACTGGTACAAACACTTAACATAAACACAAAAAACAGGGTCGTGCCACCTCAGTATTTGGAAATGAGCAGTAGCTGAGCACAGCAGAGCCTTCTGCTGGAGAAGGACCTTCCTGGACTTTGTGGCATGATAGTATAAACATTACATACTAGCAAAGTAAATTTGCTCTGAACTTTTCTTTGGGATTCATAATAACAAGCAAGAAATGGCTCAGGTCCATGTTGCAAAATTTTTTTAAGTTTTCACAATAAGGCAGCTACATACTTACTGCTTATAAAGATGGCGTCCAGACCATGTGACTTCCAAAACCAATGCAATTAACCTTTTTGGAGAAACATCAGTTGACTCAGGATGAAGTCACATTAGGGGTATTCTAACAATTAAACTAATGATGTTTGTACGTCAGAACACAGCATTGGTTTGGTGGGTTTTTTTGGGTTTTTTTAGTATACTTGTCATATGGCACTTAACCCTGACAAGTACCCTGAAAAAGGCCAAGGAGCACACTGAAAAACTAGTCCCAGATTGTCCACACCACTTTACTTTACACTCTCTTACCAGCTCTGTTCTGCACTGCCCCTGTGACCTCCCCCCAAAACTAATTACTATAGAGAGGACTAGCTTTAAATTCTGCATATATGATGCAGTCAGTTCACATGATTTTGAAGTCAGGGATTTATCTGTCTCCCCTTCCTTCAGTGAAGTAGATACAGCCATGCCTTTTCTATCACAGGAGCCATCAGAACATCTATGTATATACGTACTTAGCTCTTCCCCAGGGCACACAAAACTGGCTGCTTACATCCCAAACAATAGCAAAGACTGAAAAACCTGGTCACAGACAGAAATTCCAACCGAGCTCCTAAATGAGCCTCAGGTGCACTCTAGTGAACCACAGACCTAAAGAGAAGGTTGGAAAGGTATCTTACAAGAGAAGGTGGTTTTGCACAGTAGCAGCAAGATCCTGCTGCAGGTGTGGAGAACTAAAGGATGAGTTCACTGGATGAAACCCTGTGGCAATATCGCAGTACATCTACTTTATAATTGGCTGCTAAAATTGGTTTACTTCAACAAGAAGATATTGCTAGATGTGAGATGAATGTAAGATCTGATTATTTTCATATGAAAAGGAAAGAATTTATTCACTGTCAGTTGATTATTTCAGAGTTTTTAGATGTGTGGCAAGTACTTGTTTATTTGTAATATGTGGAATGATGCTTAAGAAGACAAGTGTATCAAATTCTGTTTTCTCTCCATCCTAGTATTTTTCTCCACTATAATTTCTCATGGTTCAGCATTAAACCAAAATTTTTTTAAAGATGTCTCTCTGCACAAGAAGACTTTCTTACTTCATTTCAGACCTGTCTGTTCAAAGGCAATGGATTTTTAGGTGTATTTATTATCTTCCACTATATATGCCACTTTTCTTACATTTTTACTAACTTCTAGTCAGGAGGAAATCCCCTGAGCTTTCCTGCAATACTCTAATATATTGAATCTTATTAACTAGTGATACTTTTTTACTCCCAGAAAAAGAATTGATTCATTAAACCCACTTTGACTCCTGTGAGTTTGGAGTGAATAAGAAATATAGATATGAGTGCTGGTAAAACCTGGAAACACTGCAGAAGTCAATTACTCTGCGACTTTGAGATGTAAGTGAAGTTCTTCATCAGACGGGAGTAACTTTTGGTTTGTTGGGGTTTTTTTGTTGTTTTTTTTTTTTTTAATATTTGGTGTTTGACAGCCCAAATATGGGAATGATGCCTTGGACAGCAGGCAGGAAAAATTCCAGCATGCCTCTCAAAAATGCAAACATGCACTGAATGAGATGGGTATTCTTCACATAATTCCTTTTTTTGCACTGCTCAAGGGAGGAACAACTGTGGAAAAGAGTTCAAGAAATCAGCTCAAGAGACAACCTGAACTTCACTGCTTGTAAGGATCCAGTCATGGTGTCCTACAGAGGCTTCATCACAGCCTATGGTGAATTTGCTGCTAGACATTAAAAACCATAGAGCTATATATGCTTTCCTATTGGAGAGCCACAGAAACAAACAGTTGATTTGGAAATGTTTCTAACTGAAACAGATCCTTCTTTCTGAGGGTGGGATACCAGTGTCAGAATTTTAAAGACTTGGTAACTCCTAAAGATCTAGAAAGTTCCACCAGTACCAACAAAGTCTGTACTGGTAGGTGAGGAAAGCATCTTGCAGTGTCAGTTTCATACTTTCCAAAAGAATTTTATGTGATTAGTTTGCATATAAAATCAGATGATCCTGATTTTATTTCACACTGAATGAAAATGTAACAATTAGAAAAAAAGTTCAAATTTGCACATTTACATATTCCATGTAATCAGGAGAAGTAGAGGCATATAGAGAAGCAGTGAGTGGTATCACAGACTCTGTATGACTTGTATAATTCTTGTGTGACATTTCAGTACACTTTCTCTGAACTAAATTAAAAGTCATGAGACAATTTCAATGAACTTCATACATAGGAAACATCTCTGCATGGAAATGTATATGTTGCTGGGGAAGTGATCCTTATCTCAGTAAGTAACACTTTGGATATAAGATAAGAACTCTAACAGCATCTGTCCTCTCCCCATAGACTACAGCAGGTGCCTGGATGCCCATGCTAGGTTAGGCTCTTTTCTTTTAGTGGCTAATATTGAGCTGAATCTCACTTAAGAGAATGAAAGAATAAAAAATTTTAAGCTCAATTTTGAAGCTCAAAACTGGCAGGCAAGGAGACTCTGAAAGCCTGAGTGGTTCTGAATGCTGAAAAAATGCAAAACCTGAAACCCTTCCTGAAAAGCAAACTAATTTGGAAACGATATTATTATATGTAAGTAAACAGAAGCCTCATTCCTTCTTACTGAATTAGGTTTCTGGACACAGATATTGACAGGAGCAAGTTTGAAATCTAAGGATGAGAGGAAATATGGAAAATATGTTTGGGAGAATCCTTGAGAGGACATCTAATTCCTCTCTTGCTTCAGAAAATAATCATATCCTGTCTTACACCTAGGCTGTGCTTTGTCAGACACTGATCCTACTTTTAACACTGTCAGCATTGAAATTCCCATATCCTCCCTAGGGAAGCTATCCCCACACTTCACTGATTATCATAAATGCTCAGAAGATTCCATGCTGTCAAATCTGAATTCTGCTTACTGAAATTGACTTCTCATCTCTTTGACCATCTGAATACTGTATTCTCCTCTCTTTTCCAACACCCTTGTATGTGTTTAGGCAGTGCTGTCACAGGTTTCTTTAATCATTCTCTCTTTGGAAGAAGCAATCCTAGCTCTGTCAAACATTTCTTGATTGTCAAGACCAGAAAACAGCACTTTCCTCTTGGATCTCTCTAGTCTGTGTTGCAGTGTGCAGCAAATGCATGTTCTTCCAATTAACAAAATTTCATCTAAACTAAATCGCTATTCAAATAACCTATTAAGATTATTTTGTGCTATCAACTCTGAAGTATTCACTACTGATTAAAGTGACCTTTTCCATGAAGAGGAATTGAAATGCAGAGTGCTTCAAAGTCAATGAAACAATAATGGGTCTCATTCAACTCCTATTTTGTCTGGTTTGAAACTCAGTAGCTTAGAAATCTAAGAAAGAAAACAGCTCAACATGATCATATGGAGACATATAAAATAATTAAATAAATATTCTAAATAAATTTAGTAGCAATGAGATACTGATTTTCCTTAAGTGAGCAAGCAATAAGAGAAAATACATCTGATTTCCTTGAGATCCTTAATAAGTTGTACAAGTTAAATTTGTTTATCATGTTAGGAATCATTGCATTTCAAAAGTGAATTAAAGCAATTACAGCTAATTAATATGCATAGCAAGCTTATTTGCCTAACAAAAATGAATACATAGCTCCAACAACAACAAAAAAATCACTGTAGTAAATAAAACTGCATCATCAACCCCTGCATTTTCTCCAAGTCTAGATCATATTTTCATGTATCTGGAAGATAGATACTTTCCTTTTTCATTTCCCATAAGATACATTGTACATTCAGAAATTCTCCTGTTTCACATTCTATCTACTCAGGGATCAAGCTCTAGACTTTGCTTTAGAAAGTTGTCTTCCTCCCTCAAATTGGCAACATCTCTTTAAATATCTAAATTAAACTAACATGTTCTCAAAAGAAAGTTTCTTGCCCTACAAAAAAAACCTACATATGAGAAAAGATACTTTTAAAGAAGTGTCCATGTCAATAATCTCTCTCCATACCCTTTTTCTACAATTGCAATATTTTAGATGTGCCTTTTGGAGGAATTTTAGAGGTTCACACCAAGAAGTTTGTTATTTGAATGAAGGATCAGGACCCCAGCCATTGGGGAAAATAATAAAAATAGGTAAAAAATTTTAATCAAACTTTTAATTGTCTTTGCAAAGCTTTGGATTTGTATGAACTAAGATTTCCTTATATTGGGTTTGACCAGATATATGAATGCCTGACACGGAACAACACATAAATTGTTTGGAGGGGACCTCTGGTGACTATTTAACAAACTAGTGGAGCAGGACCAATACAAGATACAAGGGTCAGCTTTACTTTTCTTTGGCATGATGGAATTATCAGAGGTTGGAGAATAAAAATCTTGGAACACAGAATATACGTCAGAGTGGTGTTCATTTGTCTGACATTTGAATCTCGCCTGATTAGAACAGACAATAAAAATGTGCTGTAAAGAGAATTACAGAGACATATCTAACATTTCTATTTCGGAAAACATTTTATAGATATGGCAAGGAGCATTAATTATTCCTTTTTATTATGGGCTTTTTAAGAAAACATGTTTGTTAACAGTGCACTGTTGAATATTCTGCTGTTCAGAAAGGATTCCTCACTCATGCTGCAGAACCTTAATCTAGGGAAAAGGACACAGTACGCAACACGTCAAGTTAATGGAGAGTATGAAATTATCCCCAGGTTGTAATATAGGCCAGGACAAGAACAAACTACTCTCTTGAGACTAGATTCTGGAACACTGGAAGGTAGTGTCAGGCAGTGCATGGCATTGACTGAAGACTGACCTAGCTTTAACAGCATAAGAGAAGTAGCTCAAAACAAACCCAAAAACAGAGGAGTAGCTAAAATGTGAACATAGAAATACATCTTAAAACCTGAGGCAAGTTCTGAGGTTGTGTTCCCATCCTGGACAGACAAAACTGGAGTGAACTAAAGTTTATAACTTCCACAAGACTTAAACAGATATATCAATATATCCTGGAGTTGGGCATAGTGCCCTGCTGCATTTGCTGCCCGAGGGGCAAAACACAAACTTGCAACAGTGTTTCTCTCCTTGTTCTATCTGATCAACGTCTGGTATGATGTTGGAGATATTTTATATATCAGTGATCAAAAAATTCCTCAGGAGCCAGTTTTGACTGCAGACAAATAAAACAAAATAAAACAAAATGTCAGAGTATTTTAATTCCTTCCAAAAATTAAGTGGTTAATCAATAGACTCTTGGACTGAAAACAAAAATTAGCATTTGTCAAGACATAAATAACTAAAGTAAAACATTTCATTTTAAATTTGTGATAGCACCTTCCCAGATAGTAGTAAAAAGCATGGGAAAGCTGATTTTCTAATAAATAAAAAGATTTGGAAGGAATATAATGAAAAAGAGGACCTAAAATGAATGTTACCCATCAGAACAACTAATGATTTGAAGACTAACATTCTCAGCAAGAGAAGACAGAGCATTCCAGCTGTATGCAAAGAGAACAGATTGTCGCAAGGCAAATTAGTGCCATACAAAGTTGAGTTGCTAGTATTAGAAAATGATGAGTCCTTAATGATTTTCAGGTAGAAATAAAAGTACAAGTGAGTGCTAACAGAAAAAACCCCTAAAACTTAAAGGGCTCTTTTAATGAGGGATAAAACTAAAAAAAGGAGGTGCACAAGACTTAAATCACAGTGAATTTGCGAATATGTATATTTAATGCTTTAGAAAAATGGGAGAGAACACATCACAAGTCTAGTAGAAGATAATTACAGCATCTGAGTGTGAAAAGTCTCGTATTATATGAGGATAAGGGAAAGAAGAAACATTAGGAGTCATACAGATGAGCATCCATTTGCTAGCCTTGGCCATGTCAAATGATGGCTGTTCCAGTCTCAAATTAATCACTACATTTTAAATTCAGACACAACAGCTGTCTGTAAATAGTAGTCCTTCAAATTCCATTAATTATGTACTTGAGACAGCGGTAAAAAATCGGGCTGAGCAGAAGCTAGTACATAATATGAAAAATGCCCAAAACCCCACATTAGAAAAATAATTAAAAATTTATTCTTTTCATCTGCTGGAAAAGAGGATAACATTCAGTTTAATTGTTCTAAAACCAAAATTAGTTTTCAGTTTTTCATCAAAAACATATACTATTTCAGAATGAAGGAACAATCCGATTTTACTCACATGCAAAGTTTACCTTTAAAAATATTTAAACATAATTTTGAAAAGAATAAATAAGGGAAAATAAAAAGGCCTCTAATACCAAATACTGCCACCCAGTGAGGTGTTAAAATTTTTAAACTAGTAGCTTCTTAACCTTTTTCGATAAGTTAAGCAGTTTTAGCTTATGGGATTCTTCATGGTTACACAAGCAAGAGATCATTCTTAATCCTTATCTATTTAATAGTTTCCAAATTTTTTCAGTAATCTTTCCATTATAAAGGCACAAGGCCAGCTGCATTGCAATCAGTAGCAAGCTCTCTGTTTAATGTCAAAACTCATATCCACTGCAGGAAAATACAAGGACTGACATTAACCAATCTCCAGGGTGAAAATATTTAATCTCAATTAACAAAGCTCCCATTTATCCAAGTAAATAATAGTGTTTATCTTTGCCAAAGTATAAATTTTATTACTGCTTGATGGTTTTTAGGATTTCTTTGCTTGATAATGCCTAGACCTTAGCATTACCCTAAAATAGTAACAGTTTATTTTTTATTCAAGCCTCTCAAATGGTCCTTGTTGGTGATTAAAAAACAAACAAAAAACACAAAACAAACAAAACAAACAAAACAAAAAAACCCAAGGGAGAAATTTAAAAACAAACAAACAAAAACTAACCAAACAAACAAAAAAAACCAAAACCAAAAACAACTACCCTTGGCTTCTTACACTGATGAAAACAGAACCAGCATTGGAAGAACAGTCTGCAAATCTGGTCAAACCAAACACTGGGAAATGAGATCCTTTCCAAAATGGAGTACCATCAGTCTGCTGGTAGCATGGAGAGAAGCACAGGAGAGACTAAAAAGCAGAAGAGATGCAGTCTTGTAACTACAAGTTAAGAAAGTTAGCTCCATGGGAACAAATCTCTACCCCAGTTTTACTCAAAAAATGGGGTGAAGAAAATGAGTGTGAAAAATGATGAGTGGAAAAGCAGCAAAAATGTTGATAAAAGAACGAAGCATTCCCCCCTGTGGTAAATCTGTTTTTCACTTGTCTGGCTTTAATTTATTCTACCATATTGAAGGGGCATGCATGGCTCACTTTTTTTTTTAGCATTCATCTGAACAAATGTAACTAGTAAAGCTGCAGAGAAATTGAAAGGGAAATGCCTTACCTTCTTTTCACATTCTGCAGAAAATACTAGACGATGTGTTTGGCAGACTGAAACTCCAGGGTTAGAAGAAAAAGGGTATTTCTCTCCTGAAATGTCAGGAGATTCTCCAAAGGCCTGCAAGACCATAAGGGATTCAGATTGCATTAAAGTATAGTAGGGAGCTGGGCTCCCAGCTGTTGTTTGAATTTGAAATCTCCCATGTCATCATAAGGCTCTATTCAAATATGCATATACATATTTACTTCACAAAGTCCAGAGATCCTCAGAGTAACTCCCAAAGCAGCTCTGCAGCACACAAATTCAGGAGCATACTCCAGAACAGACTGGAGTTCTTGTCATGATCTGCAGGAGCAGATCCAGGCACCACTAAACGATTAGTGCATAAAAAAAGCAGAGAATACATTTAGAGAACACTGAAAAAAACCATGTCTGTTGAGAAGCAAGCTGGGATTCAACACCTGAAATGTTATTCTCAGGTGAAAAGACACATCTTGTGAGTTCCAGAACTTCCAAGTAAATGTGATTTGTTCAAACATGCAGATTTTCCTCTAGTGATCAGTAATAATCTCGTTTAAAAATTTCTGTGGTGACAACTGAACTTTAACCACCCAATTAAAATTGGAACAATACATTTCTATGATTTTTAGAAAGAGAAAAAGAAATAGTCATTCCACACAAACCCCTATAGAGCAGTGTCCAGTATTAAAGAGTTTGCACACACATAGCCTCAAACCTTTCACCCCTGGAGTAGAAGGTTATGCAGGTGACCTTGACCACTATGCCCTGCAGGCACCCTGCAAGGGAGTGTCTCCTTGCATGACAGCATCTCCAGTACCAGCCAAATGCATGTTGGCCAAGCAGGTGCCACACAGTTATGTCTACTTTGCAGCCCTCAGATAAATCGTGTCAATCTATTAAGAAGCAGAAGGTTTGAGAGCAGACTGCCCTCTGATTCAAGCTATGCATGAGGAGGTACTCATCCCCTCAAGCACCCAACTTGGCCATCCCATATTCCCACTGCCCTGGCAGACAGTGCTTATCAGACCAGATAGGAAATGGCCATTCCTGCAAGTCAGGCAGGCAAGATCTATGAGCACCAAACAGATGCGTGGAGCTTGAATCTAAGAGCACTCCTGGGCCTCAGGGCACAACTGGACCATGTTAACTAATGAATACTACTGATAGAAACTATGAACTTACTGATGATGTGTGTTATTTATTTGTGCTAATTTATGTTTTAATTTCTGTTGTCCTTAGAGAAGAAATGCTGACTTGTTTTGTTACATTTGCCTTTATTAAATGCATCCTGGTGAGTCCTTTTTTTTCCCATAGTAGTTCAAAGTATATTAAAGTATATGGGACTTGCAAAGAGAGTTGTTCACATAAAGAGTAAGACCTTATTTTCCCTCAGGAACTTGCCAAATATCAATATTTCATCTACCATAACTATGAAAACAGCAGACTACAGAAAGCAGCAGAGAACAACACAAAGTGATGGTGAAGAGGAGCAAGAGAGCTCTCCCTATAGCCCTGAAACTCCCAAAGAGAGAGAAGGGAAAGCAAAGCTATTCTGGGAACAAGCAGAGCAGAGGAGGCAAGGTCCAAAGTACAAGACATGCAGAATGCAGAGGTCTCTGAGCTTGAACACCATTGAAAGGGTATACTGTGCTCACATCAGACTCTGATGTTCCATAAAGGCTTTAAATACAATATCTTGCTGAGACCTTCTGGACTGAGCAGACAGTCTGTGCTATGAAGAGTTCTTACAGCCAGAGATATGTTCTCTGTCCCTGCAGCAGAGAACATTCATGGGATCATGTTGCAGACATGTTTAAAATTTAGCTGCTTCATTTTCACCTCTTTAAGCAGAAGGTGATGTGCTTGAAATTTACCTGGGCACATTTTTTAGACGTTTCATCAAAACAAGTGAAAATAAAGACGTATGCAGAACATATTCTCTGATCTGCAATGTCAGCGCAAACAGAAGAGATATGTGAAGTAGTCTGGGTCAGGCTGTTTCTGGAATCAAAACTTATTTCTGCTCAACACACTGAATTCCTTTCATATCATAAATGCTCCTACAGAAAAGAATTGGGTTTGGCTTTATTGTAAATGAGTGTGTACCAAAGTGTATACATAGGTGTTTCCTGTCAATAACCTACAATTAACCATTATGCAGTAATAAGCCCAGGTTGAACTTGACATCAAGAGCCATTTCTGGAAAATACTTTCTCTTCATTTATATCTCCCTTTTTAAGAGAACTTTCATGAGCACTTGAGTCTTGGGAGATAGTTGTCACTGGTAAGAAAAGTTTGTTGTATTGTCCACAAATCTTTTTTTTTATCTCTCTGTCCCCCCTATCATTTCATTTAATATTTCATTTGTAAGTAAACAAAAGGTTGATACTTAGGAAATAAGAACACAACAACATAACAAGCAATTTGACACAAATCCATCTGAAACATTTTCATAGGGGATGTTGCATAGACTTACAAAATAAGAAGTTAAGAGCTGGCAGCCAGGAATGAGCAACTAATTCTCATTTCATTCCACCTTCAAATCCTCCTAGAGCAAGACCCAAGGTGGAACAGCTGAGTGCCTAAAGGGGAAAAAATTACTATCTCACATTTATGACCTTTCTTTATTACCAGGTAGTTTGCTCAATATTAACAATATCTTTCCCATCTACAGCCACTGGAAATATCACACTCTCTGGGACTGAACAACCTATTTAAATCCTTTTTTCTGTAACATTCAGAGATTGGGTGGGGGGTGGGAAGAAGAAGAGGAAGAAGAAGGATTTGCCACACTAAGGTTTGTATGTAAAACATAAAAAGAAAAAAACCACAAATGGTACAATTTTCAACTGTTATGAATCTATCTCCAAGAGACCAAGGAGGATACAGATTTCATTAGTGCAGTCTTGAATTCTTCATCACACTCCATTAAAAATTAAGACAAGGAAATAGCAGCTTCATAACAAAATCATGTGGCTATGGATATCTGTTTTTAAGGCCAGAAGGCACTTTTACTTGAATATACATCGTCACAATCATTAAAGGATAAGTTCATTGAAAATAAGGCAGAAATAGTCAATGTTTAATTCTAGCAATGCTAACCATCTAACTATTTCAAAGCAAAACTTTCAAAAGTATCTGTCTTTGCAAGTGGTTGAAAGTGATTTTTAGGAAGGGGGGTAGGGAGAGACAGAACAGGAAAGGAACAGCCTAATGTTTCTAACCTTTCTGTAAATATGTAGTAGAAAGGGCTGTCCGGGTGAGTCACTGTGTGGGTGCTGGCAGAGCACTGCTCAGTGGAAGAACAGTGGGGGCGGAGGGAGATTACATGAACTCATTGATGACTGCTTACATAAAGAGGAATTACTACACAGCAAGCGTTCTCTCTGTGCTACTACTGCCTTTCTGGAAAGTTACACAAAGCCCAGCTTTTCTACTCCTTAGGTTTGTCTGCAATTGTGGTACATGTCAAACAGAGGTTCATGTGAGTCATAAAATAAACTCTTGCACCTTGTACCCTTTTTTCTCTGTTTCCTATATTCTGTAACATGTCCCTCAGTAGAAATGTTATAGCAAAATGTAGGCATTTTCCATATTACAGATACCTTTCTCGTGACAATTTTGAAATGCACTACCTTCCAGAGACAAAAAACCTTGTTCCCTCTTCTTTTAAAGCTCCAGTGCATTTTGGAAGTAATTTTTTTTGCAAACCTCTGTTCTCCATTAAGGTTTCTATAATTCTTTTTTATCCCTGCAGATTAAAAAATTCAGGACTCTTTTTTGGACAAAGTTTCAGTAAAACAACGTATGCTGATTTCTTTGTCCTTTCATCATCCTTCATCTTCAATCCCAGACAACTGCTTGGCAATTTGATTTGAATTCAGAAGTCACTTTTTTTTTTTTTGGTAAAGGTTAACAAAAATTGGAATTACAGTACTCTGCTATGTACCTGTGAGAAGATGTTCCTCAGTGTCTATTACAAAAAGCATGTCATTAACTCCAAAAACACAGGATATTAGAACATTTCTTGTTTTATGGACACAAAACATATTCTTAAAATGTTCAGGATTAAGCAGGAACTGCAGGATTTATCTCTATACTCCAAGCTCAAAGTAAAATATAGACCCAAAAACATTGGCATAATTTTTGAACCCATGAAAATCTCTTCATTCTTGCTGCACTTTCTTGGTGAAATTAGTCATTGCTATCAGCAGAAGAAAACCATAAAATGAATATGAAATTAAATATTCCACAAACTGTAGATATTCAGACAAAAGAGATTCATAACATTTAAACAAAGTAGCATGTGTGGAAGCCACAGTTAGTTTTATAAATAGTGCTATCTAGTTCTACTCTTCTGACTGCTCAGCGACTTCCTTGGGGTTTAGTTTCCTATGATGGAGAAAGGTCCTGAGCACTATGCTAAAGGCTGGTCAGGAAAGTCAGGTCAAATGAAATGGCAGCTCCTCTCTTTGTGCAGGTGGAACTTAAGTAAAACTGAAGCAGCTCCTGCAGAGAGATATGAAAAATTTTCAGGGTGAAAACCTTGATGACAATAATTAGAAATTTTGAGCTCTAGGAAAATTCTTGTTGAAGATCCAACAAATATTGAAACAAAGTTTCTAGAAAATTAGAACAGCATCTGTGTCAAGTCAATAAAAGACACAGGCTAAATATAACTTTAAAGTCTATGGGATATGCAGAGCTGTTCTTGGTGCCAAAATCTCCAAGCTGCTCTGAATCTGCCACTTAAAGTCCTTGTCCGATTCTCCCCAAAAACTACCCACAAAGTTTTAAAATCCTCCATTTTTTTTTCTAATGATTTTCATCTTTCTAGAAGCACCCTGAAACGGTTCTCAAGACAGTTTTTAGGAGTTGTACCAGGACATGCAGACAAATGACTTACATCTACAATGAACGAACAGTACAATGTACAATGAACAGTACAATGTGCAATGAACGGTACAAGTTTGGGGAGAAAAAGCCCATGTTTCATATTAATGAGAAGAGTTCTCCCATGCACATATCTGTAAAAGGCAATGAATAAGGCATGGAGGGCTGGGTCCTGAATTATATCATTAGCATTGTTCAATAAAGATAATTTCAGTTAATAGATGCTTTTTTTTAACTTGTATCACCTCAATATAAATAGGTGGACTTCATATTTTCCTTATATCACTATTTTATAACTCTTTAAATGCCAGAAAGTAAGTCAGACTATTTTATTTTCATAACTGTTTTCAAATCCATCTACCGGCTCAAAAGCTTTGTTATTTCTGTTTTACGTATAAACAAGCTTAAACACTCAGAGTTTAAATTATGTGGTTCAAAATCACATAGAAAGTTGATGGCAGAGTCAGATTTTCTGATCTTTAGCTGACCAGATTTTTCCTCTTCTGAAAATAACACATTTAATAATACAATGATCATTTTGAATAGCTATTACAATCAAAATGCAAATGTCTGCTGTTCCAGATGGCAGCCTCACTAACTTGTTCAAACATGTCTCAGGAGAAAAAATGTTTGCAGGTGCTCTTTATTCCATTACTTTAGTAACAGAAGTATAAGAATAAGAGCTTTTCTTCTTCTAGAAAAACATCATCACAGCCACATGTCATAGTTACTAAGTTAGTAATACTTTGCATCCTCACTGAGTAGTGTGGAAATGTGGGTCTGTGAAGCTGGGTGTTTGTGTGTAGCTTCTAAGGGAAAAACCTGTGGATACTCTCAGTTCAGTCGAAGAAAGAACAGGGATAACTCTCAGGCTTAGCCCGGAAAACTTAGAATTCTAAACTATTGTTATGTCTTCTTGTTGCTATTGTTTATAATAGTTAGCCATTGCTTATAATGGTTGTCCTTCAAAGAATGATATTTCCAACTCACCAGTGAGGTGAGAGATGTTTTCAATGGAACCGATCACATTTCACTTCAGCAAGTCATGTTATAAAAAGGCATGGAATTTGTATTAAACCCCTTTTTTGCCCTTTTGCCTTCTGAGAAATCGGAGTCTTTCTTTCTTGTTCCTGGCTCAACAGCAACAAAAACCTGGCATGTACCTGTTGCACTGAGACGTGAATTGCCACTAGAAAAATATTGAAGAGTCTGAAAAATAAAGGAAAAAAATTACCCAAGAATTACTAAATACAGCCCTCAGGAAAGAAAAGGCCTACTGAGCTTGTTTATAACGTGTCTCAAAGAGGAAAAAACAACTAAAAGTGTTGAAAAAAAAAACCTTACAAAGGGCCTGATCCAACAAAAAAACACTACACATAGAAGTCAGTGTCCATGATACCTTACTGCATAAAGTTGGTCATGTCTATTAAGAAGACCTGATTTTCAGGCTGAACAAATTTAATCTACAGTACACTACTTTGCAGTCTAGACTGGACTGTGGGAGGGAACTGTGTTTTCTTTATTGCAGTTCATCCTGATGAGGGAGGAGGACTGAAAAGGGAGTTGTCAGAAGAGAAAGCCCAGTACCATTTGTGAGCAGCCTGTATAACACAAGTTAGTGCTATAACTAGATGCAGTGCAGTGTAAGAGCCGTACCGAGAGATGCGGGACTCCAGACAGCTCTTTAAAATGCTGTTTATTGTATCCAGACAGCAATCACAGGTCGTGGGTAACAGAGCCCAGCCTGTAGCCATCAGCCACAGCTATAGGCACGTCTGAAGTCATCTTAGTTCTGGTTACAATACATTATATACTTTTCTTTGCTGAGCATCTTAATACAGAACAACCAATCAATACCTTTACTATTATCTATAGCCTATCATAACTACTAACATTACAATATTTATGTTACTATTCTCCAATCACAAAAGGTTAGTATGCTACAGTTTAAGCTAGAAGTGGTTTTTCAGTTTTCTTGCAGTGGAAAATTCGGAGACCTTTTTTCTACTTACAACATCAGCATGTCTATTTACTTCTTGTATCTTTCTGCTTGGTGAAAAACATCTCCTGTTTGAGGTGGGCTTATCCTTTGTTCTAAGTCATAAAAACCTTTCTTAACTAACATACCCTTTGCCTTCTCAGTTATCCAGTAAGACTGGCTCAGCAGTTCCTTTAGACATTTGTTACTCTTCTATATCAAAACTTGCTTCCATCTATATTCCTTTCTTGGTTTCTACATTCAAAAATCTTTCTGCCAAGCATACATATCTGTGAGATTTTCTTGTCAAACTTTCATCTATCCCAACAGTGCAGGACAGAGATGAGTTTCAGAGGCCATAGAAAAGTTTAATAGAATCTGCCTCATTGTTGACTTATTCGGATGAGATCAAGTTCTGGAGTTACATACGCTACCCCCAGGATTTCCCCAAAGATTTATACCTCAGGACATCTTCCTCCTTTCTGCCTCTGGTCTTCCAGAACCTTCCTCCACTGCGCTTGGCCTGAGAAGGATGAGGGCTATTATACTCTACTCCAAAGGAGGGCAACACCTTTCCCTTCCTCCCCTGCCAGTATGGCAGTAGCAGCTTGGGCTGAGTCATTCTTTGGAAGCATATGACTTATCAAAGGTAGCCCTGGTATGTTTACCTGGTGACTAAAACACAAGGTTGCAAATATGTCCTTAGAAGACAGGGATGAAATGAGCTGGTTTGATAAGGGTCAAGGCACTATACAGGTTAGAGGCTAACATGGCAACCTGCCCAGGTCGCTGTGCAGGAAGGGAGCAACAGATTGAGCTGGCCCATGGAGGTGCCAGTGAACCTCCTGCCAGTGAGGTTTCTCACTTGCTAGAATAAAAAAAAAATCAGCCTAAGGGGCTCTTCGTTCCAACAAATCAAGTCAACCCCCTGACATGCAGGCTAAACTACCCCTTTGGGCAGGCTGCCCACCCTAATTTGTCTGAGGTCTATGAAAAAGGATCTGTCTATCTTTAATCACATTTTTCAGCTATGTTGCCAATTGAGTTTTTTTAAAAAAACAAAATACAACCAAATCAAACCCCAAAAAACTTTGGGTCTCATACACATAGAAGTGCATAAAGAAATGGAAGGCAGAAAAAACATACTGGAATAGAGAAGAAAAAGGTATAATATGAATAGATGAAAGACAAAAGAAAGAAACATCCCATCAGAAAGCACCAAAACATTACCAAATACTAAGGAAGTTATTTGATAAGAGAAAAAAAATCATGATTTTCAAAATACAAGGCCTTTTTCAGTAAGTTCAGCGAATTTTTGTCACAGCTGTTTTATAAGTTTCTTAGATGGAAACTTGCTGGACATTTTTCCTTCCATGGGAAAGCTGACTTCTCTGCAGATTTCTGTAAAAACAAACCTGTGTCTGTGTGTGGACTCAAGGACAACAGATGCATTCCTTTGCTCTGTCTCCCGATACAGGAGATGTAGTTTTCTCTTTCTTAGCCAATGATGTAGAAGTTGTGATCTCTCTGACTTTGTAAGCCTTTGGGAGTCTTGCTCTGACCAGGGTGGAGGAAACATGTAACTCTGAACGTGGGCAACTTAGCCCTAAACACTTCTGAATAATGGAGTCATTCTAATAAATCATATAAGCCTTCTGATACTGGAGTCAAGGAGCCTCATTCAGCACCCAACGCAAGAACCCAGAGAAACAAACAGCTTTCCAGGCACCAGAACCTTTTAAAACAACAAATTTTAATACCTCTAACAATATTTACCAATTTAACTTGCTTAGGTGACTTAAAGAAAGAGGAATTTAAATCATACCTTAACAAGTTCACAGCATCAAACATAGTGAATGTGCTGACAGCCTGCTACATCTTTTTAGTCATTATTGACCTAAGGAATATTTAATTTTAGCTACAGGATAGAAAAGTTCTGTCATATGTTTGTTACTCCAACAAAGAGTTTAAAGATTTCACCTGAACATTTTAAGTTGTTCCCATCATCTCTTACAGGTTTTTTTTGTAAAATATCATTATATCACTTAGCTGTGTGTTTTTATTTTTTGGTGTCTCAGTTTGAAGAAACAGCACATGGTAAAAGCATAGACTAAGAACATTCAGATCATTACTCACACAGCAAACTAATGCAATTCATTCTATTGGATGCTATTGTCAAAATTGAACCATGTAAGGAAATTATTTTAACCTCTCTTTCCAAGACCAGGAAAGGAGAATTATAGCTTAATAAATAAATGATTCCTAAAATAAAAAGGAAAGAACAACCAGTTATCAACCACGGGATGACTATGAGCCAGCGATTAGATTTACTATGGAAAATGATAGATATGTTCCTTGATGTAACTGGAAAGGTATTTTCAGTTGAAAAAGAGAAAAAATATCCAGCATCCTGAGACATCTGACATACCAAGTGTATTCTGGGACATTAATATTAGGCAAAAACCAACAAAACAAAACAAAACAAAACAAAAAAACCAAAAGGGAATTTACACTGGAGTAGTAGCAGAGAAGGGCAGTCAGAAATTAATAAAATTAACAAGTCTGTTTTCTTGGCTTTGCAAGACAGGTGTCTTCTAGGGAAGGCAGAAAAGCCTCCCTTGGAATGGAGAATAAAAACCCCCTCCCTCCGAATTATTAGAATTTTGAAATTAAGGGGCTCTCAGGCAAATATATGGGAATAGGAATAACAGTTCTTTACTAGTATATATGATAGAACAAACAAACAGCAGCAGTCACAGCATTAACACAAAACAGAGCTCGGAACCCAGTGACCTTTCCCTGCGCTGCAGTTCCGGGCACGGCCGGCAGGGGCGCTGGCAGCTCCCGGTGCTCAGGGCAGGTGCGCTGATCCCCACCGGGCTCGGGCAGCACGGGGCGGTGACGGCTTTATCCCAGACGGGAAGGGATGGAAGAGAGATTTTGCTTCACAGACCCTTGGGGTAGCGATCCCGGTGCCCCTANAAAAGAGAGAAGAAGGAAAGAAAGAAAAAAAATAAAAAAAAAAAAAAAAAAAAAAAACCAACAAAAAAACACCAACAAAATCCAACCCCCAACATCTGTCCCCCAACATCCAAGAGTAGACTGCAAATGCTCAATTTCATCATGTGGGAACACAAACAAAATATTACTGCTGTCTGTCTATGAAATTACCAGATAAAAGATAATAGATAGATTTACCATGCATGTGTATAAATGGATAGTAAATTGCATTTATGAAGACTAATTATCAGTGACTGACTTTCTGATTAGTGGGTTACATCAAGAGGATTCTGGTCTACTCTGGGTCTGAGGCTTGCCAGATTTACATCAATGGTTTGAAAAGGATGATCAAAAAGTGCTAATTTAATCTGCAAATGCAGCAGGTTAGAGTGGTGGCAAATGTAGTGCATAAGAGGAAGAAAATGCAAAGCTATCTTGAAAAGGAAGAACCGGTCTGGGCTAAGAAGATTGTAATTCAGTAAGGGAAATAAAAGAGTCTGCACATAGGTAGGGATAATCATCTGTTTAAGGACCATAGAGGGAATGAATGTCATTGATATTGCAGTAAGGAACATTGTCAATCACAAGGTAAATCTAAGACTAAAATTTGTTTAAAACTCTATATGGGAATGTAGCAGGACTATTGTCTGTGAGATGAAGCAGTCCTTTATCAGTAAGGCCTCAGCTGGCACACAGCTAATATAATTTAGGAAGGATACAGTTCAATTAAAGGGAGGATGAAAGACACTAAGGAGAATTTTTAGATACCTAGAAAAAATACAATAAACAGCAGAAGAATTCAGGTTATTTAGTTTAGAGAAGAAACATTTTAGGAGAGATATGATAATAGTCCTTAATATTTGAAATGTAGCTCTACTCAGAAAAAGGGTAAATATTTTCCCACATTCATTAAAGATGGAAAAAGAAGTAAGGAACTTAAGAAAAAAATTCATTTTTAGCATTAATTGATAAAAAATATCTACCAATAGGATAAGGAAGCACCATAACAAAAGGACTTTATGATTTTGTTGCTGGGCTGCAAATTTGAGAATTATTTGTTAAGACTGATATAGACAATATTACCACATTCTAGACCTTCCCTGCTGCACTCACCCTGTTGTCTCAGGAGACTGCAGCTCTGCACCCTACAGCATTGACCCATCACTGACCAAAGTCAGCCATTATGGAGTAATGTGAAGTGAAACTCATGCCGCGGTTTAAGAAACACTTGTATTAATTGTATTAATTCTACAATCTGATAACCAGCAAAGAAGAAAGTTTTCCTCTGGATTCCTGAACACCATCCTTGTTATATTTTGCTTTTCCCTCATCTCTGATGTCTCAGCCTCCAGCCAGAGCACTGGATGAAATAGCCCTTCTTGAGAGCTCAGAGCCCAGAATAATTGCTCCCCTAGGCTTTCTTTAATGCTTGCTGCTGCCTCCATTTCTGTACCACTGGTTTCCCAGGTGACAATCCTGCCACGGACAACAGTGTCAGAATGTGAGCTTAACTACCTGGCATCATCAGGAACTCTTCTGGAAGCACTGACAGGGTGCTATGCGGCAACACAGGAAACCCTTTTCCTAAAGAGTGTGGCTGGCTAGTACTCCAAAAGGCTCTCTGAAGTGACAGTGCCTGAGTGTGCTGACAGCTGCAATTAGCATTCTTTTTAAAATCTTCATTAGTGCTGTAGGGACAAACTCTAATTCCTTCAGCAATAGGTGTTTCAGTGTTTCTCCAGTTCTCACTGTGATGGCTGGACTAGTGGATCAGTGTCTTTTGATGTTTTTCTCTGGCAAAACAGTCCAGACATCCCAGACAGGAGAATCCTCTCCTACAGAGATAAACCTTGCTATTAGAAGGGGTTTGAACAGTCATTTTGCTTTTCCTGTTCTCCTCCTAGAAACTCCCTTTCAATCTATCTCATTTGCACATAAACCTTCATGAAAACACCCATGTGGTGGCATGCCTCACAGTCATCCAAACAATATTGATCTTTCTTAATCCTCTATGCATCCATTTTCTAAAGTGATTGTGCCAGCCACCATGGAGCCAAAGGCAGTTAACAGCGAGGATCACAAGCAGCAAATTAGAAGCATTTTCTGGGTACTTGCAATGACTATTCTATTTCTTCAGCATCTTTGTCTTCCACATGGAGCAACAAATCTCCAGCTGGGAAAAACAGTGCTAGTGTGTTGTCCTCAGAGGAAAAGTAGTGATTTAGATCAACTGAGGACCAAGCAGAATTAATAGAAATAGAAACAAATTCTCATTAAGTTTGTACACTGAACACTAAATCTAGGCAGTTTAACACTGGTTAGTTACAATAGTAACAGAGACTTCTTTCTCTACCAATCCAAATGTTGTCCAGTCTGGAGGGGCCATTTCCTGTAGGAGCCCACGCTGGGAGAGAGCTTAGGGGGGAGGCAATGCCTCCGCAGCACAGAGGTTAGCACTGCTCCACTCCAGAAAAAAAGTTAGGAGCACAACAAAGGCATCCTACAGGACCCATCCTTTTTTTCCCAGGCACCTGTCAACAAACAATTTTGCAGCTCTGTTGACACAGATAGATGCAGTGCTGTCTTATAGCCCCTTTTGCATCCCCCGTTCTTTTGGCCACAAATGCTGAAGAGCTTCTTTGGGATGCTCAATTATGTCTCTCTTTCCAAAATTCAAAGAATTTGTGCAGGAAACACATGACACATAGAAGATCTATGCAGAAACTTTGTTTAGAATACAGGTTCCCTACCATTAAGTAGCTGTCACTTTGACATTTTATAAGTTTCTTGGATGCAAACTTGCTGAGCTTTTTCTTCAATGGGAAAGCTTTTTTTTTCTCTGCAGATTTCAAATCCTTGTGTGTGTGTTTCAAGGACAAAATGCATTCCTTTGCCCTGTCTGTCAATATAGGAGATGTGGTTTGCTTTTCTCAACCTATGATATAAAGAATTGCTATCTCTCTGACTTTGTAAACATTTTCTAGCATTCTTGGTCTTTGGGGTATGGAGCTTGAAGAAGCAAGATTCTAGGTCTGTACCTGGGCAGAAATAGCCCAAATCCTTCTGAACAATGGAGTCATTTTAATAAATAATATAAGCCTTCTGATATTTGAGTCAGGAGTCTGGATTCACCCTGATGGGACTCCAATGGCAACCATTGGTGACCCCTGAGATGTGGGGCAACAAGTAGCTAAATGGTCTGCAAGTCTCTGATTATCTCCAGATCATCAGAAAGGCTGATACACTGTTAAAGTCTTTCCCTGTGACTTCAGGACTCTGTTTTATCACATGGCTTATAATTATTTGAAGAAGTATCTCATCTTCAAACTTGCAACATTATGGTTTTGTGGCTAGTGGCATCTACCTTCCAGAGCAAACAAGATTACACTGACAAACCCTCTGTTCAAATGCACTCTTTGTCACTGTTGGATCTACTTTAAACTGCATTTACAAACCAGATTGTCATGCCAATCACAGCTTGTTGTGGTGTATGTTTTAATTGTTATTTATTTGTTATTTAATTGTTTTAATCCCAAATAGTTTGTTCCTGTTCACCCCTATGTTATATCCCCCAAAGGTTTTTCCCTAAGAGGTATCCTCCCCAAAGTTCTCCCACATAAGGTGTTTGCCCTCCTTCCCTTCCCTGTCATTCATGTAAACCCTGCCCCTTTTTCTAGAACCTTCCCTGTCCATCTCTATACCCAGCCCTTCAGAGTTGTCAATCCTCCTCCCCAAACCCATGCCTATGTTCTGGAATGTTCCCTGTCATTTTATGTTATCCTCAAAGCCCCATTAGCGCTGTACCCAAGCCCCCTCCTCTCCTATTCCCCATTGGAAGAGACAATTTGTATCCCCTCCCCTATCTCCTCCCCAGGGATCCTATGATTGGTTGTTGCATCTCCCCTCCCCTAGAGACCACCCCCCTTTATAAGCCCCTCTCGTCCCATTGTTCCTCGTTACTCTGAGGATCCCTGAACTGGAATAAAGACCATCCTTGTTGCTGCCACCTCAGAGTAGTCCATCTTTCTGCCTTCTTTCGCCTCTTGTCCTTGATGTTTTACTACTGTGCTGTCTGCCCTGCGAGGGCTTACAGCCAGGACTGCTACCCCTGCCGCTCTGAGGGAGCGTGCTCTAAAGGGTGCAGCCACACGAGACAGCTGCCTCGGGAGCTCGGAGCTAGCCCGGCTGGTGGTTTTAGAGACGCAGCACGGCAACAGCTAAGAAAACTTTCTCATGAATATGAACTTTCTACCTATCTGGGTGAATTGTGTTTTGTCTGAAGGACAATATATCTTGCAATAGCATGCCATTGTTAGCAGATATTTCAGTGGGTCACAGATTTCCAGTACAACTCCCAGTGTTTGAAATCCCTGATAGCAGCCTGGATATTATCGCAGTATTTTTGTCAGATAACTAAGTATTTCAAAAAGAACTCATCAAAACATCCCTGCAAGGTTAATAACAACGTAATTAAACTAGTGAAATACATCAATCTGCTTAGATGGTGCGAAAATGAACTGCACTTGACTGATCTATATTATGCAAAAGAAATTGAAAGAGGAAAACGGATGCATTGCCACAGTAGGTCCTTTTAGCTGCAGTGAATGAGAGCTAAATCTGTTGACATAACCTCAGTAAGAATCCAAGACTTCTTATGTAATTTGAAAGCAGAGAAAATAATGAATTAGTGGAAAAGACATTTTAGGATGTCCAAAAGAACACAAGGCAAAGAGGCAACTTAGGCTGTTATGTCTATTTAGCTACAGATGTAAGATTAACAACTGAAACTGCAACTCTAACTGCACTTAATGCATAAAGCAGGCTTCTATAACGTTGTCTAATTCTGTGGCTCCTGGAGAGATACAGTTTTGCATAAGAAGCATCAATTAGAATATCCATCCTCCGGTATGTTATTCAATCCTTTGGCAGTAAAAAAGTAAAAACAAACAGCAACCTTCCCTCTTTCTCTGATTCCTATAAAAAAGAAAGTAACCACATCCACTTAAGAAAAGCCTTTTTTTTTTTTTCTTGGAGTGAGAATAGACAATGAACCACTCTTCTCCTAATCTTTTCCTTTGAATGAATGCTGGGACTGTTCTTCCCATTGTTCTTATCCCTGTACGCCTGTCTCACCCAGCTGGATGTCAGGAAAAAGCAGGGTGGATATGTCTCCCTGGTGGATGGTCTAACAAAGAACAGTGTTGTGCAGCTGACAAAGAAATGGGTTCATGGCTGAGGAACCTGAGGCAGATGCTTATTAAAAGTCAGAAGAGCTGTTTGGGTTTGACACATCCTTGTGTGGTACTGACAGTTCTGGGTTTCTGAACTTCTTAGCTGCAGGTTTGCTAAGGCTTTTCTTCCCAAGGGAAAACTTCACTTTCTGAAAGAGAGATTCTGAAAACAATCTGTGGGCTGTGTTCCTTCTCGGGAACACAGGTGGTGTTGTTCTGCTCTGTTCCTACAGCATGGGAGATATGGGTTTCTCTCACTTAACCAATGGTAATAGAGAGCTTGTCTTTGTTACCAGCCAATCAATTTAGTATTAGCGAAACACATAAAAGGTGTTCCACTCGTGTAGCAAAAACTTAATCTAAGTATAAGCTAAGAATAAGCCTTAAGCCTTCTGATATCATGGAGCCTTCTCAATTAAGCCTTCTGATTCTAATGCCTTCTGATTCTAAATTCTGAACTGGAGTCCTTGTCCGTGTCCATGGGGCAAGAGTGACACTTGAGAAATTCTTTTTGTTGGGAAATACATTTGATGTAGGTAGCTCAGTGTACAGTGCCAGCTGCAGATTGAACTCTGGGTGCCAGGAACCCAAGGCAAGAAAACATGAACAGTTGCAGACCCTTCTGTCAGCCAGACAGAACAGGAGCCAATGACTCTGAAGGAAGATCCCACACATTGGCATGAATAGACTGTGAGAGTATAAAAGCCAGGGGTTTCCTTTGTTTGGGATCTCTCTTCAGAGACATCAGCTTGACCTGTAATTTGGTTTTTGCACCAAGATAAAATTACTTCAAAGAACCAGAGGTCTGAGACTTTGCTATGGGAAACCTGTGGTGAAATCAGCAAGGAAACCTTCTCTGACAGTGCATGAGTGGTGTGTCTAGGGAGTCAAGTGGGGCTGTGAGGCACCTATAAGCTCACTGGAGCCACCCGCTGCGCAGGGGCTTCAGTCACAGAATCACAGAATCACAAGGCTGGAAGAGACCTTCAAGATCATCGAGTCCCACCCAGCCCTAACACCTCAACTAAACCATGGCACCCAGTGCCATATCCAGTCTTCTTTTAAACATATCCGGGGACCACCTACGTGGGCAGACCATTCCAGTACTTGATCACTCTTTCAGTGAAAAAACTTTTCCCTAATATCTAACCTATATTTCCCTTGATGCAGCTTGAGACTGTGTCCGCTTGTTCAGTCAGTTGCTCCCTGGAGAAAGAGACCAACCCCCACCTGACTGCAACCACCTTTCAGGGAGTTGTAGAGTGATAAGGTCACCCCTGAGTCTCCTTTTGTCCAGGCTAAACAACCCCAGCTCCCTCAGTTGTTCCTCACAGGGCTTNGTTCCTCACAGGGCTTGTGTTCCAAGCCCCTCACCAGCCTCGTTGCCCTCCTCTGGATGCGCTCAAGTGTCTCAACGTCTTTCCTAAACTGAGAGGCCCAGACACAGCACTCAAGGTGCGGCC
>VWZP01005253.1:10762-25906 GCA_013396995.1 Dicaeum eximium | reverse complement strand
AGGTAGCACACCAGGCAGTAGCCATCAATGAGTTCATTAACTCGTTAATTAGTGAATTAATTACCTGTCCTTGACCTGCAGCAGGTAGCACACCAGGCAGTAGCCATCAATGAGTTCATTAACTCGTTAATTAGTGAATTAATTACCTGTCCTTGACCTGCAGCAGGTAGCACACCAGGCAGTAGCCGGCGCAGCTGCGCACGAAGTTGCGCTGGGCGCTGAGGAAGCTCTCGCTGCTGTAGCTGCCGTGCTCCTGCAGGAAATAATCCAGCAGCGACAGCTGCGACTGCTTCTTGATCTGGTGCAGGGACACGGCGCTCAGCACCGGCTCGATCATCCCGCTGTCCGCAGAGATCACCAGGATCTTGTAGGGCCGCACCCACAGCGGCACGCGCTCCTGCTCCCAGATGGCCTGCGGGGACAGTGACCCTAAAAATATCTCCTTGGAACCCTGAAAAACCCCACTGAAATGGGGTTAGAGGGCGCTAACCCTAAAATATCCCCTTGGAATCGTGCAAAACCCCACTGAAATGGGGTTAGAGGGTGCTAACCCTAAAATATCCCCTTGGAACCCTGAAAAACCCCACTGAAATGGGGTTAGAGGGTGTTAACCCTAAAATATCCCCTTGGAATCCCGTGAAACCCCACTGAAATGGGGTTAGAGGGTGTTAACCCTAAAACATCCCCTCAGAATCCCATAAAACCCCAGTGCCACAGGGTTAAAGCTAAAAAATCCCCTCAAAATCCCATAAAACCCCACTGCAGTGGGGTCAGAGGGTGTTAACCCTAAAATATCCCCTTGGAACCCTGAAAAACCCCACTGAAATGGGGTTAGAGGGTGTTAACCCTAAAATATCCCCTTGGAATCCCGTGAAACCCCACTGAAATGGGGTTAGAGGGTGCTAACCCTAAAATATCCCCTTGGAATCCTGTAAAACCCCAGTGCCGCGGGGTTAAAGCTAAAAAATCCCCTCAAAATCCCATAAAACCCCACTGCAGCGGGGTTAGAGGGTGTTAACCCTAAAATATCCCCTTAAAATCCCATAAAACTCACTGAAATGCGGTTAGAGGGTGTTAACCCTAAAATATCCCCTTGGAATCCCGTAAAACCCCACTGAAATGGGGTTAGAGGGTGTTAACCCTAAAACATCCCCTCAGAATCCCATAAAACCCCAGTGCCACAGGGTTAAAGCTAAAAAATCCCCTCAAAATCCCATAAAACCCCACTGCAGTGGGGTCAGAGGGTGTTAACCCTAAAATATCCCCTTGGAATCGTGCAAAACCCCACTGAAATGGGGTTAGAGGGTGTTAACCCTAAAACATCCCCTTGGAATTGTGCAAAACCCCACTGCAGCGGGGTTAAAGTGACATTAAGCCTAAAACATTCCCTTAGAACCCTGTAAAACCCCACTGAAATGGGGTTAGAGGGTGTTAACCCTAAAACATCCCCTCAGAATCCCATAAAACCCCACTGCAGCGGGGTTAAAGTGACATTAACCCTAAAAATTCTCACCTGGAGCTGTTTGAGCACCTGGAAGTCCATAAAAACTCCATGGAAACCCCCTAAAATTCCATAAAAATGCCCTAAAAGCCCCTAAAAGCCCGGGATTTCTTTAGGGAACGCCAGGAATCGCCCAGGAATTGGGGGAATTCTCTGGGAATTCCCTGGAATTCTCACCTGGAGCTGTTTGAGCACCTGGAAGGCCAGCAGCTCCTGCCGCAGGTCGTCGCCGCACTTGACGATGACGGAGAGCAGGCGCCAGGAGGGGAGGTGCCCGTAGGGAGAGGCTTCCCGGATCCTCCTGGGAAACCAGGAAAAATGGGATCAGCTCCGGGAATTCCCCTGAACTGTCCTTAATCCATCCTATCCCACTGAAACCCCATCAAAATCCATCTGGTCCCGTTGAAATCCCATCAAGTTCCATAAAATCCCATCAAATTCCATTAAAATCCTATCAAAATCCCATCAAATCCCATCAAAACCCCATCCAATCCCTCCAGGACACAGATGACACCCCCCAAAATCCCTCAATCCCAAGGCTCTTCCCTCTTTCCCCAGCAGGAATTCCGGGCTTGGCATTCCCAGGAAATCCCAAACCCCCAGGGGCTCGGGCAGGGTGGAGTTTTCCTCGGAAGCGCCCGGGATTCCCGGGATTCCCAGCCCTACCTGACTTTCTCCTGCCAGGGCTCCTTGAGGGCCACGGCCGACGGATCCTCGGGGTCCCTCCGGAAGGCCGTGGGCGTGTGGGCCAGCTGCTCCGAGAGCCGCCGCCTGCGGAGACCACGCCCGGCATCGGCACGGGAACGGCACCGGAACCGCATCGGAACCACCCGGCATCGGCACGGGAACCGCACGGGAACCGCCTGGGACCACACGGGAACCGCCCGGGAGCCGCCTGGGAACCGCCCGGGACCCGCGGCTGCGGCATGGGAACCGCACGGGAACCGCCCGGGAACCGCCCGGGAACCGCGGCTGCGGCACGGGAACCGCACGGGAACCGCCCGGGAACCGCCCAGGAACCGCCTGGGACCACACGGGAACCGCACGGGAACCGCCCGGGAACCGCACGGGAACGGCACCGGAACCGCGGCTCCGGCAGCGCCGAGCGCCGGGGAATGCCGGGGTTTGTTTGGGGAATGCAGAGATTTACCAGGGAATTCCTGGGGTTTGCTCAGGGGATGCTGGGGTTTGTTCAGGGAATGCTGGGATTTACCAGGGAATGCTGGGATTTACCAGGGAATGTCAGAATTCACCAGGGAATTCCTGGGGTTTGCTCAGGGGATGCCGGGGTTTGCAGGGGGGAATGCTGGGATTCACCAGGGGATGTCAGAATTCACCAGGGAATTCCTGGGGTTTGCTCAGGGAATGCTGGGATTCACCAGGGAATGTCAGAATTCACCAGGGAATTCCCAGGGTTTGCTCAGGGAATGCTGGGGTTCACCAGGGAACACCGGGGTTTGCTCAGGGAATGCAGGGATTGACCAGGGAATTCCAGGATTCACCAGGGAATTCCTGGGTTTGCTCAGGGAATGTCAGAATTCACCAGGGAATTCCTGGGGTTTGCTCAGGGTATCTCGGAATTCCAGGGTTTTTATGAAAGAAAATTCCTGCTTTGTACTCTGGGGAATATCAGAATTCTGGGGTTTTCATGAGGGAAAATTCCTGCATTTTGCTCTGGGGAATGTCAGAATTCTGGGGGGGCGTTTTTTGAGGGAAAATTCCCGGATTTCTGCTCTGGGGATTGCCACAATTCCGGGTTTTCCCGCAGCTCACCGGATGTCTCCGGCCGCGATGAAGACGGGCTCCCGGCTCTCCTGGCTGGTGATGGAATCCACGGAAAACTGGGAGATGTTGTCGCAGCTGTTGGTATGCATCTCTGGGAGCTGCAGGAACCCCGGGAAAACCCCATGAAATTCCATGAAATCCCATTAAAATCCCATAAAATCCCATAGAATTCCATAAAACCCATAAAACCCCACAAAATGCCATCAAAACTCCATAAAACCCCATTAAAATCCTATGAAATTCCACAATATCCCATGAAATCCCACTAAAATCTGATAAAATCTCAGAAAATCACATTAAATCCCACAAAATCCCATTTTTAGTCAGGAGGAACCTGGAATGACATTCCCTCATGGAACCCCTGGGGACACCTTGGGGCAACCATGGTGCCAGAACCTTCTGGAAATCCCATTCCTCTATTCCCACCATCCTGGTGACACCTCAGTGACTAGAACCTTCTGGAAATCCCGTTCCTGTATTCCCCCAAGCCTGGTGACACCTCAGTGACTAGAACCTTCTGGAAATCCCGTTCCTGTATTCCCCCAAGCCTGGTGACACCTCAGTGACTAGAACCTTCTGGAAATCCCGTTCCTGTATTCCCCCAAGCCTGGTGACACCTCAGTGACTAGAACCTTCTGGAAATCCCGTTCCTGTATTCCCCCAAGCCTGGTGACACCTCAGTGACTAGAACCTTCTGGAAATCCCGTTCCTGTATTCCCCCAAGCCTGGTGACACCTCAGTGACTAGAACCTTCTGGAAATCCCGTTCCTGTATTCCCCCAAGCCTGGTGACACCTCAGTGACTAGAACCTTCTGGAAATCCCGTTCCTGTATTCCCCCAAGCCTGGTGACACCTCAGTGACTAGAACCTTCTGGAAATCCCGTTCCTGTATTCCCCCAAGCCTGGTGACACCTCAGTGACTAGAACCTTCTGGAAATCCCGTTCCTGTATTCCCCCAAGCCTGGTGACACCTCAGTGACTAGAACCTTCTGGAAATCCCGTTCCTGTATTCCCCCAAGCCTGGTGACACCTCAGTGACTAGAACCTTCTGGAAATCCCGTTCCTGTATTCCCCCAAGCCTGGTGACACCTCAGTGACTAGAACCTTCTGGAAATCCCGTTCCTGTATTCCCCCAAGCCTGGTGACACCTCAGTGACTAGAACCTTCTGGAAATCCCGTTCCTGTATTCCCCCAAGCCTGGTGACACCTCAGTGACTAGAACCTTCTGGAAATCCCGTTCCTGTATTCCCCCAAGCCTGGTGACACCTCAGTGACTAGAACCTTCTGGAAATCCCGTTCCTGTATTCCCCCAAGCCTGGTGACACCTCAGTGACTAGAACCTTCTGGAAATCCCGTTCCTGTATTCCCCCAAGCCTGGTGACACCTCAGTGACTAGAACCTTCTGGAAATCCCGTTCCTGTATTCCCCCAAGCCTGGTGACACCTCAGTGACTAGAACCTTCTGGAAATCCCGTTCCTGTATTCCCCCAAGCCTGGTGACACCTCAGTGACTAGAACCTTCTGGAAATCCCGTTCCTGTATTCCCCCAAGCCTGGTGACACCTCAGTGACTAGAACCTTCTGGAAATCCCGTTCCTGTATTCCCCCAAGCCTGGTGACACCTCAGTGACTAGAACCTTCTGGAAATCCCGTTCCTGTATTCCCCCAAGCCTGGTGACACCTCAGTGACTAGAACCTTCTGGAAATCCCGTTCCTGTATTCCCCCAAGCCTGGTGACACCTCAGTGACTAGAACCTTCTGGAAATCCCGTTCCTGTATTCCCCCAAGCCTGGTGACACCTCAGTGACTAGAACCTTCTGGAAATCCCGTTCCTGTATTCCCCCAAGCCTGGTGACACCTCAGTGACTAGAACCTTCTGGAAATCCCGTTCCTGTATTCCCCCAAGCCTGGTGACACCTCAGTGACTAGAACCTTCTGGAAATCCCATTCCTCTATTCCCACCATCCTGGTGACACCCCAGTGACCAGAACCTTCTGGAAGTCCCGTTCCCAGCACTCCCACCTCCACCTGGAGCTCCACGATGTCGTCCACGGACCAGGCCTCGTCGTCGTTGTCGTAGTTGGGCACGGTGCTGAAGCTGCCGGCGCGCTGCTCGGGGCCCATGCCGCATTCCGGAAGGTTCTCGGCCGAGCGCGTGCTGCGGATGCGGTTCTCCGGGATGCGCGCCGGGACGCTCGCCGTGTCGAAATTGTCGCATTCCAGGACTTCCACGTAGATCAGGTAGGGAGCCTGGGGAGAGCGGGAGCGCTGGGCATGAGGGGTCACCCTGGGGCTGAGCTTTGGGGGAAACCCCCGGATTTGGTGAGTGTGGAGGAAAAGGGTGGAGATCCCAGAGGGGCTGGGAGCTGGAGGTTCTCGGGGGGTTGGGCCAATTCCAGCTGTCCCAGCATTCCCAGCCCTGGAAGTGACACCTCCAGAGCCTTCCCAGCTCTCCCACCATTCCCACCCTATTCCAATCCCCATTTCTCATCTCCGTTTTCCATCCCAATCCCCATCCCAATCCCCAATCCCCATTTCCCATATCCCAATCCCCAATCCCCATTTCCCATCCCCGTTTTCCATCCCAATCCCCATTTCCCAATTCCCATCCCAATCCCCATTTCCCATTTCCCAATCCCCATTTCCCATCCCAAACCCCATTTCCCATCATTTCCCATCATTTCCCATCCCAGACCTTGTCCTTGGAGTTGAGCACCACGGCCTGCGAGTGCGGCACGCGCACCACGTGGTGCTGGAAGGCGGCCGTGGGCAGCCAGGCGCGCGCCGGCAGTTTGTGGTTGAGCAGCGACAGCTCCGAGATGAGGCGCTGCGTCTTCTGCTCCTTGGTGGGCAGCGTGGCCAGGCGCTTGCCGATGGCCATCAGAGACTTGATGAACTCGCGCTCCGGGGCCAGCCGGGCCGGCTGCGCATCCACGGAAAAGGTTGGGAAAAAGGGAGGAAAACGGGGAAAATGGAGGTGATGGGGGCGGTGTTCCAGCAGGATGAAATTCCCGCTCCTCCCTTTTCTCACCTTTTCCTGCTGCTCCCTCTCCCCTGCCCTTCCCTATTCCCGCTCCGGAGCCAGCCAGGCTGGCTGTGCATCCACAGAAAAGGTTGGGAAAAAAGGAGGAAAATGGGGAAAATGGAGGTGATGTCCAAATTCCCGCTCCTCCCTGTTCCCGCCCTTCCCTTTTCCTGCTGCTCCCTCTCCCCTGCCCTTCCCTATTCCCGCTCCGGAGCCAGCCAGGCTGGCTGTGCATCCACAGAAAAGGTTGGGAAAAAGGGAGGAAAATGGAGGTGACATCACCTTTTCCACAGGGAAATGTNGGAGGAAAATGGGGAAAATGGAGGTGATGTCCAAATTCCCGCTCCTCCCTTTTCCCGCCCTTCCCTTTTCCTGCTGCTCCCTCTCCCCTGCCCTTCCCTATCCCTGCTCTGGAGCCAGGATCCCCANCCATCCCATCCCATCCCATCCTATCCCATCCCATCCCATCCCATCCCATCCCATCCCATCCCATCCCATCCCATCTTCCCACCCCTCAGTTTTCCCTGCTCTTCCTCCTCCCATCCCGGACTGGCTGGAAAAGGGCCGGAATCCCGAGGAAAAGGCCGGGAAAAAGGAGGAAAATGGAGGAGATGTTGGTGATTTCTCACCAGGATCAAATTTCTGCTCGTCCCTCTTCCCGCCCCTCCCTCTTCCCAGATCCTGGAAATCCGGGAGTCCCATCCATCCCCCAGCAGAGCACGATCCCAGGGTCTTTCCTTCCCCCTGGAATTCCAGAGCCGACGTCCCCAGCGGGATCTCCCAGCCCTGCTGCATTTGGGATCCTCCAGATTCCCAGGATTTGGGATCCCCCAGATTCCCAGGATTTGGGATGATTCCCGGGATCCAGGAGGAGCCTCCCCCGGCCCTCCCTGCTGTCCCAGCCCCACAATCCCGCAGGGATCTGGGAATTCCCTCGGGATGCAGGAGCCCCTCTCTGCATCCATCCCAAATTCCCACTGCACATTCCCAAACTCGGGAATGCCCGAGGGCTGATTTCTGGGATCGCCGGGCGCTCCGACCATGCTGGACAAGGCGCATGCAGGAAACCGCGGAGCGGGAACGGGGCAGCAACGGAAAACGCCGGAAAGATCGGGAATGTCGCGGAGCAAAAGGAAAGGATCGGGGGAAATCGGGGGAAGAAGGATTGGGATGGGCATTCCCAGCTGGGAACCCACTGGATTTGTAGTCCACGTCCAAAAATTCCCTCAGGAATTCCGGGGTAACGCTCGGCTTCCCCGCCCCCACCTGGCTCCAGGCACGGGAAATATTCCAGAGGTTCCTGATCCCGGCCGGATCCCAAAAATTCCTTCAGCTCTCCATGGACTGAATCCCATTGTTGCAAAAACCTGGATAGCCCACGGATGCTTCCCGGCTTTTCCCACGGAATTCCGGTGGTTCTGATATTCCTGCTCCTCCCATCCCCGTTTTTTCCATGGATCTTGTCCCCTTGGAAGACCAGGAAATGCTTTTCCCAGCAGAACACCCCGAGGAGTTTGGGAATCTGGGATCAATGCCGGGATTGGATCCCTCTGGATCAGCCCCACCTCGATCCAGGGGAGTCTGGAATTCCTGGATTTCCCAGGGATCTCAAAATGCTTCCCAAGGATCTTCTCCCAACCTCAGGAATATTCCAGCGGTGCCAGGATCCCTTGGGAGCCTCTGGAATTCTGGGTCCGGTGGGAAACTTGGAAATCTTGGATCTTCCAGCCAGAGGTGTTGGGAAATTCCATCCCATTCCAAAGAGAAATTCCAGAGGGAATCTTCCTCTTCTTCCCATTCCAAAGGGGAATCCTCCTCTTCTTCCCACTCCAAAGGGAAATTCCATCGGGAATCCTCCTCTTCATCCCATCATTCCCAAGAATCCTTCCCACTGAGATCTCCCACTCCAGCAGAACATTCCATGGGAATGAGGAATTGTCCCTGTTTGCTGCCGATTCCCGAAAAAACCCCGGAGGGGAGCCCTTGGCAGGGCTGGGAGGAGCAAGAATGGGTGGAAATTAAGGAATTCCTGGGATTTTGGGTGGGAATTTGGGGCTTGGAGCTCATCCCGAGTATCCCGTTATCCCTAAAACCCGCGGGATTTAGGATGAGCCTGAAATTAGGGATCAAATCCCGACAAAATTCCCAAATCCGGGCGTGGGAACCATCCCTGGGAATTCCCAGCAGGATCAGAGCTGGGTTGGAATCCAGGAATTCCCGGAAAAGCCTAAAAAAATAATGGAATTCTTCCCAAAAATCCCCATGCTGGAGGAAATCATGGACTACACATTCCCACTGGGAATCCCGGCGGGAAAAGAGAGAAAGATCCCAAAAAAAACCCATGGAAAAATAATGGGAAGAGGGCTCATTCGGGAGAGAAAAATCAGGGAAAACACCAGGACTCGATTGGAATTTTCATGGAAAAAAAAGGAGGAATTAAAAGAATAAATCAAGGAATGATTGGTGGGAAAAAAACATGGGAAAAAAGCAAATTAATTCTGCCTGGCCGAGAATTTTTGGGAGCCAAATTCCAAGGGAAAACAGCATTTCCTCTTCCACCTGCAACGGAAAAGCAGGAAAAGCAGGAATCCCCTCATTCCCAGATGGATTTTGGTGGGAAAATGGGATTTCCCTTGATTTTATCCAATTCCCATTCCAAGAAAAAGTCGCGGCGGCGATGCCGGGATTTTTTGGGGTGTTTTTTTTGGGAATATTTGGGGGATGCTGGAAAATTCCAGAGGGGTGGAACTGAGGAAATGCTGCTGCGGGAAGAGGGAGCCTCCGGAAAAACGGGATCGGAACTTACGGGAGCCAGGGATTTATCCAGGCTTTCCGTACTCGAGGAGAATTCCTGGGAAAAGCAGGAAAAAGGGGGATTTGGGGCGTTTTTTTGGGGAAGTTTTTCCCACAGGAAAGAGAGGACGGAGACGGGGAAAGGGGGAGAAAAAGCCAAGTTTAGCTCCAGGTCCACTTCCAGCAATTCCCAAGTTGTTTTGGTCCCATCCCTTTGGAATTCCCACAGATTTTTTCCCCAGAAGAATTCCGGGGAGGAAAATCCTGCGGGTCTCAAGTGGGACGGGACCGAAGCAGAGCAGATCCGAGCGCTGAATTCCCGGGATGATCCCGGTTTTCCTCCTCGCCGGGATCCACTGTCCCAGCACAGAAGCACCAGGATGGATCCAGCTCCCAATTCCTTGGATTTCTGACCTTTTCCATCACCAAATCCACGTTTTTTTCCTTCCCTGGATTTCAGTTTATCCCGAATCTCAGCACATCAAACGAATCCCATGGAAACGATCCCAAAAGTTCCCAAAATCCCAATTTTTGAGGCCATTTTTATCACAGAGAAATTCCTGATTTATCCCAAGCTTTCCTGCCATTCCCACATCTCCCTCCAAGCTCCATCCCAAGGGATTCCCATCCCAAATATCCCGGAATTCCAGCACTTCCAGCACTCTTGGAATTTCCACCAGGGAAGGGAAAATTTGGGATCATTTCCCATCAATTTTCCCTGCTTTTTCCAAGGAATTCCTGGATTCCAGAGGGAAGAACACCCAGTGCTTCCAAGAATTCTGGGATTTTTGAGGGATAGCTGGGATCCAGGGCTGGAGTCTCCCTGTTTTTGTGCCTCCCCAGCTTTTTCAGGATCGTTTCCAGGAGTTTCCTCATCCATAATTTATGGAAAAGCTCCAGTTTCCGCCTCCTCCTTTTCCACATTAAAAATTCATCCCGGCGGGAACGGCCCCGGATTTTTCCGGGGTGTTTTGATCCCGAATCCGGGCTGGAAAATTCCTTCCCAATCCTTCCTCCCATCCTTATCCCAATTCCCAGAGTTTGGAACAATCCTCGGCTCCTTCCAAGGATTCCCAGCGGAATTCTCAGCAGAATTCCCAGCAGAATCAAACCTTGGACTTCTGATCCATTTCCCAGGAATTCCTTGGGAATTCCCAACCATTCCCAGCCATTCCCAGTTTCCCTGGGGTGGGTTCCACCCTCTGGAGGATTCGTTTTTCCCGGATTTAGGAAGCGCCTTTCCCAAAATCTGCTTCCAGCCTCAGCTCGGGGCTCCTTTCCCGCTTGGAATTCCCAGCTCATCCCGGGATCAGCCTTGGAGCACAACCCCAGTCCCAGAGAAATTGGGGACAAATCCCGAGGCACTTCCACATCCTTGGAGCATCTCTGGGATGGACCCTGGAGCACAACCACGACCCCAGAGGACTCTGGGACAATTCCCGAGGCACAACAGCGACCCTGAAGGATTTCTGGGATGAATCCCAAGGCCCCACCACGGGATTCTTCCAGTTCCCTGAGCTTTGGAGCAGAACCACAGCCCTGGAGCAGCTCTGNTTGGAGCAGAGCCCCAGCTGTGGGATGAATCCCAAGGCCCCACCACAGGATTCTCCCAGTTCCCAGAGCTTTGGAGCAGAACCACAGCCCTGGATCAGCTCTGGGATGAATCCCAAGGCACTTCCACCCCCCTGGAGCAGCTCTGGGATGAATCCCAAGGCCCCACCACAGGATTCTCCCAGTTCCCTGAGCCTTGGAGCAGAACCCCAGTCCTGGAGCAGCTCTGGGATGAATCCCAGGTCCCTGGAGATCCCTTTCCCAGCAGGACAAGCCTTGGAGCACAATCCCAACCCCACAAGGCCCCTTCCCAAAGAATTCCTTCAGGAACATCCCAGATTTTACCTCCTCCTTGCTTTCCACCTTGGGATTGCTGCCTGAGCCTTGGAGCAGAACCCCAGTCCTGGAGGAGCTCTGGGATGAATCCCAAGGCCCTTCCACCTCCCTGGAGCAGCTCTGGGGTGAATGCCAAGGACCCNATCAGCTCTGGGATGAATCCCAAGGCACTTCCACCTCCCTGGAGCAGCTCTGAGATGAATCCTAAGGCTCCACCACAGGATTCTCCCAGTTCCCAGAGCCTTGGAGCAGAACCCCAGTCCTGGAGCAGCTTTGGGATGAATCCCAAGGCACTTCCACCTCCCTGGATCAGCTCTGGGATGAATCCCAAGGCCCCACCACCGGATTTTCCCAGTTCCCTGAGCTTTGGAGCAGAACCACAGCCCTGGATCAGCTCTGGGATGAATCCCAAGGCACTTCCACCTCCCTGGAGCAGCTCTGAGATGAATCCTAAGGCTCCACCACAGGATTCTCCCAGTTCCCAGAGCCTTGGAGCAGAACCCCAGTCCTGGAGCAGCTTTGGGATGAATCCCAAGGCACTTCCACCTCCCTGGATCAGCTCTGGGATGAATCCCAAGGCCCCACCACCGGATTTTCCCAGTTCCCTGAGCTTTGGAGCAGAACCACAGCCCTGGATCAGCTCTGGGATGAATCCCAAGGCACTTCCACCTCCCTGGAGCAGCTCTGAGATGAATCCTAAGGCTCCACCACAGGATTCTCCCAGTTCCCAGAGCCTTGGAGCAGAACCCCAGTCCTGGAGCAGTCCTGGACTGCTTCCAGTCCTGGAACCCCAGTCCTGGAGCAGCACTTCCACCTCCCTGGATCAGCTGTGGGATGAATCTGAGGCACTTCCACCTCCCTGGAGCAGCTCTGGGATGAATCCCAAGGCCCCACCACGGGATTCTCCCAGTTCCCTGAGCTTTGGAGCAGAGCCCAGCTGCGGGATGAATCCCAAGGCCCCACCACACCAATCCTTGGCGCACAACCCCGCGGAATTCCCTGGGGAACACCCCAGACTTTACCTCCTCCTCGCTCTCCACCTTGGGGTTGCTGGCCGTGCGCTTCAGGTTGCTGCTGAGGCTGATGGACGCCGTGGCGTCCGACTTGGACCTCTGGTGAGTCCGTTTGGAGGGGGACAGCCCGGTGTCGGGCAGGGCCGCGCCCGGCTCCCGGCGCCGCGCCGCCGGCTTCAGCTCGTCGGAGAGGATGAGGCGGCGCAGCTTGGTGCCGCGCGAGTGGCGCTGCGTGGAGATGTGCATGTCCGAGGAGTAGGCGCCCAGCAGCAGCGCGCACTGCAGCGAGAAGTCGACGCTCTGGCGGCAGCGGTGCACGATGTAGGGCTTGATGGCGTCGCCCACGTCCTCGTCCATGTGGATGTACATGTTGAGCAGCTGGGGCAGGTAGAAGTCCACGTCCTCGTGGCGGAAGCAGAAGAGGCGGTTCCCGATGTAGGCCTGCACGCCGGGCTCCTTGGAGTTGTACAGGTAGGAGATGGCCATGGAGATGTCGAAGAGCTTGGACTCGAAGAGGCGCAGCAGCCACGACTGCTTGGCCTGGTTCTGGCGCTTCCGCGCCGCGCGGCCCGCGCCGGGGCTCTCCTCCTCCTCCTCGCGGATGCGCGGCGCCTCGTCCAGGCAGCGGATGGGGCAGCTCTGCCCGTTGGGCAGCGCCTCGGGGCCCTGCAGCTGCTTCACCTTCTCCAGCACCTCCTCGCAGGCCCGCTTGGCCACCTCGGCGTCGATGAGGGCCAGCTCGCCCACGCCCTCGGTGATGACGCTGAGGGAGGAGCCCCCCTGGCAAGGCCCCGGCTCCGGGGGGCTCCTCCCGGCCGCCGCCGAGTCGCCCATGCTGGAGGAGGGGCGCGCCTCAGAGCTGGGGAAAAACGGGGAAAATTCGGGATTAGGAAGGGGTCTGGGGGGGAGACCAGGGGGGAATGGGTGCAGGACTCAGTGCTGGGGAAAAACGGGGAAAATTCGGGGTTAGGAAGGGGNAATTCGGGATTAGGGGTGAGGTCTGGGGGGGAGACCAGGGGGAAAAGGGGGGCAGGACTCAGTGATGGGGAAAAACGGGAAAAATTTGGAACAATTTGGGATTAGGGGCGGGATCTGCGGGGGAGCACCGAGGTGAAGGGATGCAGGACTCAGTGATGGGGAAAAACGAGAAAAACTTGGGAAAAAACGGGAAAAATTTGGGATTAGGGGCGAGATCTGGGGGGGAGACCAGGGGGAAAGGGGTGCAGGACTCAATGATGGGGAAAAACAGGAAAAAATAGGGAAAAAACAGGAAAAATTTGGGATTAGGGGCAAGATCTGGGGGGGAGCCCAGAGGGGGAGCAGTGGAGGGGATGCAGGACTCAGTGATGGGAGAAAACGGGAAAAAACTGCAAAAAAAATGGGAAAAATTTGGGATTAGTGGCAGGGTTTGGGGAGGGATCCCAGAGGGGGAGCAGTGGAGGGGATGCAGGACTCAGTGATGGGGAAAAATGGGAAAAAATTGGGATTAGGGATGGGACTCAAGGGGAGAAACCTGGGATACACCTGAAGGGAAGATGGATGATGTCAATTTTTTTCCCTGATAGTTTTTTTTCCCTGTTAATTTAAGGATATTTCCCTGTTAATTTAAGGATTTTTTTCCCTGTTAATTTAAGGATTTGCTTCATCCCTTTATTTTTCCAACTCCCAAAGAAAGGAGGGAAAAAAACCCTCAGGAATTCTCCCTAAATATTCCAGGTGAGTCAAACCAAGGTCACCTCCCAGATACCACTTTTCCTTTTTTTTTCCACTTCTTTTCCACAAAACCCCAGATGCCCAAATCCTGATCAAAGTCTGAGAGTTTGGTTCCGTTCCTGCCATTCCCAGCACTCCAAATCCCACATTCCTGAAATTTTTGTGGCTCTTAGATCCCAAAAACCCCCATGAGAGCCAGAAAAAAATCCCTGATGCTCCCATTTCTCAACGAATCCCAAAAAAAACCGGGGGTGGAAAATTGGGATTCCACACTTCCCACAATTCCCATCTCTGTTTTTCCACATATCCCAGATTTTCCTCTTCTATCCCAATTCCAAATCCAAGCACTCCAACCCAAAAATTCCAGGGATTCCCTCCCTTCCCAAAGCTCATCCCAAAAAAACACCTCCAAAACTTTTCCCTCTTCCCAGAAATCCCACAGGATTCCAAAACCTGGAGCAATCCCACAACCCTGGAATGCCATGGATCCAAATTCCCACTTTTTGATGTTTTCCAAGTTGGTTTTTTGGTTTTGGTTTTGTTTTTGTTTTTCCCCAAAGGCTGGGAAATAAACCGGGAAAAGGCAGGGAAAAAAAATCAAGAATCCACATTTCCAGAGGGATCCCAAGGGCAGCTCCTGGGCTGGTCCCAGCCTGGACCCTGAACTGTGGGATCATAAAATTGTCCGAGAAATGTGGGGCAGGGATCACCCAGGAATTCAGGAGCAGAAATCATCCAGGGGTTCCTGGAGCAGAAATCTGGCAGGAATTCCAGGAGCAGAGCCCTGAAATCCCATTCAGAATTCCAAGGAGGAAATCAGGGATCGTTTTCAGCAGATCCACGGGATCCACGCCAGGAATGATTCCAAAACCTCAAAAAATCTTCCAGCNGGGGGAGCGGGCGGAGCGGGGCCGGGCTCACCTCGGGGCCGCGGGGAGAGGAGCGGAGGGGTGGGAAGGGGCCTGAGCGGGGCCGGTGGAGCGGAGCGGGGCCGGTCGGAGCCTCCCCAGGCCCGGCCCGGCGCCGCCTCACGGGGCTGAGGGGCCGCCGCCGCCCACAGCGACCCCTGGCGGGCCGGCGGCGCNAAAAAAAAAAAAAAAGTTGGAAAATCCCCTTTTCCACCCAGTTATTCCCTCCCGGATTCCAGGGAAGCGGAGGGAACGAAAAGGGAGGGATTAAACGTAATTATTTGTCATTATTCAACTTCCCACCAACTCCAGCCGAAGTTTTGCAGGGACAACATTCCCGAGGGGATGAGTGACCCCCGCCAACCCAGATTTTACGCAATCCGTGGAATTTCAGAGGGGATTTTGGGCAATTCCGAAGCTCGCAGAGGCACCAGATGGCCCCGGGAAGGAGGAGGAGGAGGGGGGGGAAGGGCCGGCAAATCCTCGCGGGGAAAAGCGGCTGGAAGAGGCTCGGGGGGGGG
>VWZP01005252.1:1073550-1183962 GCA_013396995.1 Dicaeum eximium | reverse complement strand
CCTCGTTGCCCCCTCTGGATGCCACTGTACACCACTCTCCAGCACTTTGTTTTATACTATGCAATGTAAGCGATGAAAAAGAGGTTGTATATAGTAACTACTTACAGATTCCTCTTGTATGCATTAGTGGGGAAGATCATTTTAATTCTGGGTATTTAACCTCAAAACTGAACTTGTTACTGCTTTCCAGGATTGCTAATGCCCTAGTTTTAATTTATGTAAACTTGGAGAAATCTGAGTCACACTGAACTTGCTCAGAGTGCCTTTGGAGATCTATCTTATATCAAGGAATTCTCAATCTTTTTTCCCAATATTGCCTTTATTCTACTTTATCTTTGACAGGAGATGAATCAGCTTTTACAAAGAGCCATTAAAGCTGATTTTATTCTAACATAGTGATATATGGTACTCCTCCCCTTAAGCTGCAAAGAGTCTGTTGAAACAGTTGCAGGTTATCTTCAACTCTATTATTTTTCCACTGCTTAAGCCTTCTGAAACAGAATGAGCTAACTAACCATTTAGTTTGATAATGCTCTTGTGCCTTTGTTTAGAGATATATAAATATACGTGTGTGTGTATGTGGGTGCTTCCTTCTTTGCAGTGAACTCCAAGGTGAGACAATCATTGAGGGCATGTGACAAAGCCCCTGTTCGAAAGTGAACTGACAAATGCACTACGGGATGTTATGGGTCATGTTGGGTAATGTTAATTTACAAGTAACCGTAGAAGTTAAATAAATATTTTTCTCCTTTTAACTTTGCTGTCTGAAATACTCTTTCCTGCTCTATCATTTTTCCACTACTAACTTGGTTTGAGGAGCTAAAGTGAAACTCTAGTTTTTGAAGATGCTTCCAATATTGAGTGGACCTGAGGTTTGGTTGCTTTGCAAAGCCTTTATGTGACTGTCTGCCAATTTCTGTGCATGTCTGTGCTTGCTGGGTGTCTTACCTGAGCAGTGGGTGCAGTGTCTCCCTGAGATCTGGCCTGTATCGTTTTTCTTTAGACCTGCATCTCAGAGCTTCAGTGACCAACCACACTGAATTCTGCCAAATCAAATCAGAGTCTGGGTTATGTATTTTTTTATTTAGGGGCATGTGTGTCCAGTAGATGGCACATTTCAGTTGTTAGCTTGAATACTGAATGAATGAATGAATGAACAAAAATATCCATAACTCAAAAAGGCTGCAAGTTTTGCGAGCAAGTAACTTTGGCATTTCTGTCTGAAATCTCTATGGACAAAGAGGCTTAGCTACTTTTATTGGATTTCTAAGCAGCCACTCCTTCACTAAAGCTGGAGGTGGGGAAAAAAGTTCTGTCTGCACTTGTTCAAAACGATAAGGTACTTTATTGCTTGATTTGTGGATCTGGAACACTGGCAGCAAACCAAGTTGCAGGGAGGGAGCCAAGATTAAACCCTCAAAGCCAATACCGTATTTTTAAGAGCTCAAGTCCTGCAGTTCTTGCATGTATGCAAAATTACCTTGTTTGTTCTATGTGCTTTTTGACTTTATTATACCGTGCAGCTGTTAAGGTATAACAGGAAGCTGTAACAGGAACAAGAAACAGTTTACAAATAAACTCCTTTTTGCCATGGGGTTTTCACCTGATCATCTCGGCTTTGTTTTCTGTTCATTTGGCATTTTAAATCGGGGTGACTAAGTCACTTCGTCGGTGCTTTCCTGCTGGGGCCATTTGCCCTCTCCAACCTTAGGAGCAACCTTTTGATGCGGGCTGGGCAGCAGGTTCAGGGCTGGGCCGATCCTCAGAGGTTGGCGCTTCTGCGGGCGCTTCCCTGGGCGTGGGGAAGGCTGTGGGCTGTGCCACCCGTGAGCGTCCCGTGGGCGAGCGGCCGGGAGGAGCGGAGGAGCCTGCGGAGCGCTATAAAGAGCCGGGGCAGCGCCGGGGCGCTCCGGCCATGGCCAACGCGTCGCAGTGCCTGGAGGAGGGCTCGGGGCGGTGGCCGCCGCCGGCCGGGCCGTACAGCGAGGCGCAGCGCCTGGCGCTGGAGGAGCTGGTGGCGGGCGGCCCCGAGGCGCTGCGGGCTTTCCTGCGGCGGGAGCAGCTGCCGCCCTTCCTGTCCGAGCCCGAGGTGCAGGACATCGCTCGGGCCGCGCTGCCGCCCGCCGCGGGCCCGGAGCCGGCGGCAGAGGCCTCGGCCGGCGCCTCGCTGGACGCCTCGTCGCTCACCTACTTCCCCGAGCGCTCGGACCTGGAGCCGCCGGCGCTGGAGCTGGGCTGGCCGGGCTTCGCCAGCGGCGCCTTCCGCGGGCTGACGCGGGTGGAGGCGCATTTCCAGCCCGGCTGCGGGGACAGCATCTACGGCTGCAAGGAGGCGGTGCGGCGGCAGATCCGCTCCGCCCGACAGGTGAGTGCCCGGAGAGCGCCCCGCTCCCGCCTGCGCCGCTTCCCGGGGCCGCCTCGTCCTTCCCCGCTTCGCTTATTCTTACATAGCTTTCCGTTTTTAATTACTCTGCCGTTTCGTATTGCTTTATGTCTGTCCCAGCATCTTTTGTAGTTAGTTTTTAAACAGGTTCATCATTTGCTAGTTCCACCCCATCCTGTTTAAACCGAGCCCGCGCTCTCCCGGTGCCTCTAGGTTCCCTCAGGAGTTGGCACCCGTGAGCGATACATCCGGAGTGTGCCCATTCCCGGCTCTCTGAAACAGCCTTTGCTTCCCCATCCTGCTGAGAATCCACAGCAAACCCTGGGGTTCAGCACATGGGGAAGATCTGCGGTGGTAGGAGCTGGCTCTCAAGGGATGTTTTACTGAGATCTTGACTTGAAATATAATAATAAGGTCAAGAGGAACCTGACTTTTATCTTAAGCAGAGAGCTGAGATATAAAGACCAGTCAGACAGTGGTGGTTTTGGGTTTTCTTACTGTTTCTTTTTATATTTGAAAAGTTGGAAGACTGGAAAACTGTGGCATTGGAAGTAAGTTCAACTTTTTCTTCTGGCAATGCTTTTGAGGAAAAGACATCTGTTCTCAAGAAAAACCCTCTTGCTTAGGCAGAGATCAAATTTGCCTAACACAGGGCAAAACAGGGGTCTAGTTCTATCTCAGGTTGAGGAAGAATGCTCTGTATCACAGAAGACTGTACCATGTTCTGTAACCACCTGAAAAAAAGGCAGGGGGGACTATTTAATTTGAAAGTCAAATTTCTCATGTGCTATCTCCCTTGCTATGCTGTGGAAACAGCCTAATGGTTTCTTCTGAAACTGGTTTCAGATGATTGCCCTGGTTATGGATTCCTTCACAGACACTGACATCTTCACAGACCTCTTGGAAGCCTGTAGCCAACGGCAAGTTAAAGTGTATATCCTTCTAGATCAGTCTTCATTTTCCCACTTTCTAAAAATGTGCAAGGATCTGGGAGTTGACCTTGAGCAAGAAAAGGTGAGCCTTGTCATATTTATAGGGGTAGGGAATTGATCCTCTTATGACTGTAATCTTTGAGCTGTCAAAAGAAGAAATTATTACACCTGCTGCCACAACTTAAAACGAGTGTTAGGTAGCTCCAGCTCTATCTTGGAAGATTTAACTATTCTTACATAAGACAGCAATTAATAGAAAATCTGAAACCTTTGTAATTGGATGTTACAGCTGCTTTCTGAACACAAATACTAATTGAATGTTCAAGGAAATGCAGGAGGAATGCACTTTGAAGGCTGAGGGAGAAGCAGGTTCTCAGGAGCCTGTGGAATTTGGATCCTGATGATTAGGTGACAGGAATTTTCAGAGTCAGATTCTGCACAGTCACTTTATGGGTTTGCCCCTTAATGTCACCTCTTTACCTACAAAAACAGGACAAAACACTCACTTGGTTCCTAGGGGTGACTCTTGTGCCAGTGAGCAGTTCATGAGGGATGGTTATTGCTGTGTTACTCCTTTAAATACAGTCACTGAACTTGGCAGTCCCCCTGACTCCTGCTGTGTCTTTAACAGTTGATGAGGGTTCGGGTTATCACGGGGAGCACATACTGCACCAGGTCGGGCACCAAAATCATTGGAAAAGTCCGTGAGAAGTTCATGTTAATTGATGGCATTCGAGTGACAACGGGCTCCTACAGGCAAGTGCCAAAGTCTTTCTCTTCCTTTACATGATTTCTCTCCATGGAAAGGAAAACCAGCAATGCTGCAGAATTGCTTTCCTTATCAGATTGTATGACCAACATTTATCCTTTAAAAAGCCCACTGCTCACCAGTTGGGTTGCAAGAACAACATAACTAAATGTGATGAAGGAGAATTTTCAGTGAATACTTTCATTACTGATTATTTTGAATTAACTCATCATTTTCTCACTCTTCCTTTGCTAGTTTTACGTGGACAGATGGGAAGCTGAACAGCAGTAACATTTTGATCCTGTCAGGCCCCGCAGTAGCGCACTTTGACCTGGAATTTCGGATTCTTCATTCACAGTCAAAACCTATCAACCTCAAAGAGTTTTCCAGCTGCAAGAAGAACAGGGTGTGGGACCAGCTGTTCAGGATAACAGTGGCTTCCAGAGACGTGACCAGGGAACACTTCCTGAGAATGGAATTTTTGTACCTGAGAGCATTTGTAGGAGATCTGAAGAGGAAGAGGAGCTGGCTGCACGCCTCCAGGGAGGCCGTGTACACCCCAAATAACGCGATGCACACCTCTCCCCCGCTGACTAAGAGGAATGGCTCCCTGGTTATGAGGCCACACTGGATCATAGAGAGATGAACTGCATGTCCATGCAGAGCAAGAAGCAGAACCTCAGGAACCACGTCTGTCCATCCCTGTCCAGCACTGTCTTGCAGTGTGTTTGTGAGGGCAGCTGGGAAAGAAACCTCAGACTGAAAGTGAAACTGGAATTGTGGCTTTCTTTGAAGAATACTATAAAGCCATTATTGACTTCTACTATTCAGTTAAATTTTCATTTCTTGACCTGTTAATGCATGTTTTAAGCTGATGGGTTGGCAGTGTCATAGCTCAGTAGCTCAACCCTTTTTTTTAAGGAATTTTTAAGGTATTGAAATAAATATCACTTGAAAGTCTGTTCCAAGATGAAAGCAGGCTCTGAAATCAGTCTTGGTTTCATTGGCAGAATGAGCTGTTGTGTCAGCAAACAAGGCTTTAGCAGCGACTGAATTTAAAATGGCCTTTATATATTAGACTGTTAGGATTGTTGGACATCATGCAATAAATGTGTGTAAGTGATAAGATTCTAAAAGACCCACTGTGTTTGCAGGAGAGCCAAATGAGACCAATTCCATGGCATTTCCAGGCAGACTTTTTGTTTTCTTTGTGCCTGCTGCTGCTGTCTGGTCTTGTGGGAAAAGCTGAGTAGATCTGAAATCTGTGAAGCTGCTGCCTCTTCACAGAAGTCCTAATTCCACCAGAAATGCAGTGACACAGAAGTCAGAAACAGAACCATTTTTAAGGTCTCTCGGAAGCTCAATTTTTTCATTATTATTTTTTAATCTATTCATTTCTGAGGGGGAAAAACACCTCACCCTCAAATGAATAAGCTATCCTCCCAAACAGCTGCACATGGAGGTACTGAAGTTCCAGCAGCCTGCCAATGCAGGTACCATTAGTCAAAACAAGGGTTTACCATTTCTCAATTGTTCTTGTGGCTCCTCTGCTGCAAAATACTCGGGAATGTGCTTGTGTGAGTGTCTTGTGGGTTCTGGGCTTCAGAGGGGAAGCTTAAAACTTGGCAGGGGAATTTCACATGGGTTTCAGCTAAGCAGCAGCCAGGTGACATTGAACTGGACAGATAGGTCTTATAAAAATGTAAGATTCCAAAAATGGACATTGCAAAAATGTACTGATTGGTATGCAACTAATCTGGGCCCTCTTTCTTCTGCATTACAATCATGGAAATGTAATCATTCTGGCTCTCCTAATCTGTAAATATTCAATAGTCTATAGCTTTGTACTATTAACTTCCATCCAGATGTAAATAAGTTTGAAATACTTATTTTTATTCTTAGCTGTATTTTCCATAAGGGCAAACCCCATACAGTGTTGCCCTCTATGCAAAATACTGTTTGTGCAATCTTATTTTCATAATAATTCTCTGTATATATTTTCTCAAGTACAACTTTTCCACTTTGTTATTCATCTCATCACTTTAATAGCCATCTCTCTCCATGTGGGATTTTTTCTCAACAATTACTAATATATTGATGATACAAAATACTGTGAGTTGTGTTTATTTTTGATAGTGTGGACTTCATATCAAAAGTACATCGAAACATATACTTAGAACTTTAAGAACATCATAATTATAACTTAATAAACTCTTTTACAAGTGGTTACTCAGCACAAGTGACCATGGAGGTAGAGTGTTGTGAGATGCAGTTTCTGTTAATCACCACAACTGCACTGCTAGCGTGGGAAGTTATAAGAATATAAGATGTGATTAGATTTTTATTTTCCCATAAGCATGAATATATTAGAGTCTTACTAAACTTACTAGAAGCAGTTTAGGCTTTCTATTTTTTATATTTCCTTTAGCTTCTACTTAATTAACTCAAAGCCTGCATTAAGTTTGATTCAATAGTAATTCCATGGGCTTTCACAGGTGTATTTGTGGTTTAAACGGGCTATAGGTAGCCTGTGGTGGGGCACAGCTGCATCTATTCACTGTTAGTGTGATCATCTATTCACTATTGGTGTGATCATCTATTCACTGTTAGTGTGATCATCTATTCACTGAGTGTGATCATCTATTCACACTGAGTGTGATCATCTATTCACTANCTGAGTGTGATCATCTATTCACTATTGGTGTGATCATCTATTCACTGAGTGTGATCGTCTATTCATGAGTGGTGTGATCATCTATTCACTGTTGGTGTGATCATCTATTCACTGAGTGTGATCATCTATTCACTATTGGTGTGATCATCTATTTAGTATTGGTTTGATCATCTATTCACTGTTAGTGTCAATATCTATTCACTGTTGGTGTGATCATCTATTCACTGAGTGTGATCATCTATTCACTGTTGGTGTGATCATCTATTCACTGTTAGTGTGATCATCTATTCACTATTGGTGTGATCATTTTCTATCCTGTCCTTCAGCTGCCTGGTGTAAAGTGCAGCGGCTGTGGTGCAGTAGTGTGGGAGCATCCTTCACTGGAGAAGGAATCGGCTCTAGTTAATTAATGAGCAGGGACTTTTGGGCAGTGATCTTCTGACCCCATTAAACCCTTTGTGCTCCACCAGGTGACCACAGGGTGGGTTGGGTTGGAAAAGACTTTAAAGCCGATCTCACCCCACTCCCTGCCATGGGCAGGGACACCTTTCACTGTCCTAGGCTGCTCCAAGCCGTGTCCAGCCCGGCCTTGGACAGTGCCAGGGATCCATTTGCAGCCACAGCCCCACAGGGTGCCAGGGCCTGCCTGTCCCCGTTTGTACNGTGTGATCATCTATTCACTGTTAGTGTGATCATCTATTCACTGTGATCATCTATTCACTGAGTGTGATCATCTATTCACGAGTGGTGTGATCATCTATTCACTATTGGTGTGATCATCTATTTAGTATTGGTTTGATCATCTATTCACTGTTAGTGTCAATATCTATTCACTGTTGGTGTGATCATCTATTCACTGAGTGTGATCATCTATTCACTGTTGGTGTGATCATCTATTCACTGTTAGTGTGATCATCTATTCACTATTGGTGTGATCATTTTCTATCCTGTCCTTCAGCTGCCTGGTGTAAAGTGCAGCGGCTGTGGTGCAGTAGTGTGGGAGCATCCTTCACTGGAGAAGGAATCGGCTCTAGTTAATTAATGAGCAGGGACTTTTGGGCAGTGATCTTCTGACCCCATTAAACCCTTTGTGCTCCACCAGGTGACCACAGGGTGGGTTGGGTTGGAAAAGACTTTAAAGCCGATCTCACCCCACTCCCTGCCATGGGCAGGGACACCTTTCACTGTCCTAGGCTGCTCCAAGCCGTGTCCAGCCCGGCCTTGGACAGTGCCAGGGATCCATTTGCAGCCACAGCCCCACAGGGTGCCAGGGCCTGCCTGTCCCCGTTTGTACCTTACTCCCTGACGCCCACTGCTCCTCGGACAGCAGCCACTGGAGCGCTGCCAACCCCCCCGCACCTTGGTTTGCCGGACAGTGGATGTTACTGAGCGATACCAGCAGCTCCGTTCGCTGTCCCTTGGCCGCAGAGCTTTGGTTTGTGAGGGGAGAAAGGCGGAGCCGCCCAAAGCTCCCGGCGCCGCCGGGCGGGGGGCGCGGTCTCCATGGCAACGCGGGCCGCGTCACGTGGGCGCCGCGCGCCGCTTCCGGCCGCCCTCTCACCCCAAGATGGCGGCGCCCGTGGGGCCGGTGAAGTTTTGGAAGCCGGGTGAGGGATGTGGGGGGTGCGGGATGTGGGGGTGCGGGGCGGGGAGCCCCGCCGCGGTGAGGGGTGCGGGGAACGGAGCTCTGCTGGCCGTGGTGAGGGGTGTGGGGGACAGAGCTCCGACCTGCCTGGCCGGAGTGAGGGGTGCGTGGAAAGCCGGCGGCGCTGCCCCGCTCGGCTCTTTGGGGTCGCTGGAGCATTTACAGTAAAGGACAGCAAGGCTCTGAAAGGATTCGAGGACATGTCGTATGAGGAGCGGCGCGGGGAGCCGGGTTTGCTTAGTCCCCAAAGAGGAGTTTTAGGGGTGACCTCGTCGCTCCCTCCAACTCCTGACGGGAGGAGCCGCTCTCTTCTGCGGTGTCTGCCCTCAGAGAACCAGGGGAAACAGCCTTAAACTGACATACGGGAGAGTCCATTAGCTATTGTAATTTTTTATTTCACTGTTCGGGTGGTCGGGCATTGCAGTAATTTCCCCGGGGGGTGGTGGTGTCACCGTCCCTGAGGGTTTTCAGGAGGCGGCTGAGGCTGGCGCTGGGTGATGCGGTTGGGGGATTGCAGCGGTGGCGCAGGGTTCATGCTTGGACTGCGTGATCGCGAAGGTCTTTTCCAACCCTGATGATTCAGTGAGGACGGTGGGGAAATGGCTGTCCCCACACCGCCAAAGCCCAGGGGGTGTTTGTGGCTCCAGCTGGGCGCTGCCCATGTGGGGTGGCAGGGGAGGGGATGGAGTGGGGGCTTTGTGGGGTGGGTGTGCTGCCCTTTGCGGGGGTCTCCAGGGGATGTGAAGTGTGCAGGGGGATCCCAAGGAGTTCCGAGGGAGGAACAAAATCCTGGCCACGGGTGGGAATAACCGTGGTTAACAGCAGGGAGAGCAGCTCAGTGGAGAAGCACCCTGGAAACAATCACGGTAATTGTTGATTTGTGGTAGAACTGCTTGGCAGTTCTGAAAAGGACTAACCTTTTAACAGTGGGAAAAGTGCAAGCAAGGAAATCTACAGAAGAGGGGAATGCTCCTTTTTGCTCTCAGTCTTTCCTGGTTGAATCTGCAGCTGGAGATGAGACATTCTCTTATTGAGATGAGTTTTTGCTCTTCACTTGCATGATTCCACAGTTTCAGTTGTCAGCAGTTTTGTGATAATTTGCAGCAGGAATAAATCAAGTTTCAGTTCCTGAAGTACGCTCAGAGCTGAGGGAAATATCCCTTGTTTATTAGGTAATATTTTGATTGCTTTCACAGAGAACCTGTTTTTTTTTTTTTTTTTAACATGCTGCCAGCCATGATTCCTATTTGCATGAAACATTTATTTTGGCTGTATTGTGATACACCAGGCAGAGGTGTGTTGTTAAAACTCCCTGCTGTTGTGCAGGCTCGGAAGGTCCTGGTGTCAGTGTCTCGGAGGAGAGGCAGAGCCCTGCTGAGAGCAGCGCTGTCACTGTCATCTACAACCCTTATGCTTCCCTCTCCATTGAACAGCAAAGGCAAAAGCTGCCTGTTTTTAAGGTACAGAAGTTCTTTTTGATATATTAAATGTATTGTATGATGCCTGGTTCTTGTGTCGTTTTTTTTTTTTTTTTTTCCTTTTGGAAGAGCAGTATAAAATCACTTTGCAACATAATAATGATTTTATGACTTTGCTCTCTGTTTATTGGAATTTGTTGTCCTGTTTGACAACTGTAATTGACAGTTCTAAGGGCTTTGTTGATGTATGTTATTTACTATATTCTATACATGTAATTTATAAATTTTAAAGGGCTGTTTAGCTTTTGGCAGTGAACTCCATGTAACAAGCAGTTACTGTGTCTGCCAGATATGTAAATATTGTAATTTTAATAGTTTTCTTATTTTTGTACAATCTGCTTTTTATGTTTAAATGTCATCTTCTCTTTCAGCTAAGAAATCACATACTTTACCTAGTGGAGAACTACCAGACTCTGGTGATTATTGGGGAAACAGGATGTGGGAAATCAACGCAGATTCCACAAGTAAGTCTTTGTTTAGGTTGGTAAAATCAGGTGGTCCCTCAGGTAGGGGATTTTACATGGAATATTGAGCAGAACCAGGTAAAAGCACAAAGTGTGAGGAGCTAACACCTTGGTGTAGCCACAGCATGACCAGTGTCTCTCTTATCCCCACTGTTGCTTGCAGTACCTGGCAGAAGCTGGCTGGACAGCTGAAGGAAGAGTTGTTGGGGTGACACAGCCTCGTCGTGTCGCTGCTGTTTCAGTGAGTGTCCCCATCTTTCCACTCTGGTGCCATTATCACCCCCAGTTTATCAGCAGGCTTTGCTGAGTAGCAGCAATCTGCACGAGCTCCTGAATGAGTAGATGTTTCTGCTTGTCTTTATCTAAGAGCTGCTGGTGTTACACATTGAATTCAACCTGATTAGTGGGTCTGGCCAAAGATTCCAGCATTCCAGAACTGCAGATGTAGAAGCTTTGAAGTAAAATTGACTGATGTCAGCAGAACTGTGTACGGAAGTTAGGGCTGAGCTGTGATTGACTCAGGACTAGAACTGTGCTTGTGTGACCCTCAGCTTCTTTCACAAGGTGAAACAGTGATGTAAATCTGTGTATAGTTATGCAGCCAGTGGAAGAAACAAGAACTTGTGTACCTCCCTCTAGCATTTCATAACTAGGTTTTTAATTTTTTTTCTGTGATTGTTTTTTGTTGTTTTTGAGGGGTGGTGGGTTTTTTGGTTTCCCAATGTCAAAATGTCAGGCAGAAGAAGAAACAGTTTTATTGTAAGAAATTTTTGCATAGACGTATTTTGTCTTTAAGAGCATAAGATCATCTGGATGTGCTGTGAGGGGGAAAAGGAGATGCTGAGGGCAAGGTCTTCTCTCTGGTAGCATGCACAGAAAGCATCCAGCGCTCCTTTGTCTTCACAACTGCTGCCAGGCACTGATTTGGGTGAAGTTTCTGCTGCAGCATTCTTTTTATACAGGGAGCTGAGGTGCCATTTTATAACCCCCATTTTGCCTGTTCTCTATAATATAGTAAGTGGTATCTACAACCTCCCAGCATCTACCTTGGTAGATACTGTAGAATCCAGTATTCTTTGACCAGATCCAGCCTGGTTAAGGGGGCAGTCTCTAGCAGTGCTCTGCATCTTGTGCTTTGGGCAATCTGCCTGCAGTGTCCTCCCTTTTCTCCTTCATAGGGCATCCAGCTGACAGAGCACAAGTTCTACAGGAGATGTTGTGAGTGCTGCAATGATTTCTCACAGCAAACTCACTTCTCTTTTCCCTTTCATGTCTGAATGCGGCATTTTTAAGCCTAAAATAGAAAGATTATTCCATTCAAGCTTAGTACATGGCCACAGCAGGGTTTTTCTTTGAGATCATTGTTGCAGACTGCCTGGACTGTGGCTGTTACAGGAGATGAGAAATATAACTGATGATTTATTGCTTTGTCTTGAACTGAAAATTGTATTTTATTTCAGTAGGTGACTTCTCTCCCATCTAGAGCTTGGGGGTTGTTAGAAATAAAGATAGGTAGTTGCAAAGATATAAAGCATAGTTTAAAAATTCCTGAACTTCTGCTTGCATTACCCAGATTGACAATTATCCTGAATTCTTGGGCTGAAAGTGATGGGGTGATAAGATTCCAATTGAAATCATGAATTCACTGCCTGTAGGTATGGGTTAGAGTGTCACTCAAATGACTGACAGTAACTTGTTGGAATTCTACAGGGACTAATTTATGTATTGTGGAGTTTTATTGTGTCTTTAGATGTCTTTGTAGTTTGTAGTGACACGGGGCTGAAGCTGTTTCTTGCTTATGAGGATGTCCTTTCTCAGGTTGCAGGCCGAGTTGCTGATGAAAGAGGTGCAGTGCTGGGACATGAGGTTGGATATTGTATCCGGTTTGATGACTGCACAGACCCACAGGCTACAAGAATTAAGGTGAAACACAAACAGTGTGTGGTTACTCTGAAGGGATTAGTTGAAAGTCTTCGAGTACTTTTGCAAAATTAATGAGAACTTTGTGATGCTCAGTTAAGAGAATAGGTAACATTTCAGTTTCCCAGGTGGGTACCCCAAAATTGTGCTTGAAATGGCTGTGGCAATCCAAACCTTAATAAAATTAGTATCTATTCTATTCTGATAGTCTGACAAGCACCATTTTAAGTCTAGAGGACAATTTCAAGGTATGGCCAGCTATTGGTACAGTGCTGGTGTGACCTGTGTGTCACTCAAAGTCATCAGGAAAGGCTGCAGTGAATCACAGATTAAAAGTATCCTCCCCTAACAATAGATTTTGATTAAAAGCACAGATAAAACCCAAGATGAGTAGGCTGGCAGATAATTTGGTGGATTAAATAGCAATTTTGCAGCTGTTTTTCAGTGCTGTGAGCAATGTTCGTGTTGCTTGTGTTCCTGCAGAAGAGGATTTGCTTTAGTCGTGCTGGAATAGCAGTGATGATGAATGAGACAATTTGCTTTGTGATTTTTTTTCTTTCCCAGAGGCTGGTATACCTTTTACAGTGAAAGAAATGGAGATACTTGTTCATTAAATAGAGCTGAATTTAATTGTTTACAGCATGATTATTCCTTTAGAGTTGGGAATTTGGAGGGTTTTACCATCAGTTCTTGCTTAGTTCAAGACCACAGTTGCAGTCACAGTCTAATTTGATAGATCATTAGAAAAAATTAAAGGCAAGGAAACATTCAGGCAAAAGCCTAGAAAATCATCTTTAAAAATCACAGTTAGTTGAGACTATATAAGGATTTTTTAACCTCTTTTTTTTTTCCATTCACTTCTAGTTTCTAACTGATGGTATGCTGGTGAGGGAGATGATGGCTGATCCTTTATTAACAAGATACAGGTAAGAACACATGGAATGAGTACTTGCTGGAATGCAATTTGGTGAAAACCTGCTTTTTCAAGCTATTATGACAGCAGTTTTTATAAATATTAGTGGCTATTATAAATTAAATGCTGAAAAAGTGAAAATTATTGTAGAAGTCTGACTTCCTAATGCTGTAAAAACAACGATGGTCTTTCTAGAAGACAGGGAGACACTGATTCTAGTGTCAGTCAAGTAACTTCTGAAACCTTACCTTTCTGTTTTTTTTACAGTGTCCTCATGCTGGATGAAGCTCATGAAAGGACTCTTTATACAGACATTGCCATTGGCTTGCTAAAAAAGGTAATTCTTTTTTAATTCACTGTAATTTTGTCATTTTAATTTGGTAATTTTAATACAGTTCTCTTTAACTGTTTTAATTTCCATCCTTTTCATTCAACCTCTGATCCTGATGGCTGGTAATTGAAGGAGTGTGATTGCTGCTTCCTCATTTAGGGAGTGTGATTGCTGCTTCCTCATTTATCCTGCAGCCTATTGTACGTACCCAGCTATTTACTTTGGTCATCTGACATTGAGGATCCTCTGTTTCTTTCCCCTGATGCTCAAATGTCTCTTTAGCTGATAGCTCCAAAAATACACTGTTGATTCTGCTGCTGCTGATCATGTGAAGTGATCTGATAGGGGCTTGTTGCTGACTTTCAGCCTGCTAAAGATCTGACTCCCACCAGAAATTAAGAGTAGATTAAAATAACTGACTGAATGCCCTTATTTTAAATACATAAAACTCCAGAGTCATCTGATTCTTAGACCTGTGGGATGACATGGCTGCTTCATTCATCATCTGTCTAGTAGTTTAAAGTAGTTACACAGAGAGGTTTCTGATAGTCTGGATTCTCTAAATCTTGATTGTAGTCTCGTATTTCAGAAACCATTTTAAACTCTGGGTGTTGTTGGTCTCTCTCAGGTTCAGAAGAAGCGTGGGGATCTTCGCCTGATTGTGGCTTCAGCCACCTTGGATGCAGAGGTACAGCTCAGAGATTTGGGTTGAAATGAGGTGACATTAGGTGGCAGCTCCACTGCTATTTATGTACATCTTATCTTCTGTGCTGCTTGGGAAGCACTGCTGCTGCTGGAGTGGTTGCAGGAAAAAATCTGCTGCAGTTCAGTTGCTCTGTTTGGTTTTCATGTTCTATTAGCAAACTGTTTTGGATGTGAATTTAAATATCAATGTGCTTTTTATGTATTGATATCTTTTTTCTTCTTATTTGTATTCTTTATAAAAATATGTTCTCTTGGCTTAATTTATTAAGAGGCGTTGATTTAGCTCAGTTTTGCTGATAGAAATAATCTGAGGCAACTATAGACAAGTAAAAATAAGTGATAAATTAATAGATTTAATTTCAGTGAGATCTTACTACATCCCTGATTGACTTGTGGCCTATGGACACTTATGTAAACTTAGTAAAAACATCATGAATTTAATTTTGAATAGGAACAGAAGAGGAACTCTCTTAGAGCCAAGCAGTGTTTGACCCAGCCCTGTGTTCTGCTTGTAGCAGCAGCAACAGGAGATGCTGTTTAGGGGCAGCACGTGAGCCTGTGCACCTGCTGTGGGTCTGTTCAGTCTGAGCTGCCTCAGCATCTGCAGTAGTTGTAGTACAGATATTAGTCAGCACCTTCCTGCTGTTTCCCTCTACTATGTGTTTATGGACCTGCTGTTTGTTCATTTGTCTTAGAATTTGCAAGTCTCCAGGACACCATGAGTAATTTTCAGGAGTTTGCTACCTGCTGTATAATTAAGTACTTGGTCTAATTCTTTCCAACCTGTTAGTTTCATCAAGGATCTCCCAGTTCTTGTACTGGGGATTTGTCTTTTAAAAAAAACACCCCCAAAACCACTTTTACATTTACTTTGTCACCTTTGATTCTATAAATCTCAGCTGTGTCTTCTCAACATTGTGCTCCCCAAGCACAGCCTTTTCAGTCTCTGCTCATGTGGCAGCTATTCCATCTCCTATATCATGTTCTTTCCTTTTCTCCACTTTTCCCAATTGCTCTGTCCTTACAAGATGTGGTGGTGAGAGCTTACATGTGGCACTGCAGATGTGGGCACAAAGAGATGTCCTTTAGTGACAAGTACAGTAGTGTGCTGTGCTTTCGTAGTGTTTGCACTGCTGTATATTCTGTACATTGCAATACAAAATTCTAACTGCCAGAAAAACCACTTTTCAGATCAATGACAGTTAAGCTAAAATGAGTTAATATGAGCAAAATGATTGGTGTGACTATCTAAACACTTTTTTAATACAGAGAGTTGATGGTTATCTCTACAATGCTCATAAAAGTTAAGATAAATTATATGGGTTCTCAAGTTCTGTCTTTTGCTGTTATTTATTGAAAATACTTCATGACAATAAATCTAAATTTATGAAAGTGTCTCACAGTGCATAAATCAAAAACTTTAATAAATCATGCCTAACTCTGCTTTTACAAAGTGAGATATTGGTGTTCAGTAAGGGCTGTAAAATTTACGCACTCACCCAAAAATGGATGAGAATATGCAGGCCCAACACAAACCTTTTTGCACCAATTGTTTCTAAGTTCTTCTTAACTTTGACTTTGCTACATGATCGATCCAGTTAAAAGTTTCTGCATCTTCTTTTTCCACCTATATATTTGGCTGATATAATTAATTTTATTTCCCTTTCCAGTTTTTACTTCTCAAAGTAATAAGCATGCAACACTATTTGTGCTAAATGCCTGAACCCCAGACAGACTAGAAGGCAACAAAATCTAACTTTCACATTTTTTAATTGGCACTGTCATATTGATGAAGTAAACATCCAAGTAGTAGTAATTCAACTTCTTTGTGTCTTTAGGTTTTTCTCTCCATTCCTTGAAATGTCAAACTGAAAGTGTTTGTTTTTATTTTAATGTAGAAATTCAGGGATTTCTTTAATCAGAATGATACCGGTGACCCCAGCAAAGACACCAGTGTGATCCTTACTGTGGAGGGGAGGACGTTTCCTGTGGACATCTTTTACCTACAGAGGTGTGTTCCTGTCTGCTCTTGGCAGTAGTGAGACTGCAACTGTGCTATCATTTTGTCTAGGTTAGAGCTCTGGTGTCCCAAAGCTGCTCTGTTTGTCCCTGCTGGAGGGGAGGAGTCTATACCTGTTCTTCTGCTCATGTCTCTGCTGTTTTCTCTCCCCATAGCCCTGTTCCTGACTACATAAAATCAACTGTGGAAACTACAATGAAAATTCACCAGATGGAGAATGATGGTGATATACTGGCATTTTTAACTGGCCAGGTATAGACATAAGGAATTTTTTTTTTGTTCTACAGTGCTGTATTGTGTGCTTTGCAAAGCTGCCTCAGTCTCCTGAGGCTTTCCTTAGTTGTGCTTACTTTATTCTCAGTAAAGATGACAAACATTTCTGTATTGATGGGAGCAAAACTAGGCCAGTCCCAAAGATATGAAGACAATATATGGCCTGAATTTATCAAAGATAGTGATGGATGATAGTTTTTGTCATTTATGCTGTCTTTTCTCAGCCTTGTTAGTAAGGGGAATATTTTGTGGTTTGGTGGTGCAAGTCACACATACCCAGCTCTTAAATTGACAGTGAGTCATCATTAATAGTTAATGCAAATGGAATTTCCATTTGTTAGGCTTAACATCTGAAGTGTTTGACAGAAAAACAAATTGCCATGAGATCAAAATGTACTAGTCTCTTCTGCTCTATTTATGCTTGTCAGCTCACTTTGCAGCTGGGAAGAGCAAGTGGGAGGCAACTCATTTCTCCAGTGAGGAGCTACCTTGAAGAGCTTCAATAACATCTTGCATATTTTCAAAAGCAATTCCTCATCTCCTTTATTGATTTAACTTTGGAATAATGAATTTGGTATTTCATGAGGCAATGTTTGAACATTTTGTTTTCTGTCTTTAAGAGTGAGATGCCACAGCTGAGATTAAACATGATGTTGAGCAAGAGGTGTCAGTGCTGTTCCTGTGCCGTTCCTCATCCATGCCCACAGCATTCTGCTCTGCCAAAATATTTTGGCCTCCCATTTTGCTCTCACCAGTTGAGATAGACAGGAAAATTAACTTCCTGAGCTTGATTCAGTCCTTCCCTGTGATTTTGCTCATGTGTTTGTGGTATGACATTGACTAATAAGAGTGAACACAAATATGTATATAAAGCTTTATTTATTATTATAGCAATTTATCTTAAGACTATTACAGCATGGAGTGAGCTAGCCTAAGTCCTTGAATTTGGACAATTGCAGTTTTTGTGTCTAAGTGACAGGAATGTGCTGTTAAAGTGCAGCCTCTCTGACTGTGTGCCTGTGCTGCTCTGGCTCCAGGAGGAAGTGGAGACTGTTGTTTCCATGCTCATAGAACAGGCTCGGGCCCTCGCTCGCACCGGGATGAAGAAGCACCTCCGTGTTCTCCCCATGTACGCTGGGCTGCCTTCTCCTGAGCAGCTGAAAGTGTTTGAGAGAGTCCCTCACACTGTCAGGAAGGTGAGCTCTTGTATCTGTCTCAGTTCCCACCACCCAGAAGGGTGTCTGCAGCACTCAGGTTGCATTTATCAGGTTCACATCATGGGACTATTGCAAATGCTGCTTTGAGGGAGGCTTTCTGCATCTCCCATCAGTGCCTGTCAGCTTTCAAACTGGGAACCAAGAACATGTTCCCTGGCTTCCCTTTTCATCTTTGATCACTCCTAGACATGTCAGTTCCAACTCTCCTGCCTGCCTCTTCAACTCTGCAATTTTTAAGTGTCCCATACAGCTTTGTATTTGTCTTCATTCAGTTGCAGCTTCTTACACTCTGAACTCCTTTGCTTTTACCTTTTTCTTTCTTTTTGTGATCTAAATTTCCATGGCTGTTTTCTACTAGTAGTGGAAAAATTAGTGACAGAGTGGGTAAATGCTGTATTTTCATCTAAGGAACAAGTTGAAACTTACTTGATTTTAGTGGAAAAAAAAAATGCTTTGTTTTGACTTTGCAAGTCTTGTTTGGACATTTAATATCACAGAAGTATATAATTGGATGTGGTTAGTGCTTTCTGCTTATGCAGAGCCTGTGTTGGGGCTGAAATAAGCTGACAAAACTACACCAAGGTGACTTGTAATTCTTGTACTTGCTGGAGTTTGACAAGTGAAATTGTTCATCTGACATTGAAGAACATTTCATATAAATACTTCTCTCTGAGATATGACATTAGTCACTTAACTTTCAAAATTTACTTTTTAATTTCAGTGAAATAAATGTTAGATTTTCCACCGTTGTCTGGGAACAATTATTTTTTAATATTTTAAGGCATACATATATAATACATACATATATATATAGTTGAGTCCCTGCAGGGATGCTGAATGTGGAACTCTTAATCAGTTCTGTTCCCCTCCCATCCCCCAAATCTTTCCAGTGTACAAAGAACAGTTCAGTGTAACTGAGAAGAAAAAAGAAAACATTCTTAGTTTGCTGCATAAGAACACCTGATTTACAGTCAGTTAATATTTTTCTCTGCAAACACTGCCAATGATTTTCTCTGCAAACACTGCCAAGCTCTTCTTTTATGAAGAGAGAATAAATGTGAATAAGAAAGCGATTGTGAAGCTGTGAGAACTGCTGTGCAAACTGGGCTCATTTCCAGCTGACAGCTCCTGCTGCTTGCACTGTATCCCTTTGTGTTCCTGAGTGTGTCCTGGGCCTGTCACAGCTGACATGTCTCACAGGCTGGTGTTTCCTGATGGGCTCACGGGATCCTCTCTGTGCCTGTGCCCGCAGGTGATCGTGGCCACCAACATCGCTGAGACGTCCATCACGGTGCACGGCGTCACGTTTGTGATCGACTGCGGCTTCGTGAAGCTGCGGGCCTACAACCCCCGCACGGCCATCGAGTGCCTGGTGGTGGTGCCCGTGTCCAAAGCCTCGGCCAACCAGCGGGCCGGGCGCGCCGGCCGCAGCCGCTCCGGGAAGTGCTACCGCCTCTACACAGGTCAGCAGCTGCTCTGCTGCCTCAGCTTTTGGCTTTTCTGTCTTCAGATCCTGTGCTGCTTTAGGGTGTAGTTCTGAGCTTCAGATTAGGGGATGGGAAGCTCTCTGCACAAAGTAGGTGAAGAAAGCAATTCCTTCTCTAGCTGGGGACCAAGGACAAATGATCCAAATCTCAGGCCCAAGAGCGTAAACAACGTGGACTGAAGAGAGAAAAACAAGGATGGGACTTTATGGGTTGAAGCTGTAATTGGACAATTAGCTCCAATATTCAAATAGACCAAAACTTATAAAAGTGACAAACTCTGTGACTGGTCGTCCATTTTGTGGCCATTTTGGTTCATCTTGGGTGCAGCCCTGGCTGGGCTCTTGTGCTGCCCAAGGTGGATCTATTGAGGCCTTTTAATAAATCCCTACTTTATTCTTTAGCTCTGTTTAGTCTCTGTTCTAGGTCAGCCTCCACAAGGCATCACTGCGACCTCATTTCTGTGCACTGTGGTTTCCACTGTACTGTGAGATTAAGGAGAAAAACCTGTGTTTGTTCATTCATCGAAAGAACAATATTTCTCTTTGTTGTTCCTCTGGCTTCTTTGGAGCTACCTCATTCTTACGTGCTAGGTGTTTGAAACTGAATCTTTTTGTGAATCAGAAGCACAAATGGGGCAGAGTCAGCAGTTGCAAACATGAAATGTTAATGCAGTTCTTATAAGTGGTAAGCTTATTAAGAAGTTTGTTCTTTGAGGATTTTGGTTTCTGAGCAGTTTCAGTTTATAATACTTAGCAGTGATGCTCTCTGAAGCCTTCATAGACCTTGCATTCAACAAGAGGGCTCTGGAAATCCTTTAGGTAACTCGGAGAAAACTTTGTGTCTCTTTATTTCATAGGAATAGCTGCCAACCCCAGATTCTTCCCTTGAATCAATGACCCTGGCAGTGCACAAAAATTGCTGTTATAAATAAATCTGTTGGCCACCTCACACTGTCTAGAGAGCTGCAATCAAAGTGTCTGTTCCCAGCTGCTTAATGAGAAAAGGCTTTGCAGCTGAACACTCCCTTTGCTGATGGGCTTCAGGTCCCCTCTAGTTTTACTGGACCTCTGAGACGTTGGAGATGAAGCATTTTCCTTTAAAATGTCTATGTGCTTGCCAGCAGTTGCCACGTTAAACCAAGCCATGATTTATGCTCTGAATTTATATGTATCCAGTAAGAATCAGGAGACAATATGTGCTACACAATATCCCAAGCTTACACAACTTTGTGAGTGTTTTACTGGAGAAACCATGACTACACTGAAGATATTTTTGTGTGCTCAAAAGCTGATCTAGGGAGTACTTTAAGAAGTGTTTTAAAGGTGAAAAAAAAGGAGAGGAAAGTGCACAGAGTGAACAACAGCAGAGAAACAGCACTGCCTTTATCCTAGGGAAGGTTTGAGATAGAAAAGGGTTCTGTAGAAATGAAAATAGTTTGGGTGAAAATAATGTAGAATGTGCCTTTTTTTTACTGCAGAACAGTTGATTAGTGGAAGGTTACAGAGATTTTATCCTTACATGGAGTATTTTTCCAGACTTGGACTTTATATTGAATGTGCTTTTAAAAAGGCATCGTTAAATAAATTGTTTTTCCATCCTTAATCTTTATTTAAAATATATATTTTAAACCTCTGCTTGTTTGAGTAGTTACAAAAACAGTGTTCTTGTACTGAAAGCGTGCTGCTTTGGAATTTTTCCATGTCTCTTTAAAAAAATGCTTTTTTTGTAGTATTGCACCCTAAATTTTATTTTCTGACAAAAACATAAAACAGAAGAGAAACAAAACATTTCCAGATTTCTGTGAAGAATTTATAGCATTTCAAATTGAAATATAGATGGGTGAACTACAGAATCAGCACTGTAGCCAAAACCATTGAATTTCTCTTTAAATAAAAGTAATGTAAAATGCAGTAATTGGAGAAAGATCACCTTTGGGTTAGAGATCATCTTTTAACACCTGATAAGTACCCATATGTGACAATTTAAGCTGGAAATGGGTGTGATTCTGTCGTGGTGCCTGCAGAGAAGGGGAGCTGAAGCTGAGTTGAGCTGTTTGTTCCTCTCCCCGCAGAGGAGGACTTTGAGAAGCTGCCCAAGAGCACGGTGCCGGAGATGCAGCGCAGTAACCTGGCCCCTGTCATCCTGCAGCTCAAGGCTTTGGGCATCGACAACGTGCTCAGGTTCCCCTTCCTGTCGGTGAGTCCCAGGCCCTGGGGGCTGACACCTTTCCTTGGGCTGAAAGGTCAGGAGGTCAGGAGATGGCTGGTGATAGCCCACAGAGCCACTCCCCATTGCCCTGCTCCTGTGGAAAGTGCAGCTCATTGTCCCCTGTCAGGCAGGAAAGCAAAGTCCCAGCTCCTGGGAACCAGTAGTGCAAACAATGTGTGTGACCACTTAGAAATGACCATTTGTATTCAGAGTTTGATGTTAAAATTGTTGAGAAGTCAGGAAAGTGTTAAAAAGACAAACTGTGGGGTTCTGTAGAATTGTAACTGCAGTCCCTTTGCACTGAATTTATGCAGAAGGAAGGGTGTGAGAGCTCTTTATTAATTTTGCAGTAGAGAGTAGGTAGTTAAGGATTTTGCAAAAGAGGAAGGTCTGTCTCATGTTCTATGCTGAACTGATGTTCTATGCTGATAACTTCAATCAATGCACATTTTCTCTTCACAGCCGCCCCCTGCACAGTCGATGGTGCAAGCTTTAGAGTTGCTGTATGCTTTAGGAGGTGAGATTTTAATGCTTTGCTTTATTTGTAGCTATATTACAGGAGTTGTGAAAAAAAAAATGTGATTGGTATTTGGTGATTGGGTGGACATTAATAAAATTTGCATTTGAGAGCTGTGCTTTGAGAAAGAAAGAGAAACAGCTGTGACTGGTGGAAACTTTTTATTGGTGGGTTTTTAGAGTGTACCTCAGTCTCTTCTGTATTTATTTCCTTTTTTTTTTTTTTTTTGTTATTTCAGACAGGTAAGCAAGCAAACAGCAGCAATAGAGTTTAAACTAGAATTTAACTATTTAGATTGGGCAAATGAGTCTTTTATAGCTATCTTATCTGTATTTCCTTGCAATTTCATGGGAGAAAACCAGGTATTTGTCCTTGCTAGGAACAGGGCTCTGAGCTGATGAGGGTGTTTGTTCCCTGGCCGATTCTCTTTGTTCTTTCAGCCCTTACAGAGTGGTATGAAGATAAAAATGGAGTTTGGACACTAATTAGACCAGTAGAGGAGTTAGACACTAACTTTACCTGCATCCAGTTAGATAAGTTGTTACATACCTAAGACTGGGTGTGGTGGTCTTTTATTTCATGTTACTGTACCAGCAGTGAAAACATGTAACGCAGGTATAAACAGAAGAAGTTGTAAGCCAAGGTTTGACTGTAATAATCCAGAGTTTTTCAAGGCTAATAGAATTGCAACTTTGTTCTTCAGTGGGACTTTGAAAAGCATAGTGTGTCTATTGTAAATTTTCCTGTTAACACGTTGCAGTCATTACCTGATCTTGTTGTGTGTGTGCTGGAACTCTGCCTAAGCATTGTGAGTCAAGTGTGATGCCTGAATTTGGGAGAGCTCAATCCCTGGAGGCTGTGCATCAAGCCCCACAGAGAGTGTGATAGTTTTCAAAGTGCCTCCTTGCTCTGATTTTGAAGGTTTGACTGAAAAAAGTTCTTAAGAGCTAATTTAATTAAAATTTGTAAAATGAATTCCAGTCTATTCTCTGCTCTGGATGCAGGATGGGCCGTGGCTGGAAGGCTACACCTGCTGTAGAGTAATGCTCTTCATGTTTGTGCTGTTGGTCCTGCAGCTGAGGCAAAGTTCAAACACACAGCAAGTCAAACTGTTCTGATTCTATTAGTTGTGATTACAGGATACAACCACCAATAAAACCCCCTGATCATCGCTAAACCCAGCACATTTTCTCCTCGATGCACTGGAACTCTGTTTCTCAAGGCAGTGTGTGTGTTTCAGTGACAGCTTGCTGGCTTTTCATGCTTTTTAAATACATGCCATTGTAAAGAGACTGCTCTAGTTTTAGTATTGAACTTGCTAGTTATGGACAAGTCAACAGGTACACACAAACTTGAAAATTTGAAAAGATTTTAATGTAGAAAAAAAAAGTAATGAAAAGAAAAGATTAGACTGACAGAGCTTGAGAGCATAATTCAAAGTACGTTTCTACTGTTAAGCTACTTAAAGCTTAAGTACCTTTTATTAAAATTCTGTTCTCTGTGTGATTAATCACAGCTTGTTCATTGGAGTCTGAACAGCACTGTTGGCATATGATTTACTTTTAGGTGGTTCTGTGAGGAGCAGGAACTTAGACTTGAGCCTTATGGGTGGGTCCTTTCCAACTTGAGATAGCCTTTGATTCTAAGTGTGTTCATTCTGGTTCATTTTGCTGCTGTTGGATACTTTTAACACTCAGATCACACTGTAGTAATATGTTTTTATACACAGTTTTCAATTCTTTTTTGTGTGGTGAGTGGGATGCCTGCGGCCTAATTCTGTTTATAGGAAGAACTGTTACATTGTTGAGTTTTTTTGACAGCTGTGTAATCTTTTTGAATGCAACAAACTAAACAAAACAGAAACTTGATGTGAGTCCAAATAGTCAAAAGTAAGCTCAGTTTGACTTTAGCTCCTTGTTTGTAGCTAATTCAGAGTTGACAATGTTTGCTCCATAACGTAAACATGAGGCAGCATAAAGGAGATTGTGTAAGTTTTGGAAGCTTCGAGAGCTTTGTGGCTGTTTTTAGACCACTCACAGATGCTGTGCTGTAACTTGTGGCTGTCTGCTCTCTTTTTATTCTCATGGAGCTGTAACTCTGCTTGGCAGGATTTTGCCCTGTGCTGGTTCGGTTCCATCTCGCAAAGGAGGATTTCACTTAAGGCACTTGGCTCTTGGCAGCCTCTGGAAGCTTGGAACAAGGACCTTCACAGTGGCTCAGGAAAGTGTTGCAAGGATGAACTCACAGCCAAAACCACCTTAGGGAAATGGAGAGGAAAGTTCAATAAACTCACTGATTAGCTGGGTGATGTTTTGGCGGAAGTGTTCTGCTCGTGTATCTTCAAAGAGCTCTTATTCTCTTGGCTGCACAACTTTGTAGCAGAGCACAGAAGTGCTGATCTTGGTGTTTCAGATGGAAAGAAATGTGTGTGATACATGGATTCACTCTTCAGTTTTTGCTGAAGTTTAAGGTGAAATTAAGTTTTAGGTGGTTTACTATGAAGATTTTATATAAAGTGCAGAGCTGAAGCTGCCCAAGCATTTGCAGGTGCAGTGAGGATTAAATTTCTCTTATGCAAGTAGGAACATGAATTTCATCATTGGCATTGCAGTCACATTGCAGAAAGGTCAGGCCCCTGTTGTGCCAGCATGGTGCCAGTTTGTGCAGGGAGATGCTCCTAAGGGTGAGATAGCTGTGTTGAATAAACACATCACTGTTTGGAGAGGGATTATTTTTATAGTGGTGCAAGCTGATTCCATCAGGAGTCTCTCTCCTCAGCCTTCTCCTTTGATGCCCTTTTGAGAGTCTGAGTTGTCAGTTGGAGGGTATTGGTTTTAAGCATAATTTAAGAGGTAAATAAACAGGCAAAAAGTGGCTTTATATTTTTAGTGTTATTTCAGGTCTTTGTTGAAGATTTGTTTGTAAATTGTCACCTATGAGAAATAACCACTCTACCCAAGTTTAAAAAGGATAGTTTTAACTAGTGGTTGTTACTTGAAACATTTTAGTGCCATGGTACTTGAATAATCTCTCCTGAGCATATTTCATTAAAATCTTTGTAATACCTTTTTCTAAGATCTTTAATTTCCTGTATATATGTGGATTCCATGGTTGCTTCCAGGATTATCTGAAGGAAATTTTCACCTATTTCAAGCTGCTATCCATTTCAGGCTATATTCAAGCTTATTACAACAAATAGATCTGCGCACAGCTCATAAATAGATCATGCAAAATTGTATTGACATTTGTAGGATGCAGTAGAAGCCAAAGGATTTTGGCTTGGTGCACCTGTAGAAAGTGGGACATAAATATATGGAAATGTCTCCTTTTTCCTACTTAGGAATGCAGTTGTCTTTCTGTAGATGAAAACCTATCTAAGTTATTAGTTGTGGTAGAACTTAAACTTCTCATATGGCAGTATGAAAGCTATCATACCTTAATTTTTGCAGGTGCTGTGACTTTGTGTTTAAATATATTAGTTCACCATTGCACAAAAGCTGCCTTTGGTACCTGTTTCTGAGGAAAACACTGTGACATTATGTGAAAAGCCTGGTAGGTTTTGTTGGACAGTGTAGGGGTGTGTGAGTGAATTACTACATTGTCATGAGTTGGTAGCATATCAAATAATAAAATAAACACTGGCTGGAGGGATCTGTGGGTTCAGATATGCTGACATGAGTTACAGATCTCATTCCTTGACCTGGTTTGTGGTTTTGCTTTTTTCTGTGAAACAGAGCTGCAGTGCAGCTGTGGCTTTGTTACCACCACACAGTCTGACTGTAAATAATGTGTTTATATAATGTGAGAGCCACAGTTGTGTTTCCTCAGGTCACTTTGCTGTGCTTGGTTATGCAACCTGCAGTGCCCCAAAGTCCTGTTATTGGGCTCTCACCCACCCCTGCTTGTGTAGCCTTTCTCTTGTGCTTTACCTCTTTGTCATACCTTATACAACTTGGCCTCTTGAAGTTTTCTCTTTCAATTTTTACTCTTTGCTGCCTTTCTTAGCAGACTTTTATTTTTTTCTTATTGTTCCCTGTGTATTATATTATTTTAATCCTCTTGCAAAGGAAAGGCTTTTCCACTGAAATCTCTCCCTGAAATCTCAGCATAAAGCTCAGAGTTAGACTGTGACCTGTGCTTTGCATGGGTCACCCTTGCTGCAGGGGTTTGACTGGAGGGAGCCAAACCTCTAAAATGGTAAATGTGCAGGGCTGCTCAGGGAGAACTGAGCATCACAGATCAGGCTGTCAGGCCTCCTCCTGTGCCATCTCCAGGGAAAAGGCTACAGCTGGAACATGACTGGCAGTTGAGTGCTTGATACACGAGGCAGACTAAACTGTAGAAAACCTTCATTGCCTGTACATCTCTTGTGTAGATAATAATACATTATTTTTCTCCATGGCCTAAGTAGATGTGCTTAGAAAAATGACACCCTAACTGTCAGCAGTGCTTCCTGTTTCTGCAGTAATGCCTGTTCCCTGTTTATCCCTGTTCTTATTTGCTTTACATCCCCATTAACAGAGATGTTACTAAATATTTAAAAAGAGGAACAGAGGTCTAACAGCTAATATCCCCTCTGGCCATGGCATTGACTTGCAGGTTTTTAAAATTACTGATAGTAAGAGTGAAACTTGGTCAAAATTGAAAAATTTGCATGTTCAAGTATTTTCAAAAAAAAAAAAAATTCTGGTGACCCATGGGAGAGTAAATGGCTATCATGGATTGCCTTTAAGCTTAGTGTAATTTACATTCATCAACTCGAAGGTGCATTTGCTATATTTTAGCTTGTAATTCTGCTCTTTAGTACAGTTTAAGTCTAAGAGAAGCCTTGCTGAGGTGTTGATTTTGCCTGTGTTTCTTAATGTGCTGCAGGTTTGGATATGCACTGCCGATTAACAGAGCCTCTTGGAATGAGAATAGCTGAGTTTCCTTTGAATCCTATGTTTGCAAAGATGCTTCTGGAATCAGGTAGGAGGAAAAAGATCACAGTTTCTTCACAATCATGAAATTGTACTGTATTGCTAGACATTTGCTAAACTCTAACTATACTTCTTCTTGGTGTGGTCTGCAGTGAAAAGAATTGGTTAAAATCTCTATTAAATAATTAAGACATTTCACAGTCTGATAAGTCTAACATTTGCCTCTTAAGTTTTCCACTGAAAACATTCTCTCTTATACTAAAAAAATCCAGAAGTTTATGTATTTTTGTTTTAAATATTATAAAAACATATTCTGCTTCTTTTTCATTTTATTCTCTATGAGGCAAAATTGAATGGAAGATTTCCTTTATTGAATTTCTCCATTTACTCTTCAGGAAATTTTGGCTGCTCCCAAGAGATTTTGACAATTGCTGCCATGATGCAGATTCAAAACATCTTTGTGATCCCTCCAAATCAAAAAAACCAGGCTGTAAGTTCAGTTGTGTCTCATTTTCTGTTTGTTTGCTCTGCATTTCTGGACTTCTGGCAAGTGTTTTACTGGTGCCTATTACAGACTGCAGCTTTGTGAGAAAATAAAATAAGGTCTGGAATAGTATCTGTTTGTTGTAGGTAAAGGAATAAACCAAATAACTGGGGAACCTTGGAGTCTTTTAGTAGTGCTAAAAACCTCCTTCTGAGGGCCAGAAACATGAAAGGTTATAAACCAATATTGGTCAGTGTAAGGGCTTGCAAAACAAATCCCCAAAAACCTTCCCACACACCACTTCCTTTTGATTTGAACAAAACAGGAAGGATGTAGCAAATTCTTCATAGGTAGTAGGAGCCTAATTTTAATGAATGGCGGTTTCTTATCTGTTAATTTTTCTAATTTCAGTTTTAGAAATTTTCCTGAGTATAGGGGGGGCTTGTAGAGTATTGCTGTTGCCCAGGGGAGCTGCCCTAGATAGGAAGAATTTAACAGTCCCCAGGAAATACAGAGCTGAAGGGAACTGGGCATGCCAGACATGATTTCAGCAAAAATCAATCTGCCTATAAAATGATATTTCTGGTTCTGCAGGCCAGGCAGCACAGAAAGTTTGCTGTGGAGGAAGGTGATCATCTGACCATGCTGAATGTTTATGAAGCCTTTGTCAAAGTAAGTCAGTTCAAGTGGATATGGATTTGCAGGAATGGGAGGAAACCTGAGCTTTCACTTCTGAATCTGGAAGTTCAGGACACAAAAAGTCCTCAAAACTGAGGATCTACCAAGCCTATCAAGTGATAATTCTACATTAAAAGACTCTCTGGTCACCATTTGCTATAGACCTTCCACAGTTCCTCTGAACAGGGAGTAAAAGAGAATTTTTTTGCGGTACAGCATGGAAATCTTATGGGTAGACAGCTGTGCTTTCAAGGAGACAGGGGTTTTGTCTTGGGGCTTGGGGAAAACATGTCCAAATTTCCAATGAAATTAATATTTTCTCTTGTTTTACTGATCATAATCTGCATTTAAATCTAGTGGTCTTTTTTCTGGTGTTAAATTAACTCATTGATCATCATACCCTGTTTTTCATTGACCTTAGGTTTTTATCCTGAGGTCTAGCACCAACCTTAGTACTGCTCTGTAAGCTTTTATTTAATAGTTTTGAAGTTGCTACACCTATTTGGGAGAAGTATATTTTGCTGGTGTAAACCACTTCTGTAGTAAGATAATTGCAGCAGTGCTGAGTTGAAGCAGTGTAACCACCCAAGTATTCAAACATGACTTTTTTTCCCCAGCCACAAAGCAGCCAGGCAGGCACCAACTGAAATGTTGCCTTTCACATTTTGTATCTGTGTAATGCTCTTAGAAACAGTCAGATGCAAAAGCTCCTGGAGGGAGTGCTGCTTTCTGGAGAAACAGCTCTTTGCAGAGAGGAGACCAATGAAAACAGCACTGAAAAGGTTGTTTACATTTTGAGGTTGAAAACAGATGAGTTTATGATCTGAGAGAGTTAAATGGAATGACTGATGCTCTTCTCTTTCACCACATATGAAGAAATGAAGCACATGTGTTTGATACCCCACAGCATTTGATCTGCTGCTATTTACAAGTTGTTTGACACATGTTTTTTAGTTACTAGTGCTACATACCCTTGTTAGTTGTTCTGTAAATAGGTAATTTTCAGGGAAAACAACAATGAATGTGTTGTAGGAGACCAGAATTAAAACAGAACAAGGCTATCCAAAAGAGATTGAGTTTGCTTTGCTGATGGTATCTCATTAAGATTTTTTTCTCCTGTCACTTTACAGCACAGCAAAAGCTCCCAGTGGTGTCAGGAACACTTTCTAAACTACAAAGGGCTTGTGAGAGCTTCTGTTGTAAGAGAGCAGCTGAAAAAACTTCTCGTCCGCTTTAAAGTGCCAAAGAAGTCCAGTGAAGGTGAAATTTTTTTTAAGCTCTTGTCCAATACATAGGGAAAGTGGTTTCCAAACTGTCAGTCTGCTCCCTGCTTTGTTGTAACCTTTGGAGTATTTTTATTCTGGCCTCAAAATAACATTAATTCAGATCAGATTTTTTTTCCTAAGAATGGCTGCAGAAGAGTACTTTAGCCATTTCTATAATTCAGTTTTAGTCCAGTCTTCATTAGTTGAGATTTCCAGCAAAAGTTGTAACCACTGATCATCTATTTAGTGGACAGATTTTCCAAAAGACTCATAAATAGGTTACCCTGTTCCCTCTTTGTTTTTTCAAAAAGGCCATTTTTGCTCAAAGTGCTGTTCAGACTTTGGGATGTGATTTCCAGCTGTGCTGTGTGTGCACGGGTGCCAGGACTGGTTCTTAGCACTTGTCTCTACCTGCTCTGAAAAATCAGCCTTCAATGCTCAGCTGTCACACTGGGCTGCTTTAGGGACTGTTAAACTCTTCATGGAGACACAGGTGGCAACATTAGTTTTTTAGGCAGCAATTTTTGCTCTGCTGTGAAATTGAAGTCAAAAGGAATTTCAGGGTTTGTCTGCTCTCCTGCCTTTGCTATCAAAGCCTGATGCACTCTGAAAAGTTGTTTCAGGTGATTAAGTGGTATATTAGGGATTTTTTTCCTTTCCATTGACTCATCTTACAGAAAAATTCTTCTTTCCAGGTGATCCAGATCCTGTTTTGAAGTGCATAGTTTCTGGATTCTTTGCTAATGCAGCTAAATTCCACTCCACAGGAGCTTACAGGTGACTATATACAGTAACACTGCAACTGGTGCTTGGTTGGAAAGCTCCTCTGATGAATAAATCTAAATTTAATCAACAAGCAGATGTTCCTCCTAATTTGCAATTAGGAACATGTGGCAGTCAATACATTACATATTTGAAGTTCTGTATTTGCAAACTGCTGCACTGTTTATCTCTTCTCTTTGGCAAATATAACTAAAACTATTAATAGTGGGAAGCTGCTGGTAATAGTCATTAGGTTGCTTTAAGTTAAGCAAGTACAGTTGTAGTGCATAGTGTTGTAGCACTCCCAGAGCACTGAGTAAAAGCCTAAAATGATAGTTTTTCATTTAATGTAGATAAAATTTCTTTAGGACATCAAATTATCGATTGTTCCTTTGGCCAGGTTTCATCTGTTCATTAAATGCAAATGTTGTTAATTTACTCCAGCCCTTTCATTCTTGCTTTTATTAAACATTCATACTGGGGCAGAAAGGAACCAAATGTTAAGCAATAAAGAGAGGCACAGTCTGAAATAGTATTTTGCTTTCAAGGACTATCCGTGATGACCACGAGCTTCATATCCACCCCAGCTCAGTGCTGTATGCAGAGAAACCTCCACGCTGGTAAGTTAGAGCTGCTTTCTCTTCTTTGGGGATTTTTTAAGGGATTTGCAGCATCCAAATTGAATTGCTTCTCTCCATCAGTGGGAGAATAGTTGTAGAAGGTCATAGTTCCCACAGAGAGAATCCAAATGGCATTTCCTTTGCAACATTTTGTAGGGAGTATCCAAATAAATGAGGGGAATAGAGTGATGTTTAACTGTCAAAGAAAACTGCAGAGGTTGGAAAGCAGAGCCAGGTGACCCTGTTTAGTGGGCATCACATCTTGCACTGCAGAGTGTTCTCCAAGTAGTCTCTGTACCTAAACAGAGCTAGGATCAATTTACTTTTATTAAGCCTGTTAAGGAAATATCCTGTCAAACAGGTGCTGCAGAAATGGCAAATGGATTGCAGGGAAAGTGCTTACACATAAAAGGCATGATGTGGAAAGTTATGGCTGTCCAGCAGATTGAGGAAAGAACTGGCTGTGCTTCCCATTAGCTGGGGTATGATCATTCCATTTGCAGGTCAGAGGTCCTCAGATTACAAACAGAAATGTGTGTGGAACTCTCAGGTCAGCATGATCAACCTGAAGTATTTGGACTTCTATCCTTCACTGCCTGCTGAGGAGACTTAGAAGGATAAGCCTGGCCTGGTGTTGTGGCATCCTGTCACACAGGAGTTTAACTTAGTCAGCAACCTAAATTGCAGTGCTACTGCAGCTTGGGCAACCATCCTCCACTGAAGGCTTCAGTTCTCTCTTTTTACAGGTGTATAGGAAATGTATTTTCATTCTGATTTGTTTTCCTCTGATTTATTTTTAGTTGTGTTAGTTGCCATGTCTCAGGACATTTGGTGAAAAGAATTTTGGACTCTTTCCTCTTTGCTTTTGGGAGCTAAATACCAATTAATGAGAAACCACAAACCTCAGGTGTTTGCAGCTCTGCTGTGTGTAAAGGCAGATGGTGACTTAAGGATTTGGTAGCTGCCCCTTCAGTGCAAGGGTTTGCACTTCCTTGGGGAAAATGACCTCACCTACTGAAGGTGACCTCAGAAATAGATTGGCCATGCTGGCAGCCTGACTGTGCTGGCAGTGGGGATGAGTCCACATGGTTGGATGTTCCTAAACCTCTTCCCAGGAGATGTTCTGGCAGGAGTTAAAGGTGATTTCTTCCTCTGAAGCTTATCTCACTTGTCTGCAGACTGGCGCCAGGGATAGTCATGCTGGGGTTTGTGCCCTCCTTGTTGTGGGTGCAGGGTTTTGGTGCTTTGGACATCTTCCCTTATGATATCACAGAGTAATTCATATTCTGTCTTCCAAAGCATCACTTGTGAGTCCCCCTTGACCCTAATATAAGAAACATTCTTTCATATATACCTTGCACCCATATGGTCTGGTTGGTAGTATGTGAGGTTGTTTTCATGGCAATCAAAAGATTTTGTTAATGTGGACAACTCTGACCAACCAGAGGGAAAGAGGCAAGAGGCTGAATTACAGCTTGAGGACTCTTGTCTCTCTGTAAGTGCCACCTCTGGCAGCATGTATGTGAAACTGTCTCAATATGCTGCTACCAGCTCTCCCTCATTGCTTGACAGCAAACACCATTCTTTTTTGTCTCCATTCTCCCAGGGTAGTCTACAATGAAGTGATACAGACTGCTAAATACTACATGAGAGATGTGACAGCTGTTGAATCCTCCTGGCTGTTGGAGCTGGCACCTCACTTTTACCAGCAAGGAACGGTACGGAACCGCCATAAAGGCCAAACGGTACCATTGCTGCAGCAGCAGCTCTTGTGTCTGCACTTCCTCAGGGTTTATGTTTTGCTGTGCTCTAATGGGACACAAATTAACTTGGCTCTGGTCATTGGAGTGGTTTTAATATAAAGAAAGAGGAAAATTAGTTGATGCATGAAACATTTTTCCCTGTTATCCAGCCAATGGATCTCAGAGTTACAAAATGAGATCTATTTGCTGGTAAATTTATGTTTACCATCATAGCACTTTGGGAAATGAAGCTTTCAGCCATTCTACTCTTCAATATAGTGAAGTGATACCCTTGGTAGCACTTCCCTGAGCAGCACTGTGAGTAGGCAGTGGTCACACTGCATAATAATTTTAGGAGAGCCTTTGCATGCTTTGCAAATGTTTGTGAAAATCCTGAGCCCTTTTTTTTTTTTTTTGAGCATGAATTATGTTTACTGCAGAAAAAAATCAGTTCTGATCTGTTCAAATGTGAAATGCCAAAGAACAACTGCTGTTTGTGCAAACCTTTATTGCAAATTGCTATGTGTGATACAGATACCTTTTATTTATAAACATCTTTTAGTAGTTTTCACCAACCTTTACTGATTGTCCCATGTGAATCTGTTAATCCAGATTTACTCACTGGTCATTCTGAGAACTGAATTGATATTAAATATTATCTAGATGTTAGTTCAGCTGTAGCTGTTGGTACCACATAGCCTGTAAATACTGTACAGATTACCAAATTGATGTTGTATTTGAATTTTCCACTGGACAATAATATCTACTGAGCTTTATCTTTTAAATTAATGAAATATTTCCAAAATCTGAGTGAAAAAATGCATTTGCATATCAGACCTATGAAAAAGGTGGTCTGTTTCTAGTTTATACATCTGCTTCACTATCTGGCTTCTTGGAGAATCTCATGTTTGTTTTCTTTTACTTCCTTGGATTTTGTCAAAATGGAGAATCCTGTGGTGCATGAAGCACCTTAGGACACCTCTGTGGCTACAGTTCCCAACAGTTTGGCATCTGTTCATGTGATTGACTCGAGAGAGGGTTTTTTTATGCTCATCTTGGATAATTAATCTCAATTATCCAGACAATTCCCATCTATAAATGGACTTGCTAAGTAGCTGAATATGTTCTGCAGGGCAGGGCCTTCAGCTGCTGGGAGATGATCTGCAGACATGGTGTAAAAAGGAGCTGAGCCAATGCTGAATCGAATCTGTTCCTGCAGTAATTAGTCCTTTGACTCACATATTTACAGTTGTCACATAATTTACATTTAGCAGCCCACACCCACACAAAATCCTCTTGTGACCTCTCCATGGGCTGGAGTTTGGGATGAGGTTTTCCTTTAGAGAGATGGTAGCAAAGGGGACTTGTCTTGAATTGAGCTCCCTGTCTGAGGGAACATGTTTTTCAGGGTAGTGCTACTACTGCTGTAGATGTTCTAGGAAATTATATCAAAACTTAATTTTTACCACTGCCATCCTTTGGATTTGATCAAGTGGAATCTGTTTGCAGTATGACCTAATTGTTGCTTTCATCCTAAAATAAATGGTAGCTCTCAAGGATGGTGCTGATTTTGAGGAAAATTCTCTCTTCCAGCCTGGTCAGTTTTCCATATCAGCCAAAAGTCTTGGCTGTCCTTACAAAATGTTTGAAAATTAGAAATATTTCTCTTGGGTAAAACTTTGAATCATACACGTAAAACTTGAATAAGTGAACAGTTGCAAATCACACAGATTTATGTTGATTTATAGATATTCAGATCCTTTTTCTACTGAAGGATACATCTTTGTGCTAGGAAGGAAATGTTTTATTCCTCTGTCAAGGAACAAATTAAAAACAAATTACCACTGAATAGGACTCTGTTAAAAAATGTTCTTCTACGGCTTGATCTTGGTCAGTTATTTCTCATTCCAAGTTTTGCAGAATTCTTTTCATATTTCATTCCACATTTGTAGGTCTTTAAGGGCACAGAGGTTCCAAAGGTCCAGTGCAATTTCAGGATTAATACAGTTGTTAAAATCTTGTCCTTTGTGTACATTCTCCTGGTGTTTTTTGCACGTGTATTTTTGGGAGCACATCTTTCTGTACACTTTTACACCTGGGAAATTGCTTCCAATGGGAAATTGTTCCTATGCTTACAGCTAGTATAGAAGAGCTAAAGGTTATTTTATTACAAGCCAGAATATCAACATGTAGGTTTTTATTTAAAGGGTTTACTTTAGTTGTGTCAGTAACAAGCAGAGCTTGGATGGGTGTGGATATTTGTGCTAGAATTTATTTAAATTGTGATTAAGGATAGAAAGCATTGTAGTTGATTTTTTTACTAATTTTGGTGTATCTCTTAAGCATCTTTTTTTCTTTTCTTGCAGCATCTTTCTTTGAAAGCAAAAAGGGCTAAAGTAGATGACCACTGACATGACTTCAATTGTTGTGACATCAAAAGCAGAACCTACCAGTGATTTCAAGCTGGCTACAGTCCATTCAGCAGTCAGTTCATTAGCAATTTGATCTTCCATCAACCTAAATGTTCAAATGCCTGCCAGGATCTGTAGGGGTTTATGCATGACCAGTACATTGTAAACCTAGAGCTTGCATTGTGGACATTTTAATCTTTGCCTACTTGACCTCTGTTGTTAATCTGGGCATGTTGCTCCTTTTAAATAGGTAGGAAAACAACTTAAAAAGTAAGAGGACATACAGGACCACAAAAAACCTGAAACCTTCAAGAAAGAAACAGATTTCCTGGAGTGGTACTGCCTTATGAGTGTGGGGAGTAGGGTACCCTGCCTCTGTCACCCAGAGCACTGTGACTTACACTGGCCAAACTGGGCCTGGCTCCTGCCAGCAGGAGCTCAGGCCAATCAACTACCCCTTGAAATGCAAGGTGCTGCCGTGGAAACATTGATTTTGTGTTGGACCATCCCAAACTGGTGCAGCTTGTGCTCCCAAGCAGTAAAAGTTCCTGCCCCAGGCTGAGCTGGCCCAGCTCGCTGTGCTGAGCTGGCTACTGGAGTGGCTGAGTTCTGCCCCTGAGAATTGCTCTTTGGGGAGGGGGAGAAAAGGGCAGCTCAGTGTTTTTAAGATGGATTAATTTTCTGCTCAATCAAGGGACTAAAGATGTATGTTCACAATCAATCAAGTTTACAGACAGGACTTTTTTATCCTGTGAAAAAAAAAAGTTAACCTTCCACTGGTTGGAAATACCAGTAAATTTCATCTGGGGAATATCATGGAACTCTTGTTTTTTTAGCCTCTGTTGATCAGCAAAGAAGGAAATGTTCAATACTTTACTATAAGGAACACAGTCCTTTATATTTCTTTTATTACAAATCTGTTCTTTACTGCTTGGGACTCATTTTCCTCTGTTACTGAGGGGAAGGAGGCTCTGAACAGTTGCTGCTTTAATCAGGATTCCAAGGATACTTTTCAGTAAGGAATTATGCTTGTTTGTGTTTTACCAAGATAGCTTGGATACATGTATTTATTTATTTCTATTTTACATTTTTACCTATTGATATTTATTTTAGAAAGACATCGCTTGAAAATTTTATTTTTGTAATTGAACTGATTTGATGAATGTGTTTTTTGGCATATTAACTTTTATTTTCTTCTTAAAAAAAAAAAAAGGATGTAAATAGGCAAAAATTTCTACATAGAACAAATGCCTTCCTCATCACAGGACTGCCTTGAAAACTTTCTTGAGAGCTTCTTTACCTTGTCCCTTCCAAATACCTGCAGAGAGAACACACAGAGTGCACAGTGTGGGCTCCTCAGTGTGTCTGTCCTGACTGCCAGCACAAACACTTGTACCAGTCTCCAGGAATGGCACCAGCAGCATGAAAACTGTGTCACCTTCCTCCTTGTTGTCCCTGTCACCCTCACCTTTGTATCACTCTCTTAGACTGGAAGCTCCTTGGGGCAGGGACTGTCTCCTAGCCAGAGCTGAGAGCAGTGTTGGAACTCACTAAAAAGATTTAATTTGCAAGTTTTTTTTTCTCTTAAAGGATCGGAGAAAGAACTGAATATGAAGACTTGTCAGTTGTCTGTGTTTCTCTGTCCTCTGGAAGTATTCTTAAGAAAAATAAAACTGTTGAATTGAGGAAGCTTGGGAATGCATCACTTGGGCCTGAGCAGGGGGTGATTTCCCAGGGTGCTGGGTGCCTGTGTTGGGCTGGGCTGGCAGTGGGTGGCCACTGCATTTGCCAGCTCTGAGAATTCTGGGTGGCTCTGGAGAGCTGTCTTGTCCAGATGTTCATTTACCTGGCTGCACAGCTGCAAAATTTCCTCCAGGAATGATTGTGATTCCTGCTGAGGTCAGAACCCAGGGATGTGCAGGCTTTGTCACACCCTGCAAACCGTCGTAGTTACGTAAGAATGAGTGTAGTAGGTCTTTATAAACAACAACAAAAAAATTGGGACTTTTTAGCAGTTTTACAAGCTATTGAGATATCAGCACACCCAGAGCAGGCAGACCTTACACTAGAGATCAGGCTAAGGATAAGTGTTTTTAGGATGCAGGCTAAGGTCACCTTCAGAGAGCAAACACTGCTCACATCAGAGATGTAGGCCCTTGGAAGGTGTTGGGAGACAGAAAACTTTTAAAACCCCTGAAAATCTCTATTTTGTAAAGCTTTGGCCTCCAGCTCCCTGCAAGATTAGTACAGAGCATTCTGCTTTAAATAGGTTTGTGTGAGGAAAGCTCACAAAGCTCTGTGCCTTGGTGGTGGCTCTTTGCTGCGTTAACAGGCTGTGTGGGAGGTTGGAGTCATTTGAAAATGGTTGCCAGGAGTTCAGGGAACATTTAAGGATTTAAACCCTGGCTTTTAGAGAATGAGGTTAAAACATCAGCCTGTTGAATCAAAATACTGCTTGGAATAGAAGTCATTCCTCTGCTGGCAAGGAGACAGATTTTTTAAAAAGTAAATTTACCACCCATTGACATCAGTGACTGTGGGGTAAAATCAAGGTGCGCTCCTCAAGCCCCTCAGAAAGTGCTGTCAGTGTTTCTACTCAGGACTTCAGTATTGTGAGCTCTAGAAGAAAATGAAGTTAAACTAGAATAAAGATTCAGCCAAGAAAATATTAACTGAAATATATTTCCCATCTTGTGGATTAAAAGTAATTCTGATAAACAAATGGGAAAACAGTCACAACCCTTTCTGGTTAATCTGAAGAAGGAGACAAGTAATTAAAAGTTGGGAGCCTTGTTTGTAGGGAAGGAGGGAGCCTTTCAGCATCCCTTCTTTTGGGAGCATCAGTGTCATGGATAACTGCTCATCCCAGGATTCTGGTAATTGTCACTGGGCTCAGGCAATTTTACTGGAAGCAGCTTGGAAATAGGTTTATTACTCTAATTTCATAATGTTAATCTCTATCAAGTGATCATACAATCAACAGTTGGCAAAGAGAGTGGACACAACAACTCAGCATTTAGAGTGAGTGACTGCTGGGGCTTGGAGTAAACAAGTTGCAAGATGACCATAAGTAGCTTGTGGAAAAACTGTTCTTATATCCAGTTTTTGCCTTTAAACTGGCTGCATTTTGAGAAAAGTGCCAGTAGATGGCAGGCACCGGTTTCAAAAGTATCTTGGGGAAAAACTAATTGGCCAATTCTTCAAAAGTTTCCCTTATTCTTCAGTTTAACATTTAATTAGTTTAATGGTAAGTGGGATGAGAAAGGGTAAAGGAAAAAGCTGTTGGTGGCTGTGGGATAAAGGCAATATTTGAGGTGCAGAGATTAGTGAAAAGCCCTGTGGGCTCAGTGTCCTGCTGGTTTAAAAGCAAACAAACAAAATACTCTAAAAAACCCCCAAAATTCCCAACCAGGACATTCTGTAGTGGTTCTTTCACTTACACACTGAGTCATAAAAAATGGCAGTTTGTCCACACTTCATATTCACTATGAAGGAATCTTTGAGCTGTGTTGGATTCTAGCCACTATTGTAATAAACAGAATTAACAATTTAGTGCAAAAAAACCCACCAAAACCCCAAACCAACCAAAAAAAATCCCCCTGTTCTGCTTGTGGCAGCATGGCAGATGGGATTTTTCTCAGAGGATGCAGGAATATCTTCCTGCTCCATTCCAAAATTGGCTTTGCAGGGCTGTGGATGTGCAAGGCTGTGAAATGCAGGGGTTGTATCTGTCTGTGTTGCCAATTATGAATGATCAAACATTGCCTGGAAAAAAAAAATAAAATCCCTCTTTTCTCCTTTCTAGAGTAACAGAATTCTAAAAAGCTAAATGCATTTAACTTGTCTTGCAGATTTATTTGTCCCTTGCAGTTCCTGGAGTGCACAGAGCATCAGGAGCACCACTGGAGGAAAGCCCTGGTGACGAGGTCAGGGTGGCATCGGGAGGTGGCTGCAGCTGCACATCCCAGCCTTGCTGCTGCCTTGCTTTCCTAGTCCAAGGTTGCTCCCTGTGCTGCAGGCAGAGGCAGAGGGGGAGAAAAGCTGAGGCAGGAGGAGTCAGAGGATGTTTCCTGCCCTTGGGGTGTTTCTGGAGTCCTCCCACAGATGCCTGAAGTGGGTTGGTGTCCCTGCAGTGAGTCCTGCCTTGCTTGTGCAGCCTCTGCCTCCAAGGCTCCCTTCAAGGTCTCCCACCTGAGCATGGATCTCCCACCAGATCCCTGTAGGCTTTCTATCCTGTACTGATTTGCTTGGAAAAGTCAAAACTTACAGGATAGAGAGCAGGACAGAGAGCAGCAAATCACAACAGCTTCTTGGTTCCCTTCAGCCAAGAAATAGATTGTTTATTGCAGATGCCTGTTGGCAGAGAGAGGATCCTGTCACACAGGGAATGTTTTGATGGCAGGAAACCTGTTCCATGAGCCAGGTTTTTATGGAACTCCTGCTGCTTCTCCCTTTGGTGTCTGGGGAGACACCAGGGTTTCATAAGCTGTGCAAAGATCCTGCTGCAGCCAGGGCAGGGAAGAGACTCCTTGGGATGTGCTGGGACCTGGGAGAGCCAGGATCATGTTCAGTCCTGCCATGGGGAGCAGGATCTGCCTGGCCCTGCTGCTGTGCTGGCACAGGCTGGGGCAGGGCTGGTGGGAGGCATCCATCACAGAGGCAGCTCTGGATGCAAACACAGGCTGGGACAGTGGGAAATAGTGGTGGCCATCAGGAGCTGGCAGAGAAGCCAGGACACCAGGAGGGCTCTTTGCAGCTCCCTGGGGGTGCTGGGCAGCCTGGCACGTGGAGAGGGGTTGTGTCAGAGCTGCAGCAGTGTTGAACAAGTCTTGTCTGACTCAAAATCTGTCTTTTTGGAAATTGCAGCTGCTGCTGATTTAACCCTTTGCATCACACGGGTGGGAAACCAGTGTGTTACAGTGTTGAGGGATCCACCAGAGGAGCCTCTAAGGTGTGTGTGTGTGTGTGTGTGTGTGTGTGTTGTTCTTGTTGGCAGCAGGGCACGTCTCTCCTGCTGTGCTGAGAGGAACCAGGCTGTTTCTGTCCCTTTGTCTGGCCAAGAGTCCCCACATGGTGATGCTTGTAAGGTGTCCACATCCCCTAGCACTGATTTTCCAAGCAGCTGTTAAGACTCATGTTATGTTCTGTTCCTCATCCTGTCCCCAAAGCATAAATGGAAAAGGCTAATTTTAAGTGAATTCTATAAACAGCAAATGGTCCCATTCAAACCTCATGGAGCTCTGCTCAGAATGTCCCCCATTTTGTGGGCAGGATTTGCAGCAGGTGAGCAGTGTGTGACCCACTCTGTGCAGGTTACTCTGTGGGTATTTGTGCCCCTGGTGTGGCTCATCATTGCACCTCTCAGTTTCAGCCTCATTTGAGGCCTCCTGAGGATGTGCAGTACCACAAGGAATGCTTGTGAAGATGAGTGAGGGAAGCACTCATCATTAGACAGGGAATGAAGGCAGCAGGGGTTGGTACATGTTGGTAAGAGCAGCTGCTGCTCTGGGTCTGCTCAATGTCCTCCTGCTGCTCTCCATCCAAAACCTTTTCACAGACACCTCCTAGCTTTTGTCCCTTTGTCACAAAGTCCTCTTGAGTCTATTTAAGGGTTGTCTTGTGAGAGTGAGGAGTAGAATACAGAGAGAAGATGTATTGTAGAGGGAAATCTCAGGGGCTGGGGAGGCTGAAATATGTGGGAACCCACTACTCAGTCATTTGAGTGAAGCTCCCATTAGGGTTTGGAAACTTTCCAGCAGCCCTTGTACCTAAGCAAGCAATAACTTCTGGCAAGACAGGAGTTTTAGGCTTTGCCAGAATTCCTGCATCAGGTGCAGTGAGAGGAGAGTGGAGCTGAGCCTGACAGAGCTTTGCCCAGGGCACAGCCACGGAGGGAGGCACAGTGCCTGCCACCACCACAGCTCTTTCCAAGGTGGGTTCTCCAGGGAAAAACACCTTCAAGGACTCCAGAGGCTTGAAGGAGCAGGCTGCTTTGTGCATTTTTACTGACGTTAGTAGATAAACACTGAATATTCACCTCCTCCCTCCAGAATTTTATTCTGGAATGACTTTTTGGTTGGAAACAGGGAACTGGAACATGTGAATTTTGCTGTTGACTTTGTCTCTCTCTGGGTAAATCCACTCGTAGTTCATTTTACTGAAGTGTAAATATGGGTGAAATTTTATCTCCTACAGCAGTAGGAGACTGCAGTGTCTGTCAGATTTATTGACACCCACAAACACGATGCTTTCTGGAAGGCAAAAATGGTTTTGGCAAGTGGGTTTGCATGTTTGGAATTTTGTCGCCAAAACTGGCTGAGATGGTTTGAGTGAAAACTCTTCTTTCTAAAACTGGAAGGAGCAGATTGCTGACATCTGATATTTCTCAGTGCTGCTGACTGATCTTTAAATGCTGTGCTTGATTTCGGTTGCACTTTTTTCTTCACCTCACTCTCTCTGGCTGAGTGGCAGAAAGTATTTTGCCTCATCCCTCTCCTCGCTGTGCTTTTCCACTGCAGAAAGATGCAGACCTGCAAAGGAAGCTTGTTTCCCCTCTGTTCAAAAAACTGTGAAAGAAGCAGGGGGAAACTTCAAAACATGGATAAAGTGTTAGGATCTTCCTTGGGAAAAAAGATCAAAAATGCTTTTAATGAAAGTTTTCAGTGAAAAAAACACAAATTAGGATTATAGAGCTGTCTGCCACTGCCCAGCTGTTGAGGTGTGTCTCTCCAAGCTGTGCTTTGCACACACACACCCACAACAGTCCAACAACTCACTGGGCCTTTGCAGTGAAATGAAAATGTCCTTCTAGAGACTTCCAGCATCTCTCATTTGCTTCTGCAGGCCGGTGTTGTTTTGGCTGGAGGGTTGGTGTGGCACAGCCAAGGTGGGAAGCATTGAGAAAGCTGCAGTCAGCAGGCTGCTGTTAAAATCTTGCTGCTTATGTGATGCTGGACAGATGATATGGAGCTCCTCATGGAGCAACGTGGGGCAAACACACCATGAAAAATGGCAAATGAATCAAAATTAATGATTATGAGGGGCAGCTTTTCCAGGCAGTGTCTTGTCTGTGCAGCCAGGATGGTTTGGTGGTTTGGAAACTCTTTTAACATCTTTAAAGATTACATCCCTCATCACTGTAGTGTAAACTTGCATTAGTTATTTACAGCTACATGCATGAAAGGGCTCTGGGTGTGAGTCAGGGAGCTGTGAGGGCTGAATTTTGGGTGTCTGGCTTCTGCAGTGGACACCACAGCCTTGTGTGGGTGTCTGATCTCCCATGCAGTGCAAAGGGACTGCTGATGCCAGGGAATAAGGTGCACCCAGTTTGCTAACTGGGAAACCTGAGAGAGACAGAGAAAAGTGAGAGTGAGGTGGTGGCAGTGCGAGCTCAGCTCTTCGAGGTACTGTGAAACCTCCTGTGGAACTGAGATTCTAAAAGCCTCACATAAAGTGATACAGAGAGAGGCAAACCAGTTCCAAAACTGGAAGCCCAGAACTCAGACACTGGTGAGATGCTGATGGCCAGCAGTGATTTGGCTGTGCACGAGTTACATCCCCTTTTCAGGGAGAAGGACACAGCCCATTTCATCGGCCTTTGCTAGCAAGTGTGCAAGGAAGTGTGAGCGTGGTGAGCTCCTGCACCACACTGCTGCAGAACTGTTACAATTCCAGCTGTAGGAGGAGATAAGTATAAATTCTTGCCCTGCATGTTGGCTCAGATGCATTCACTCCAACTATGGTGGTCACCAGCTCCAGGAGAGGGGCCAGGGTGCAAAGAGGGGACCTGGGCCCCCCTGAGCACAGATCAGCTCCCCCTCAGAAAAGGGAATGAGCTCCACAGCACCCTGGGGAAAGACTGTGGCTGCAGCTGTGCAAAAGCAGCTTCACAGAGGGCCCCAAATCCTTGTCAGGTGCTGTGCTGTGCTCGGTGTGAGAGGGATGCTGGGCAGAACACCTGTCTGGGGGTTTGGGACATGGCAGAAGCTGGGCTGGAGCCTGGCCCCATGAGCTGGGCAGAGCTGGTGCAGAGCAGGGCTGCCTGGCACAGGCACTGGGGTCAGTGGTGAAGGCTGGGGAGCCCGGGATACTGACAGCAGAGCCAGCCAGGCCCAGAGGCACCCAAGTAACAAATTGAATGGTGAATATCTTAAGATGACTTTGGTTTATTGTCCAGATCAGGTCAGCGGAAAAAATATTGGGAGACCGAACAAAGAGACAGGCTTCTTTAGCAGATAAATGGACTGATCATTTCGTATTGAGGAACAATCTCTAAAACATAGTTTACTGCGCAGCTGAGGGCTGAAGCATTTGCTGATGCCAAGAGCTCCTTCTTTGACCCTCGGCACGCGTGGAATTAAATGGCGCGGTGTTTTTTGATGGTTAAACTCCCCGAAGAAGACACTCCATTTGTTACCGGGGCTCTGATGAAGTAAAGTGTGGTTTATATGTACAAGGCCGGCCTTCAACTCATCTCAGAATGAATGGAGAGGTAAAATTGAATTTTACACTCCTGCTGCTATGATTAATGCGCGGCTCCGGGAGCCGGCGCTGGCCGCAGGAGGGCAATGCAGGCTCGCTCTGTGCAGAGGCTCCTGCCTCCCCTGGGCACAGGGAGGCTGCCAGAGGGGAACTGCATCAATGGATAGCTGCTGTAGGAATAAACCTGTTAGCACAATAAATCCCGCCGTGTCCGTCCCAGCGCAGCGCTCCCACGTGCGGCTGCACCTGACAAAGGAATGAACTTGTTAGACGGATAAAAGAGCACGTGGATGTTAAATCAGGGTCTAATGGCAGGCACTGAGAGGGCTGGGCAGGGGGTAAAGCTGCTCAGGGAAGGGCTCAGTGTTGGACAGGGACCTGCAGGTGGCCTTCAGCCATGCAGCTCCATCCTCTGGGATGGCTCAGAGGAAGATCCCAAGGGTTTGAAAGCTTCTCATGGGCAGGACAGGGACAAACTGCCCCACAGTCCTGAGTGTGTGTGCTGCTCTCACCCACCAGAGGAGAAAAGGAGAGGGTGAGACCTGCCCATAACTTCCTTTGGGACTGAGTGGCTTCTGTAGAAGGGAACTCGGTGATGCCTCAGGTTTTAGTGTTTATATTTTTCAGATTCTGTGCTGCTTTAGTGTGTAGTTCTGGGCTTCGTATCAGGGGATGGTGAGCTCTAAGAGTAGGGAGACAAAACAATTCCTTCTCTAGCTGGGGACCAAGGACAAATGATCCAGATCTCAGGCCCAAGAGCACAAACAATGTGGGCTGAAGAGAGAAAAACAAGAAGGATGGGACTTGATAACCTAAAGCTGTAATTGGACAATTAACTCCAATATACAAATAGACCAAAACTTATAAAAGTGGCAGAGCCCGTGCCCGGTGTCCATTTTGTGGCCATTTTGGTTCATCTTGGGTGCAGCCCTGGCTGGGCTCTTGTGCTGCCCAAGGTGGATCCATTGAGGCCTTTTAATAAATCCCTACTTTATTCTTTAACTCTGTTTAACCTCTGTCCTAGGTCAGCCTTCCCAAGGCATCAAGGAGGCCAGGATCTGTGGAGCATCCTCGCTCTGGGGGGAGGTGATGGCAGCAGCACCCACCACTGCACCCTGCTTCCCCTCCCTGGGGCTCTGCTTGTCCTGCTGGGCAGAGGGTGCTGCGTGCCTGTGACTCCCTTCCCACAGTCCCAGTGGGGAAACAAGCTCCTGTGAAACCCTTCACTGGTAAAAAATGTTCCCTGGCTCTCCTGCAGGCTCTGGGCAGTCCTGCTGCTTCATCTACGTTGTGGTGATCTCCTCCTTCACCTCAGCCTTAGGGATGGTTCACCTGGGTGGGCTACAAACAAATGCTCCCTTCTGGTTAATTCTTGGATGTGGAAATGATTCAACCCCACTCATAGCTCAGTGCCCCAGATTTGGGACATTTGAATCCGTGGTAGGATACTCAACTGTTAAAGGGTGATGTGTTCATTGAAAATATACATTTCAAAAGGTAAAAATCAGGAAAGTGTTGGGCTGAGTACTGCAGAGGACAGTTCCTATGTTAATTCAGGTAGTGGAATAGTTTCCCTGAGATTTACTGTACTATTTGCCTGAAAATGGAGCAATTCAAGCCAATGACATAATGAAAGTAGAACAAGGTAAGCAATTGTCTTTCATCATCTCTCCAGCCCTGAGCCCAGGACTTTGAAAGGCCAAAGATCAGAGCTGGTAAGAGGGAAACCACATGGAAAGCTGTTAGATCTGCTCTGCTGAAACCAATGGACTCCCATCTATGTGATTGAAAATAGAACTATGAAAATCATTGCTTCTTTTTCCTTCATAAACTGAACTTTTACATGTCAAGTATCATGTGAAACTTGTTTTACTTTTCATTTTTCTGTTGGAATGCAAAATCAGGAATACCAGTTTAGATCTTATGATTTTTTTTATTGTTGTTTTTAATTCTAGATGAGCTCCTTTGGTTTTCTTTTAGATATTTCTAAATTGAGGTATGTTTCTAAGGTTCTCTCACTAGAAATGATTCTCCCAGTCTCACCTTAATATGTGAACAGCACTCTGCCCTTAGCAAATGTGAAGTGCACAGGGCAGAAAGCCCAGAGTTCTGGAAATGAGCCTGTTTGCAGAAGTGTTTCTTTGAGGGTAAATTTCTCAGATACTGAGAATGGAATGAATTGATTCTTTTCAGGCAGCACCTTCCTAGTTTTGAAAACAGTTCCCTGCTTCCAGAGGCATGGCTGGAGAGGCTTCTCCATCCTGTGGCCAGGTACAGTGGAATTAAACACTCCCTGCCCTAAGGAGGGCTCTGCTTTCCAGTGTTCCCCAAAACCACCTTTGGTCTTTAAATTTATATAATTTAAAAGGTATTAGACAGTACTATTATTAAACAGTGCTAATTATTAAAAATAATTTTGTTTTGCTTTCTGAGCTACGGAGCTGAGAGGAAAAGTTCTGTTGGTGAGGGAGGCAAACTTTCCATGGTAAATCTGAGCCCTCCAGCCCAGGCTGGGTGGTGTGGCTGGGGGCAGGGGGCTTGCAAACATCTGCTTCAGCTCAGCCCCTCTCTGAGCCCAGCCACGGGCACCCGCTGACAAACAATGAACGGCTGAAGGATAACAATGAGTCAGGTGAAAAAAGGAAATTGTTTTTTTGACAATCTGCTGTTGGGCGGGGAGAGGGGGGGAGGCAAAAGACCCCATAAGAATGAAAAGCCTAGGAGAAAGGGGATAAGTTAACATTAAATGGGCATGTGGTGACAGGGAGGGAAATGGTGGGACAGCTGGAAATGCAGCAGGAGCCCGGAGAAAATCGATACGAGATAAGCGTTCCAGGGGTAGTGCTGTTCATCAGGTGACAAAGTTAAAGGCAGCAAGACACTAAAAGTGAGAAAATATCACTGACCCCCTGCAGTATTGATCAAACAGCTGAGACACTCAAGGCCAAAGTCACTAATAAAGTGAGACATATCAGCAAGAAGCCCATGAGAGCAGATGAGTTGGCTTCCGAAGGTCTTAAAAATAAAAATAAAACATATCTGCAAAAGTTCTTGTTAACCATCTTCTTTGTCTTGTTAAGTGCAAAGGAGACAAAGCAGCTTTTGCACGGGGCTTGCTGTGTTATTTGAAAACTGAGTGGATTCTGTACAGAGAGGGAAAGAAGCAGCCTGTGGTGCTGGGGAGGGCCAGCAGCTCTGCCAGGACACCTGCAGAAGCCACCTGAGCTTTGGGTCATGGCCCAAGCCTTGAAGGGTCAGTCTGGTCACCTGAGCACCTGTGGTGACACCTGTGCACATCTGCCTCAACACCCCTACAGCACAAGTCTGAGTCAGTTCTCACAGGGAAGGTCAGGGGATTTGTTCATTTAACAATTAAATTAACAGAAGTTTATTCCCTGCCTCCTCCACCTTGAAATGCCTGAAGTTGTGCCTGGAGGATTTGGTGCTCTCGTTTCCTGTTTGAAACAAGCTCAGGTCAGCTTGTTGTGCTGGTGTAGGCACAACCTGCAGCTATCCTTGACCATCCCACGAACTAAAACTTGCCCCAGAGCTGGATAAGAGGGTGTTTGGGCACTGCCGTGTGTTGGGAACTGTCCAAATGTTCCAACTCCAAGACACTTCAAAAAGATTTTAATGGTGAGAGGACAGTGTGAAAGGAGAGAGGTAAGTAGGTGTAAAGAGAGCAAATGTGTTTCAATTTCCTGGGTAAGGCACCAGAAGAGATGAATGAGGCTGTGAGGTTGGCTACAGGGGGAATGATATAATTTTATTTTTGGGTCTCCTCTCTTTTTGGAATTAAAGGGATAAGGAGAGCCTTTTCACCTCCCCCTTTTTAATGGGTGAAGTTCCTGAGTGGTTGCTCTCTGCTGGGAAATACCAATGTTAAAGATTTGACACAGGTCCAGCTAGTCTCTTACAAGTATGTGGATTTTGAGTAAATAATTCTTAGATATGTGCATCTGTGCAATGAAAAAACAGTAAATTAGAATAGCTCCTTTTGTTTACTATTTTTATCTTCTAGCAAAGTCTTTGCTGTTTCACTCACTTCAAAAATAGGTGAGTTAGGAACTAAATGTTCTGCCTGACCTCTTCAATGCTGAAATGCCCTTTTATTCCAGCTCTTAGTGTGTCTAGGAAGGGCAGTGTCCCAAAACTAGTTAGAAACAGCAGAGAGGGTCTGTTTAGGTTATTTTGTTGGGCTATTTTACTTATCCCAGCATTTGCACCATTATCTGTTCACATGAACTGTTATCTTTGTGCACTTCTACCTGCCTTTCTTGTGGTTGAATACTGGGAAAGAAAGGGAAAAACTCCACCCTTTTGTTAGTTTTAAAATGAAAGATAACTTCCCCTGGCTCCTGTCTTTGCTCTGGCTTTTGCCCCTCTCCCTTGTGGAGCAAAGCAGGAAAGGAAGATGAAATAAATTCTGACCTGCTAGCTGAAGGTGGACGTAAGATCCCTGCAGTGGTGATGATGTAGGGCCCTAAAAGCATCTGTGCTGTGAATAACTTCAGCACAGGAACTGCAGGTCCCCCAGAGGAGGGATTTTGGGGGGAAGAGAAGAATTCACAAAGGAAGCTGACACAGGAGAAGGGATTTATGTAGCTCAGCTGTAGGGAAGAGAGGTTAAAGGAATTGCTGGATGCATCAGGTTTCTGTGATAGGAGAAACAACTGCACCTTAAATTCCTGTTTGAAGACCCTAAACCCAGAAGACCGTTTAAGACTGGGGTTTTTTTTTGTTTGTTTTGTTTTTTGTTTGTTTGTTTGTTTGTTTGTTTGTTTAATGCATAGGGTTCCCATTGGAAATGTTTGCAAAATTTAACTGGGACATTGGCCATTTCATAGATAGCAAGGTCAGATCAGCCAGCAAAGAGATTAATTTAATTAAGTCAACATGTGATTGCTAAGCCTCATAATAAAATCTTAAATAAGAGCTTTGGAGATAAAAATTTATTATATTTGGAGGGTATAAAATGGAATAACTGTTTGTTCATGAAATACTTTTGCAAAGGTTTAGAAAATGATTGACTTCCTCCTCTCCCCATTTCCCCATCCCTTCATGTGATAGAAAAACTGGTAACCTGTTCTGGGATTTTTCTTTTGCTGTTGGGTCTTCCAGCCTTGCAAGTTTGAACACGTAGTGGGAAAAAGAGGAAAACCCCACTGCAACCCTTTGCACCTCTGGCCGTTCAGAAAGGTACAATTGTGCTTCTTTTGGTGTTTTCAGGTGTTTTCTTTCAACCAGATTTTGTTGCCTAAGTCCAGAGCAATGATCAAGATTTTTAAAAGCTCAGTGATGTTGGGCATCTGGAGGTGTGCACTGTGCTCCCTGTGACACCCTGATCTCTGATAAATCTACCCTGAGGGGGCCTCTGAGGCACTGAGCTGGGAATGTGCTTGGGCAGGGTTGGGAAGCAGTTCTGTTCTTTGTCCTCGGACAGAATAGTCCAGAATTATTGAAATTCATGGTGGGTAGGCATCAAATCAGCATTTCTTTCCCTTGAGCAGCTTGTTCTGTTAACAGCTGAACCTTGTAAAGCAAAGCCATCCTTTCCTCTGGGGACAGGAAGGGTTTTGAAGCTCCAGAAGAGTGAAGGTGTATTGTCTCTCACAATCAAAAATCAACGTGCTCAAGCATAAGTTCTGCTTGTACTTGAGCATGTCTTGGTGAAGGAATTGGAAGATTGTTGGCTGAATTTCCCAGCCATTCCAGCTCGTGGCTGAGCATCCCTGCCCTCCCCTTGGCCTGGTGTGCAGGCAGGTCCTGGGAGTCCTGCAATCAAAATACAATCAAAATACAATCAAAACAGAGTTTTTTCCACTCTCTCGAGCTTCACGTTGGGCACCAAAGATTCTTTGTCCTGGTTAGGGCAAATTTGGGAGAAAACCTCCAAAGGGGGCCCTCCAGAAAGCAAATCCACACGGCCCCTCCCCGCAACCGATTCAGGAAAAGATTTCCTCAGAGAGTAGTGGAAAAGACCCTGTTTATTTCACAGGCAAAGCACTCCCCAGCACAAAACAAAATGAACAATACCCGATGACAAAAACTGTGCTCTGAAGAGATGACAGGTTCAGAACAGTCTCTCCTGTGGATGGTTGCTGTTATCAATCCCTCAGGCTCTGGGAAAGGCTGCCCAGAGTGGGCCCTGGCAGGCCGCAGGGTGCAGGCCTGGTGCTTCCTCAGGTCTCAGGGCAGAGCAGGTTCGAGCAGCTCTGAGAAAACGGACAGAAAAAACAGTCCAGGGAAAGCTTCTTTGTCTCAGTTACCTACACTAACTAAAAAGCAGAAGCAGAGCCCCGTGCTGCTCCGTCCGTGCCCCGTGGACAGCACAGTCTGGCAGCGTGTGGGCAGTGAGAGCAGTCTCTGATAACAAACTCTGTGCTGCCTCTTCTGCCCCCCCTCGCTCTCTGACAGTCTTCAAGGCACAGAATACAACATCCAGCATAAAGAGAACAGATGATTTGGGGATACAAGCATCATAAAGTCACCCCAGGACACTGGGTCAGAGAGCTCTGGGGCCAGGTTTAACCTGCCCCTTCAGATACTTGAGCTGGGAAGGAAAGAACCAGAAATCTCAGCTCTGGGAGGCCCCAGCTTGAGCCAATCCGAGGGCGCACGACGGTTACGGCCGATTATGATGGGATTATAAAAGATGGCATTACAGCACTGGAAGTATTGATTGAACCTTTAGCCATAGAGACATTGAGAGAGGGAGAAGGAATGAGTGGGAGATCAATACATGCATCTTTAGGCCTATTTATCTCTGGGTGATTTTTCCATTCCCCTTCCTGTTCGATATGGCATAATTTACCTTCATAAAGTGTTCAGCATCAGGGCTCCATTATCAGAGTAATCAGTTTTGATTAGTAGAGAAAGGGTACAAAATTGTTTAGCCTCTAGAAAGAACTGTGAAGAGTGAGTAAACTATGCTTGACAGCACCTAATGCAGTTAGAATGTAGACTTAATTTGATTCCAATTCTTTATGGCTTTCCATGATTTCAAGCATCTATTGGTTTGTTGGAAAAATATAATAGGAAATGGGCTGTGGCAGGTGGGAGGGGAGAGGGAGGAGAGAGATAATTTAAGTTTGCAGGATGCAATTTTCCTCAATATAAACATTCTAATGCAGTTTGATGCCTGTTGTGTTTTGGTGCACCTGGCAGGAGCTTTTATTTTTCAGATTTATTTTGAGCAATTTGAGGATACTCAGGGGGTAACCCGGTCTGGGTGGTTGGATGTTTATTCCCAATGCCACCAGCTGAGCCTCAGAAACTCTGCCCTGCAGCGCAGAGCTGGCAGTCAGGGCTCTTGTCTTTCCTTCCCAGCTCTTTCCCTTGAATGGTGCTGCAGCATTAGCCTCCTCCTAACTTGTGTTTGTTCCTTTCAAAGTGGAGAGGACAATCCTGAAAGAGGCATTAATGATGAGAGAGGTCTTGGAGACCTCTAGTGAAGGGGCTGTCCTTTGGAGTCAGTCATTGATGAGGAGGGGATTAATGCTGCTGAGCACAGCATCAGTGTCAGGGAAGAGCCAGTTAGGGCTTTACTGGGCAGTGACATCTCTCTGCTCTCAGGACACCCAGCAGAGCAGTTTGCTGTAAAGGATCAGCTATTTTCCCAAACTTCTGCAATCCCCAGTCCATCTCAGCTGTGCCTGAGGCAGCTGCTTCACAGTGGTGCCACCTCTGCCAGGTGGACACAGAGGTAACAGCCTGACAGGAGAGGAGTGGGGACAGTCCCTTCAGGTGGCTGAGTCCTGGCACACCCCTGGCTGTGGTGGGAAGTGATGCTCAGGGCCTGGTGTCTGTCACACCAGGGTGCAGAATTTAGTCCTGAATGCACATCCCAAATGGAGAAATCCTCCTCCCTGCTGCCCCTGCTCTTCTCTTACACTGAGCTGACACGAGGATGTAACCTCAACCCCGAGTTAGGTCAATAATCACCTGTGGAGAGGCAGGAGATGTGGGAGCAGAGCAGGCAGGTCACCTCCTGCACACCCATGGCAAGAGGCACAGGGCAGCTGGCTGGGCCATCTGCAGCTGTAGAGCTTTCTGTGAAGGTAAAATTGGCAATAAAACCTGAGTGTGCCAACTCCCACTGCATGTAGCTGAAGCTCTTCCATTCTCCCCAGATACCCATTTTGTTCTGAATCCTCCCCCAGTTTTTTCCCCTTCCGTCCCTTTTTTATTTTTTCCTTGTTTTTCAAGAGAAGCTGAGTAGTTGGAAGAAAACCAATCAGAATTCTTGAAGTTGGCCAATGAAGTCCAAGAAAGGACCTGGCTGGATCTTGCAGCCCAAAGCCAGGCTGGGGCTCTGGAGCTGGCACATCTGCCCCTGCCCAGCTGTGAGGGTCCCTGGCCCCGGGTGAATTATCAGTAACACTCTGCAGGACATCTTTATTCTCCCAGTTTTATCTATAAAATTAGAGCTGCACAAACCCATTTGAGTAACAGGATCTCCAGTCACAGATCCTGCAGTGTTTGGTTTATACCCTCTAGTGACCAGGGCTTTTAATACCTTTTAACACTGAAATGGAGACAGTGTTGCTTGTGCTTTTACTGAGTCTTGGGATATTTGGGCTTGTGTTTATTGTCCCAGCTCCTGGAGGCAAGGGACTGCAAGAGAATCTTGGCTTTTGTTTTAAGCATTTCTAGTAATTGTGGTTTGTGAGAATGGCTTTAAAATCTGATCTGGCTCCGCTGTAAAGACACAGGGACTAGAAGACAAATAAAAAGTTAAAAAAAGTGCAACAACCCTCATTTATTTTTGAGCTACTTATGTTCTTTTTTTCTTTTTGGAGAGTGGACAATGTACTCACAATATATGTGTATATATATCAACATATATATTTGGAGGTGTTCACTTCTATTTTCTTTTTTCATTTGGAAAGTTGTGTGTAATGTAAAGAATTGGCAAGCAGCTACCATCAACTTCAACAAAAATGTTTGAAACTGCTTTCCTCCTGTGCTGCTTCACTTGCTCCACATCCAATGCAAGCCAAAGCAGCTGTATGCTGGCTTGGAAATTACTTTTCATGGTGAATTCATGTCCAGTTGGAAGTGGCTGTAGAAGCTTCTGCTACTGGAATTGAAGAAATGCAACTTGGGATCTAAAGGGAGGAGCAAGGGGTGATGAGACCTTGAGGGGTTTGGATATGGTGCTGGTTGGATGATGACTGTGGTCAAAAAAGAACTGCTATTATCCAAAAAATCATAACTGTACCAGTGCTGGTTTTGGGGTTTTTTTTCTTTCAGGCATGAAAAAGATATAAATTAATTTTTCTGTCTCTGTTATTTTTGGTTTTGTCAACCATGTTACTCTGTATGGACAATCAGAGGTAGCTGAGGACTTTCTGTGTGTCAGAGTAACCTGCTGAATTGCAAATCCTTGTGAAGAAAACAGAATTGGTGCAGTTAATTGTTCACAGAAATTTCTCTGTGAACTGTTTCTGTTCACAGAAGTGCTGTTAGCCTCTTTCACTTGGTGCGAAAGCTGTGGTACCTGCTGTCTCTCCAGAACAGTTTTTGATCTCTAAAATTTTTGGTTTCTGAAGAGAAACAGGCTGAACCTGGGGAGTGTTGCTGGAATGGGACATTTCCCACCACCTTTTATCTGTCCTACAGCAGCTGGCCTTGCCCCACCATGTAAATGGGAGAATTTTGTGGTGAGAATTAACTCTGCTTTTGCAGACCTCTGTCAGAAGCCTGTGTGTGGACGGGCCAGAAGTACTAAAACAAAATTTCAGAGCGAACAAGAAGGATTTCTGTGACTGGATTTTTGGTCCAGAGCCCAGCAGAACCCTTAAACACATGTGCAAGCTGAGGGAAGTGTGTAACCTCTTAAGTGAATTTGTTTCAGCTGTGTTCACGCCTCTATATCAAGTACTTCCCATGAAAATTGGGACTATAAAACCCTGCTGGTATGAAAGTTTTTTCCTTCTGTGAAGTTTAAAGTTGTGTGCAGCAGTATTCCATATCCCAAACTAATAGTTTGCATGTGCGAACCAAAGTATTAAGTTCACAGTTTTTGAGCAAAGCCAATGTTTATTATGTGACACATCCAGTGTGTCACTTACCTGTTCAATCACAAAGCTGCCTCATATACTGTGAAACTGGGAGCTGTGGAATAGCAAGACTTGCTGCAAAGAGGTTGAATTAATCAAGCCATTTGAATGGGATAAATTATTAGCCGATCAAAATAGACAGTTTATTTTTGTAACAAAGTGAGGTGGATGGCTTGCTTATCTCAGTGCCCACATTCATATATTCCTGTTTTTTTAGGAAATTAATCTCCAGTGCAGATTCACAGATTTCCTTTCTTTGGACAAGCATAATTCAGATTTCTGGCCATGAAAGTGATTCCAGACAAAGTCTAAGAAACTGGATCCTGTTTAATATCTGAAAGTCATCAGCTGTGCTGGGGAAGGGTCACCCCATGTTGGGTCAGCAGAGTTACCAGGCTTTAAGCAGACACACGTATCTGGGGCTGCATGATTTAAAGGGGTAACATTTTTCAGTAGTTAAGAGATGGCAGCTGGGCAAATAAACCCAGACCATCATGCACGAGTCCTCCTGCTTCCCAAAGTTCATTAGTGATAACAAGACTCTTGGCATTTGGATAATAAATCCACGCTCCAAGGGCTGCTGTGTGCAGGTTGAGGAGCTCAGATGGTGACATTAATGGTGCAAATACAATAACATTTGAAAAGAAACTTGTTGGAGGGGAGAGGAGGGAGCAGGAAAGGGCAGCCAAGTGTTGGAGCACTGGGGGGAATTTCATCATTGCACCCACCACTTACCTGCCACACGCTGCTGGTTATTTCTCTGTCAGAGAACAGAGGGTTGGAGACAGAGAGAGGTGGGGAGTGGGGATGTTCCCTGCCTGAGCTGGGCTGTCTGCCCTCATCAGCTGCAGTAGTGGGGTCAGGGGGGCTCAGGAGCTGCTGGTGTCAGCCTCAGGGGCTCAGGGACCCTCAGGGGCTCAGGGACCTTGGGGAGGTGACACCCAGCTCCTCCTCCCTCGCCTGTCTCCCTGCAATGGTTTGCTTTGCACTGAGTTACCTGCCTCTGTGCTTGAGCTGTGGCTATATGGCTGTTTTCCCAAAATACTTCTTGAAAAGTCCATGCAGAGTCTAGGCTGACCTAGAACAGAGGTTAAACAGAGTTACAGAATAAAGTAGGGTTTTATTAAAAGGATTTCCTTAATCGATGCACCTTGGGCAGCACAAGAGCCCAGCCAGGGCTGCTCCCAAGATGAACCAAAATGGTCACAAAATGCATGACCAGTCACTGGGCCTGTCTTTTATAAGTTCTGCTCCATTTTCATACTGGACTTAATTGTCAAATTACAGCTTTAGGTTATCAAGTCCCATCCTTCTTTTTCTCTCTTCAGTCCAAGTCGTTTATGCTCTTGGGCCTGAGATCTGGATCATTTGTCTTTGGTCCCAGCTGGAGAAGGAATTGTTTTGTCTCCCTGCTCTGTGCAGAGAGCTCACCATCCCATAATATGAAGCTCAGACCCACACACTAAAGCAGCACAGAATCTGAAAAATATAAAAGCCAAAACCTGAGGCATCACAAGGAAGTGGGTGCAGCGCTCTGGCTTTGCTTGGTGAGATGCCAGCAGATTCCCTCCTTCTTCTCCTTGCTGATTTAAATGCAAACTGGAGAAATGCTGAGAACCATGCCATGCTTCTTAAGGATAAGGTGTGTTCAGGCTGTGTGCAGGGCCTTTTCCAGGGGCAGTGCTGCTGTAGGACAGTTATTGCATTTCCTGATCCCACATTTGGTGTTATCCCCAGACCCCCAGCCTGTAATCAGCCCACGTTCAGCTGGTCCAGAGCCCCTCTCAGGAGCTCTTGGCAGGATTTGGAGGGACCCAAGTTATGGTGTTATGGGCCAGGAGCAAAGAGCAGGATTCTCTTTATTTCTGGGGGACTTTATGCTTTATTTCTGGGGACTGAGGAGAGTAAGGGGGCTCACAAAAATAAATATATTTAATAGCAGAGAATGAAACCACAAATTGAAATTGTGCTGAAATCCAGTTCTGGGGTTTTATAATCCACAAAAACTTATTAACTTCAGAGACCTGTGCGAGCTGGGGGGGAAGAAGTGAGCTTTCCACTCCATCCCCAAAACAGAGAGAATTTAGAGCACTTTTATGGTGCATTTTAGGACAATGACCTGGGCAATGTGTTCAGCTGCTTTGCTTGCCTCATAAAACCCAGTTTATACAGTCCTGGAATCAATCCTGTTCTCTTTGGGGCTTTCCAGAGCAGGGACTGCCAGCAGAAGCACTTTATGATCCAGAGCTGAAGTGTCAGTGGGACACAGAGCAGAGCCATCGTGCTCACCTCTGTGATCAGTAGGAAAGGGACATTCAGACACAAATAACCCTTGCTGTGGCATGGGCAGAGCCTCTCCCTGCAGCCCAAGGCTTGAGGGAACTTCTCTGCTCTCCAGGACCTGATTTTTTTAAAGTTTGCTTACACTAGGTAGCACAGCTGAAACAAGAGAGGCCCCCCCAAAATACCCCCAAAAAGGAAGGTGAAGATGACACTCCCAGCATATTTCACTTGATTGTGCCAGGTGTCTCCACTTCCTGGTGTTCAATTTTCTGTAGCAGTGTTTGCATTTCATTGTATATCCATTCCCCCAAGAATTTTTCATTTGGAAATACCAAATGCATTTTCCATTGCTTTATACTTCACATTGCATCATTTCATTTTTTCAGGGAATAAACCTCCTTTCCCTGTTTCCAGTTCTAATTCTGAATCTGTGTTTTAACGAGGTTTTCCAGCCCCCCTTTCCAGAGCAAAAAGGGCAAAATGTCCCAAGGTTGCAGGGTGGGAGGGAGCTGAACATTGCACAATTTGAGGTGACAAAAAGGTGTGGTTCCTCAAGACAAATCCCTCACTTGCTCCTTGTGTCCTCACTCTGAGTTTTTTGAAGTCTGCTTGTTTTTCTTGTGACCTTCTGGAGAAGCCTAAGGAGGAAAACTTCTGGGCCACAGCAGAAGTTTGACTTCAAGAAGAAGAGAAAATGGATTTGGGAGAATTAACTCTATTTCAGCCACACAAATAGACCAATTTCTGGGTTAACACTTGAACACTTACTTATTTTAGCCAAAGGTGTTTGCTTGTAGTTAACATTTCTGCAGTTTGCATGAGTATTTAGCTCTAAAGAGCAGCCCCTCTTGACACTTCTTGTTGCAATGACACAGTAACTGGCATTGTGGCCACAGCTGTCACTGTCCCTCCAGCCAGTCTGCACATTGCCACAGCAGGGGGAAAGCAGAAAAATCAGAATTCAAGTCCTGTCTGAAAAGTAAAAGGGACAAATTAGTTTCTTGTCACTGCACTGCAATAAATACATTGTCATTTTTATACCCCAGTGAATCATATTCTCCATTTCCCCCGTAACTATTATACAGTCTGCTGGCAGTACATCATTTTTTGGTAATTTTATTTTCACCAATTGTTTTATGAAATTTTTGAGTTTTATGGACACTAAAACAAATCTAGCCTGTGCGTATTATAGCCCTTTAAATCACCAGCAGGAAATCTCAAGGTTCCTCCAGACTGTGAGAGAAGGAAGCTTTAGGAAAGAAAGATTGCTCCTAGCTTATAAACTGAGCAAAAACCCAGAGATAAGTTTGTAAAAGGGACATACATCACCACTGGCAAAAAGCAGGACGTAAAACAACATCTCTCTGCTCAGCTCCCTTAAGAATAAAAATGGATTTTTATTTAGCAGAAACACTAAAGTAGCTGGGGAAAGGAACACACAAGCTTTTCCATGCTTTCTTAACCATAACAATCCTTATTTCCTGCAGAGCTGCAGTGTCAGGCACCACCTTGGCTAAATTGTGGTTAGTTGTAGTCCCAAACCAGAGGGAAATTGGAAGAAACCCTAAATTCTTAGCTGAGTGTTGGCAGTACTTGGCTGAATTTGAGCCTCCTGGTGCTGAGGAAGTGGAGCCACCAGGGCATGGGGAAAGGGATTATCCAGGTTCTCCTTTTCCATAATCTTTGTTAATGTTTCCATGGCTAAACCACCTGGACTGTTTTTTTGAGAAGGTTTTGCTGGTGGCACGAAGTTTCAGATGGCTTAAATCAATGCTGAATTGTGGTATAATAAAAATTATTTACTTTTTTAAAATAAGATTTTTGTTCTCAAAACAAAAGTGGATTTTCTTGGTCCACTTTGATCCACTCTGCATATCCCTGAATCTAAGAAAGTAAAAGCAAATGAGATGGTCTTGCTTAGATGGAAACATTGAACAAGAGCTTTCTTAACTGGAAATCTGACAGGGCCAATGAATGAGCTCTCACCGGAGTTCTGACTTGGACTTGGCAGTCCTGAATGATCTACTCCTTTTTTGCTTTTCCTTTTTTATTCACCTCAATATATTTAAGGGCTCTGAACAGATTTGAATTATATATTTGATTTGTAAATTGGAAGAAAGATTGGTTTTTAGATCAAATGGAAGCATTTTTGTTTCTAAGAAATTAAAAATATATGTATATACAAATAAGTAATACAATATGTAAAAATAATAAATTTGAAAACCGGTATAAAAATGTCTGTTCTGTCTCAGACTTGTGGGTGGAAGTGGAATGGTATAACTGTGTGTGCACACATTTCCCTCAATATATCCTTCCAGTAATCTATTATGTGGGAACTCACGAGCCAAAGGGAACACATTTGTTAATGGCCCTTGATGGATTCTTCCCTCTGTGAATTTATTGAGTTGAACATATGTACATTCATTACTTCCCCTCTGTAACGTGGTGTGATGGAAAAAGAAAAAAATTCTCCTTTTTTTCCTGCTCTTAGACTCCTTTCTTGTCTGCCTTCACCTGCTGCCCCACTCTGTGCTTTGCAACAAGCTGTGCTCTGTCACCATCCCTTTACCTGCCCCCTGACACCCAGGAGCTGAAAGATTCCTGCCCTTGTCTTGCCTGCCCATCCCATTCCCAGCTGGAGAAGCCCAGGCTGGTCACTGATTTTGCACAAAAAACCTTCCTGAGGGAACGAGGTGCTGCTCCCAGAGTGGGCTTGGCTTCACATGCCACAGATTTGGGAGGCTGGAAATGCAACTCTCTTCATTGGCATCAAGAGTGGGTTAAAGCTCAATTCAACACTTTTCACTCAGAAGTCCTGAAGAAATTAAACCAGTAAAGACACACCCCCGAGGGAATGGTGTTTTGGTTGCAAAACAAAACTCTCTGAAAAAATAAGTGCAAGCTAAAAATCTCTATTTGTTAAATTAATATTCCCAGACCATGGACTTCAGACTGTAAATTGTTAATAAATCAGTTAAACGTGGGTAAATTTTCCAGCTCTATTTTTATATCACCAGAAAAGAAATATCTGCAGGTTTGAACTCAAACTGGCTTTGACCCTGCACTCCTGATGTTAGGAGTGCTGTGCATTCTCTCTGTCCAGAGTACACCAGAGCTGCTCTGTGCCTGTGACACGTTGCCATTTGACAGTTTCAGGAGAAGATGTCTTTAACAACCTGAGGATCAGTCCCTGGCCACGTGGATGGTGATTTTTCTCTTCACTTTAGCACAAGAGCATCCTGAGGATTTATTATTGGTTTGTATTGTTGTGGCCGAAGGGGTGACAGAGGTGAAGCACTTTGTGCTTTGGATGGTGAGGAAAAGGTACAACTGAGAGAGGAGTGAGTGAGTAGATGTGCTCAGCATGCCCTGATCCCTCCAGGAGCTCCAAGCAGGGCATGGCTGGACACTGGCTATGAAATTTAGGGTATAGCTGTGTTAGCCAAAGGTTTTATGTTGGTATAACTGATGAGAAGGAGTTAACTCCAGCTTTCTAAAGCATTTTCATGTCACTGGGGCTGTAGTCATGCTAAAGGCATGGAATGTTCAATGGAAAATGTTCTCCTTAGGGTTTGGGTCACAGCCCTCCCACTCTGCCTCAGAGGTTTGGGAAGGGCTCTGCACAGCTACAAGGGAATTGGGAGGAAGGAAATGGCCATGAAAGGAGGACCTACAGCTCTGTTCAAAGTGCTCAAGAAAAAAACCAAAGCAGCAGCAAAGATCCTGAGCCCTGTGGTTTGCTGTGGCTGCTCTGTGGGGTTGCTGTGTCTCTCCTGTGTCACCTGGGGTCTGGCACTGAGCCCCTGAGATGAGCCACACTCCTGCAGGAGATTTGTGGCTCCTGACAACACAGGGTGAAGTGCTGTTCACCCCATTTGTGTTTCAGAATGTTCATCTGAGCCAGGTAACAAATACACATCTCAGCTTCTCTGTTTTACCAGCTCTCTGAAACCTCTTATAAAGCAAACCTTACTCTTCTACTCACTCACTCACCTCTCTCTTTGCTGCTTTCTCCCCACTCCTCTCTTCTCTCTGTACAAAGTGCAGTTCCTAATATTTTGCTTTTGCTCTCTGTAGCTAAATCTACTTTTAAATTTTTTTCTTTTCTGCCTGTTTAATCTCAACTCAGCCCCGGCAGTGGTGCGGCGTTACAACAGTTTTGTCATGTTGGCTGTCACCGTGCTGACAGCCCCGTGACAGCTGGCAGATGTATGGATGATGGATGTTTTCTCCCTTGTGCAAGGACGATGGGATAAAAGTGCAAACAAACCGGGTAATAGATGGGAAAAGCAGAGCAGCGTTGATAAGGCCTGGTCCCCACTCTGTGATGTATGGGAAAGCAAGCTGCAGGCAATTTGTTTCAGAGAAATGAGGGAGTCTTTGTAGAGAGGGACACAAGCAAAAGAAAGGAAAAAAAAAAAAGAAAAGAAAAAGAAAAGGAGAGAAAATAAAGTAATAATAATAGAAGAGGGGAGTACCTAAAGCTTGTCTGTGTTGTGGCCACACCAGCCTGTTGTTATGGCAATAAGCAAATCTCATTTCAAGGACAGGCTTGGGGTCCTTGGCATTCATTAGGGACCCCAGGAGGAGGTGTCTGGGACGGGAACATTGAGTTTGTCTTTGCTTGTTTCTGCTCTTCCCCAACCTCCCTGCTGGCTTGCTGAGGCACTTGCTGTTATTTATGGGGCCTGGGTGTCGTCTGAAAGAGCTCACCAAGGGCTGCAGTGCCCGTGGGCAGATAAACTGCTCAGCTCTACCAGCGAGTTGCTTGAAAAGTTTATGTCACTTGGACATTTTATAAGTTTCTTGGATGCAAACTTGCTGAGTTTTTCCTCCATGAGAAAGATTTTTTCTCTGCAGATTTCAAATCTCTGTGTGTGTGTTTCAAGGACAAAATGCATTCCTTGCTCTGTCTCCCGATATGGGAGATGTGGTTTTCTTTTCTCAACCTATGATATAAAGAATTGCTCTCTCTCTGACTTTGTAAACATTTTCTGGCATTCCAGCAGAGTTTGGGTATGGAGCTTGAAGAAGCAAGATGTTAGCTGTGCACCTGGGCAGAAATTGCCCAAATACTTCTGAACAATGGAGCCATTTTAATAAATAATATAAACCTTCTGATATTGGAATCAAGAGTCTTGATTCACCCCAATGGGACTCCAACAACAACAATTGGTGACCCCTGAGACATGGGGCAGCATTCCTACATGCTTGGGCTCCCTGGAGGGGCTGCTCCTCGCCCTGAGCCAGGCTCAGCTCTGGGGGCTCCGACAGGAGGAGATCCCTGTGCACAGAGCACTCCCTGGGAAGGAGGCAGATGCTGCAAATGGGGCACTGGTGCAGGTGATCCTGACAGAGGGTGGCACCCCCGTGTCCCTGAGAGCTCCATGCTGGGCCAAAGGGAATGCCAGGGCTGCCGGGATGGGCTGCACAGCCCAAGGGAGCGGCAAGTGAGCGAGCAGGGGGAGATGCTCACCTTACAGCCTGTGAGAACCCCTGTAAAATGCAAGGAATGCCTTCCAGGGCTCCTGTATGGATCTGATCACTGATCCCTCGGTGCTGGAGCTGCCAGTGTGGGTGTCCATGGATGTTTGTGCCCTCACACAGCTGCTCCCCAGCACGGATGTTTTCTGGACACCTCCCCAGGCTTCCCTTCCACCCTCGCTTCTGTCACTGTCAGGGACTAACTCAAGCTCCTAATAGTGATAATTTATTACAGCACACTTCCTACAGTGAGTAAATAAGTCTGTCTCCCTTAAACTCCCTGGGCAATTAGAAGAATGAAAGACTGTGCCACGTATTAGCATTTATTTTCTCCCAGCATTTATACAAGGCCATTTTCTTGCTGACAAATTGTGGGCCAAATTGTTCTTGAGGAAGTGTGTCGGATGGAAAGGTGTTATGATTAAACTGTTGGCATAAATTTAGATGACAATAAATCCTTTTATTGCATTAACTGGATTTATTTCCTTGCAACTACCATTAAGGATTTGAAGAAACAGTAATGAACAGGTTGATTTTGCACCTGCTTAAGGGTAATTAATATGCACTCTAAAAACAGAGTCTGCTTTAAAAAATCTCTCCAATGATCTAGAGGCTGCTGCTCAGGAAATGGATGTGGAATCAGCTGTATGTGTTTGGTAGCATTGCATTAACAGAAACCTTAAAGTGCAGTAGTGACATGGGAATTTGGGGAGGGATCTGTTCAAATAGGAGCTGGATTCTGCAAATCCTTCCATGGACAAACAGTGCCTGCAATGAGCAGCCCTGCCTTGTGCAAGAGGCCACTGACCCAGTGGGGTTTAGGCTCTTTGGGTGTACAGCAGTTTTATGTCCCTGGTGGAAAAGGTTTGTGTATTCCAAGAAAAGCAAAGCTGCTTTTTGCTTCACTAAGAGTCTATCCACAATTATCTCTATTATCAGTTTGGATAAAAGGAAATGACAATATTAATTTATCTATTATTAAAAAGTAAAAAAATTGAAAGGGAGCAAATTGACAAAAACCTAGCAAGGCTTCAAGAATGGAAACCTCTGTGTGTCAAATAGATGGAAAAAAACATTGCATTTCAAATGGATATGATGAGTGTAAAAGGAGAAGACAAGGCTAAAATAGAGCTATCAGGGCAAAAAGGTTTAAGCTGGTCATACTGTCAGGTGAGGAGTTTAGATAAAAGTAAAACTTTGGAATATATTTTCCAGAAAGATGTTTGTGGCAGCAGCTGTATTAACTCCCATAAATCTCTTGGTAGCCCACAGAACTGCCCTTGGCCACTATTTTCCCCATTCCCTACAGAATTCCTTGCTTTTTTTGTCCCAGGTTGCTACCTGCCACCTCTGTCAGCCTCCCTCACCCCCAGAGCAAGTCTGAAATATTTCAGTCAAAACCAGTTTGAAGAAAACGCTGATAATTTATAGCAGGTATTTTTTTTTTCCCAGGAATGCATCCATTTGAGTAATACCTTCAGTTGGAAGGTTTCACAGACACAGGGTTGAATTAGGCTTCTGCCTTAACCCAGAGAAGCCTCCCTGGGGCAGCAGGTCTGGCAGGTTCAGATGCTCAGGGCAGACTGTTCCAGAGTTCTGCTGGCAGAGCCTATTGACCATTCTGGGGCAAAAACCCCACTTCCTGCTTCTCTCTGAATTTTACAGTAAGTAGCTCTTGATGTAAAACCCTGAACAGATTGGTGAAAGCAGTGAGGAGAGCTGACAGCCAGGGCAGGGCTCTCTGGACCCAGCAGCAGCAGCAGCTCCTTCTCTCCTCGCTCCTGCCTGCTGGGGCTGGGGACCTGTGACATGTTGCTTTTTCTTTCTTTTCAAAGATTTCTCACCCAGGTGCAGAAAGGGCTTCTTTCCTTTAACCCTGAACATTTTTACAGGGCAAGCACATGAATTTCTGCCCTGCTCCACTCCCACCACTGGCTTCTGTAACTGTTGCACGTTAATTAATTTGGCACAGAAGTTTTCCAGCGGGGATGTGCGGGGCAGTGAGGCTCCTGTCGTGGTTTGACAAGGTTACCTGAGGGTAATGTGGTAAATATTTCTCATCCATTAGCAGATTATAAAAATGGTGCATCATGCTGCTGCCTGGCATGGTGGGGGATGGAGAGCAGGAGGTGGTTGTTAACTTAACAGGGTAAGGAACCATCACTCATCTGGCTGATGGGGAAGACATCTGACTTATGCACCAACATGAGTTTCTATTAAAAATAAATATTCAGATCAAAAAAGAAACACAGCAGCAGATATCTTTAGATTTTCTATACACACTCTTATCTTCTTCTGTTTCTGATTCTGATTTTCTTATCTCGGGATTCCCTTAATTTTTTATTTATCCCAGCTCCATAAAACCAGCACAAAATATTAGAAACACCATAGACTGCATTGGTGTTTGATCCAAGTTCTCCCTTCCCTCCTCCAATGCAGCCTGGCCTCTCTGTTGAGAGCATAAAAGGATTTTTTTTTCTCAATCTGCATTGACCCCTCATCATTACTATAATAAAAAGCATTAATAATATAAATCATAAACTATTTACAATAGTTAACTATAGAGTGTTCTAATTCTGTGCCTTTCTTACAAAAAACAGGATTCAATCTCTTTATGTGCAAAATGATACTGAGCCATAACTATTTTATAATATTGCTACATAATAATGCATTTGTAGTCCTGATCACTGCAGCTTTTATCGATTTTACTGGGTGGGTTTCATTCCTATCATAAAAAAACCCACAGTAATTTTTAATAGTGGTAGGTGGAGGCAGAGAAATATGACTCATAAAACACTTCTGATGGACTTGGCTGCTCAAAACTGGGACTCAAGTCTTCCTTGCCTGTCTTCTGAAGGAATTAAATTCTCAATTTCTCCAAACTTTCAGTGATCTCTTTGTGTTTGGTTGCTCAGGGCTGTTGGCAGCCAGGGGCTTTCTGGGTGACCCTAAAATTGGGGTGTGCTTTGGATCAGGAAGGCACTTCTGAAGCAAAACTCTTGGCTATCTCTACTTACAGGGGTTGGAACTTTAAGGTCTTTAAGGTCCCTTCCAACCCAAACCATTCTGTGATTCTATGATTTTGGTTTGATTTCGCATCTCTGAGTGTCTGACCGAAATTCCTCTAAAACCAAGCGAAATGGGAAATGTTCCTCAAGCATGTGACTGCAGCCACCAAGGGTAGACCATGGGAGTGATCTGGAGCAAAAATTCTCTGAGCTGTGGCTGGTGTGGGTGCCAGCTCCTCAGGAGCCTGGCTGTGCAGCTCCTCTCCTCCTGGTCCCATTCCCTGGGAATGCAAACACAGCCCCTTGGGGTTGTGAATTTGCACCTGAACAGGAGCCTGGTGGGGCCACCCAGCTGGCTTTGGGAGTAGCTTGTGCCAGATTTGGTGCATTTTGGGGCACAGGACCCATTCCAAAGGACAATTTTGGCCAGAAGATGTTTACAGCTCTGTGCTGTGGGCTGGTTTGGAGCTCACTCCTGCTTGGCTGACAGGGAGCTTTCCCAGCAGGGAGAAAAGTGGCACCAGAGCCAGCTGCAGCCACTGAGCACAGGCACGTCCTGCCAGGCTTGTGACACCTTTTGCAAGGTTTGGCTTAACTGTTCTTGGCTCATGTAAAAGTTTTGGGGTGGTTGTTTGTGTACTGCTCCCACCCATGGCTGTGCAGACAAACCCACTCCCTCCAACACTCCCTTCCCTCCTGGAGGGATCCATGGGTGCTCAGGAGCAGCTGCATTGCTGGTGAAGCCCCTGCAGCAATGAGGCTCCAGTTCAGGGGAAACTTCTGAGCATTTAATTAAGAAATGCTGTTCACACAGAACTGACTGCACGAATCTCATTTACTGCCGTGGCTGTCTGTCTGTCCAGCCTTTTGTGTCTCTCTGCATCCCACACAATTCCATTGGATCTTATTACTCAGGCTAGGTGGATTCTTGCTTGGCTGAGCCGAGATCAAAAAGTAATTTTTCTTTTTGCAACAGCTGATTAGAAATTCATTTATTTTCACATTAGACATTTGACCAATATCTCCTTCCCCCCAACTCCAGCAATTTAGCTCCATTTGTGTAGTCTGCATAATGGAAGACAGTGAGCCTGTTAGAAAAAATGTGGCCCAGGGCAAAAATTAAATGCAGAATCATGTATCAGAAATGAGATGTATTTACTATTGTTTTTGAAAATTAATGGTGCATTTTTAGTTTTTATAATGTAATTTAATGATGCAATTCATCTAATAAAAACCCACATTTTAACTCAGTCCTACAGACCTACTGGGGCAGGACAAAATGTACCTTTCAGATGTAAGATTTTTTAAAAACCCTTTGGGCCTTTTTTTTTTTTCTGCATGCTAAAGAAGAGAAACTCTTTGCGTGCCTTGGCTAAACAGCTGGGGTATCAGCAGGAGTCCAATAAAAAGGACATTTTTCTTTCTAAATATTGGTGTTTGTGCAGCATACAATAATATTATAAATGCAGCAGTGGGTTTGAAGTATAATGCTGCAGCTGATTATAGAAAACCATATGGTGCTGGCATGTTAAACTGATGCAGATTGAACATGGGCTGTAGCTTTAAATGCCATGGCCCAGAGATTGTGCTAAACTAGAATAAATATACTATGCAGTGTCAATATAGGGAGCTGTCATTTTCGGCAGCAAGAGGCAAACTGTGTCAAAATAAAGTGAACTGATTGAAGACAAACCCACAAAAGTCAGCACTGAGCACATGTTCCTTCCCAGAAGCATCTCTTGGTGGGTCCTGGGTTGGGGGAAGGTCCTTGCCCACTTTTCAGAGCATTATTTGAGTTCAGCAGCTCTGGATCAAGGGCTGGGGGAGCCCCAGGTGCCCTGGCTGGGTGTTTCACTGGCAGTGACAGATTGCAAAGCACAGGTTCTGCTTTGGCTCTGTTGAAAGGAAATTCCCATACCTCTGGTTTTGTGTGAGTGTGTGTGGTTTTTTTTTTTTAAATTAAAGCTCCCTTCTTGTTTTGCATCATGATTTTCATCCTCTTTGCAATGTTTTTTGTATTACCTTTGCTTCTGGAAAGTGAGCACAGGTAGATTTGTCATGGATTTTAAAGCCTTCTAAAAATGCTGTTCTGTTTGGGGCAAGGCAGGTAAGGGGGTTCTCCTTCCCCTCCCCACTGCTGTTGCCTGTTCTGCTGGGATCAGAGTGATCCTGAAAGCAGAGCTGACCAGGACACAGAGAGACCTGGGTTTGCCCTAATCCCTGAGCTGGAGGGGCAGGGAGCGCTGAGGCTGGAGGCTGGGGCTGACTTTTTCATTGGGAATAGAGATTGATAGTCAGCCCCAACTGATCATGATAATTCCTTCTTATTTTATTAAAGGTGCTCCTAGAAAACTCATTCAGGCTTGATCTCCAGCTTTAAAATATGCCCCCATCTGCTTTTTCAAAACCTTCTTTTACAAACAAAAGTAGAAGTTGTAGCTAAACATACACTAATCTTATTTTAAGATAATCTCCTTCCTGTGGACATTAAAAATGTACATTTACCAGAAAGAGTTAAAATTAAGGGCATCCAATCTGACACCGAGGTAGACTTTGGTGCAAAGCTGCAGAAGGAGGAGAAGTCTTTTCATTTGTGGGTGAATTAAACATCCATTTTTCTTTGTTTCCTGGCTCTGGTGCATGATTTCCCAGAGGACAGCCCCCGAGACGAGTGCGAGGGGAGCGCTCTCATCAACCCCGGCTTGATGCTCGATGCCCTTTGCTGTTCCTGGGAGGTTTAGGAGCAGGAAATGTGGACTGGGTTGGGTCTGACAAGGACTCTGCTGTTCAAGTCGCTCAGGTCACTCAGGGTGGGTCAATGTTTGGGCAGGTTTCACTGAATCCCAGGATGAGCTGCTTTTCTCCTTCCCCTTTTGGCCCATCTCTGTGGTTTAGTCGGAGTTTCAGACCCTGTGGGTGCATTTTGAACCACCCCAGCCAACACATCCACACTCCTGCTCCCCACAGCCAGCCTCGAGCAGGCTCTGTGCTGTTCTTATCCTTTACAAACATGAGATGCAACCCTGGAGAGAGGAGCATTGCAGGAACAAGCCGAAGTTCCAACCATCCACAAGGTTTCTGGTGGCTTATTGCATGCTGAGACTCAGCCTACAGTCCAGCAGAGTGTGAGGATTGTGGTGCCTTTTCCACATTGCAGCAGTGACAGAGGTAGAAAGGTTTGTCCTTACTCAAATAACACAGAGAAATAACACAGAGAAAATAGGATATTTANCTTACTCAAATAACACAGAGAAATGTGTCCAGGTGCCAAAGGCAATAGGATATTTTAAATTTTTATTCTTATTTTTTAATGAAGCTGGCTGGTAACTTTTTGACTACTATCTTATTTATAGCTTTATGAACTGTAGCTGGGTCAATCCCAGCACTGGATTTCCAGCTGGACAAGAAGCTGGCTCCTGCAGCACTGGTGTCCTGTGATGTCTGGTGGCTTCATAGCACCTGAGCCTGACTCTGCCTCCATGATAGGAGGTGCCAGATGGAACTGGGACTAATCCAGTCTTGGCAACCTGGTAGCTGAGCCCTGGCTTTGAATACTTTATGTGTATTGTGAATTTTTTTGTCACCTGTATTGGATTTAAAATCTAGTGAGGCAGAGTCTGATTTGCTGTGCTAAATCCTATATAGCTCTTGGTATTGGGAAATCAGTGGTGCTTATGGACTTAAGCTGGGAATGACACTTGTGTTTTACAGCTGGATTGTCCCTGGCTCAAAGAGGCTGCAGGGTAGATAACACGAAATATTTGATGTAAGGAATATCTTATGTTGATCTATTCAATAAAGAGGTGGATCACTGTTGGGTCTGACCTCTAGGTGTGTTTTTTATGTTGTGAAAGAAACTAAAAAGAGTTTATTGAGTGTTTGAATTTTTGCTGCTGTGGCTTGGTGTAGGGTTTAGCAAATAAAACTGCTCAGGTCAGAAATCCAAAGGAAAGCAGGCTGGGGTCACAGGAATGTTACACAGAGAGGGAGTTATTCACGTGGGGGGACAGAGCTGAGCGATAAAATAAACACATTTCTTACAGCTGAAGGATTCACTGACTTTTAACATGGTGTCCTGGTTTCAGGTGAGAGAGAGTCAGTTTGCTTTGCAGTATCTGATGCAGTGCTGGGGTTTGGATTCAGGATGAGAACAATGTTGATGGCTTGGCTGTTGCTGAGTGGTCCTTGCACCAAGTCAATGATTTTTGAGCATTTCACACTGCCCTGACCTGGGAGGGCACACAAACTGGGCAGGTGTCCCCAACTGGCCAAAGTGGCTTCATTCTCAGTCTGTAAACTGGGAGGAGGTGGCTGGGGGCAGCAGCCCCAGCTCAGGGACTGTCTGGGCATCAGTCAGGGAGCGGTGAGCAATTGCATTATAAAGCACCTGTTTGTATATTATTTTATATTTTTTTTCCTGCTTCCTTAGCATAATAAACAGCCTTTATCTTAACCCACAAGTTTACTTTTATCCTGATTCTGTCCCCCATCCCACTGGGAGAAGTGAGGAGCAGCTGTGGGCTGTTTCGCTGCCTGCCCGGTTAAACCACGACACATGGTGGGGGGAAACAGACCTTACAGGATAAAGGAAAAAAACCTTAAACGTTAATCAAAACTGCTGGAGGTCCCATTAGTTGCTTCAGGCTGTTTATCAATAATTTGGCACTGCATTTCCAAAAAAAGCATGGCATCATTTTTCAGTGAGAAGCCCGAGTGTCTGGGAGATGATGTTATGGTGTGAATTACACTGTGGAGCGGCTGTCGGCTACCCCTGTCAGCACTTTCACAGATGCCATAATGTGCAGTAAATGCTGTGGCTGCACCTGTTTAGGTTTACTGTGGTGGTGGTTTTAGGGAAAGCACCACAAATTAACAGCTAAAGGAAACCTGGGAGTCCTCTGCAGGCGGTTTGCAGCCCAGATGAGCTGGTCACTGCTCACACATCTGAGTGTCACCTTTGTTTCCTGAAAAATCTTGTCGTTATCCAGGGCACAAGGCTCCAGATCCCGTGTTGTGTCCAGTCGGTTCTCCTGGCTCTGAGCTCCTTTTGCTGAGCCCCAGCACAGCTTTGCTCTGCTGTGTCTCCCCAGGGCGGGGACATCCACAGGAGCCAGGGTGAGAGCTGAGGTGATTCCTGCAGCGTGGGTTCAACCTGCCCTGCCCTGCTGTGCGTGTCTGGGCTTCCCTTTGGAAGTTTTAAAGACTGAAAACGCAACAAAACCAAGGATAAAGCAATGTCCTTCCCGTTAATCCATTCTGAAGCGAGGGAAGGCAGCTGGAGCGCACCAGAGCCAGTGAGAGCGCTTTGGCTGCAGTGAGAGCGCTCCTGGCCACCAGCTCCTGCTGCAGCCTCTCCCGTTCCCTGCAGATGGTACTGTTCGACCATTTTGCAGCCGCCCACCTTCGGTAACACCGCAGCTTTCCGGGGAATTTTACACACGCACAGACCCAGAAGCATCACAGCGCTCACTGCTCCTGGTGGGTGCAAGGGCAAAAATCTTGTCTTGCCCACGGGACGCACAATTCTTGAGTGGTTTTGGGAAGGTCAGGCACCTGGGATGGTGCCAGCATGTAAGAGGGAGTTTATAGGCACAACATTTCACCAGCGTTAATTTAGGCACCCGAGGCGGGATTTACCCTGAGGGAAGTTAACAGCTTTAGCTGTGGGGATGGCCTGAGTTTTTGTGGGATTTAATTAACTCATCAGCTGAAGCTGCAGTGCTGCCGGGCTGGAGAAAAGCAGCTCTAGGGAGTCTGGGGATGATGCTGGGTCCTTCTGGGCAGCCGGTGCATGGGCTGAAGGCCGAGGGTGGTGAGATGACTTGACACTACTGCTTAGGTGTTTGTGACATCCAGCTCGGTGCCCTGCTTGTCCACCAGACTGCTTTAGAGGCACCGTGCTAGCCCTGGAGTCTGTTCTTTCCCGGCTTGGGCACAGTTCATCCCCCCCAGCAGCCTGATGTGTCCCCTGCAGGTTTCCTCTGCTCTGCTTCTGTTCAGAGCCAGCGGGGCTCAGCCGCTGCTGCCAGACAGGGCTGTGCTTTCCTTTTTCTCCGCACATTATCTGCATTTCAGCCCCGAAATCCCAATGCCTCTTTCAAGTCAATGAGGTGGGAAATCACCTCTCTTTCACCTTCTCCCTTCGGACCTGCAGTGTTACTCCAGCCTCGAGGAGAGGGCAGGCGCTCCTGGCTGGTACAGCTGTAACCTGGATCAGGAGCTGTTTGCCTTCCCAGGAAACATTTCTCTCTCAGCTGGCACCCCTCTGAGCTCCCCCAGCTCTCAGGGAGCCCTGCACCACCCTGCTGCCCTTTCTGCTCAGGCTGACACCAAACCAGGTGCAGACAGCAGCACAGCACCGAGAGCAGCTGGTTCACTGCGTGTGCAGCCCTCGTGTGCCACATGTGCATGAAAAAGGGCCAGGAACAGGCACCCCTGGATCTGGCTGAAGTTCGTTTGGCTTTTGGTTTCCTCACAGGCTCAAGTTTTGGATGAGGTGTCAAAAGCTTTGAACTTCCCCAGGCTCTGGGGGCTTTGGAGCTCGGTTTGCAGCTCCTCGTTGGTGTAAGGGCTGTGCCACGCACCTGCCCAGGTGTGAATCACTCCCACATGGAGCAGAACTTCTGGCTGGATTCAGAGGGATCTCCTCGCAGACCTATTGCTGTTTCTGTCCTGTTGCCAGGAAGCTCGTGTTTAAGCTTTCATCAGATCAATTTTCTTCCTTTGAAAGGAAAGCAGCCGGTTAACCTGTGTGTGAGGGAAATGGAAAACACTGCTCTGCCTCTCCCCAGCGTGCCATGCAGGTGTAAAGGGGCTCAGGAAAAGTGATAAAAGCAATTAGTCATGTGTGGAATTGAAGGAGGAGCAGCATCCAGCTCAGAGGTTGGTCTGGAATTGAGGACCAGCATCCAGCTCAGAAGTTTGTCTGGAATTGAGGAGCAGCATCCAGCTCAGAGGTTTGTCTGGAATTGAGGAGCAGCATCCAGCTCAGAGGTCTGTCTGGGTTTGCTGTAAGCCTGTTAAACTCAGTTGTTGGAGGGAGTTTTGTGAAGGATGGGCAGGAAAGCAGAGATTGTACTGAGTTAACTTCACAGGTTTCTGCTGTTTTTAGAGCCTCGTGTGTCCTATATGGATTTCTCATCCCCATCCTGCTTCAAGGAGGTGAAGGTGGAGAAGGAAGGGTAGAGAAATGAAGGCTGTTCTTTTTGCCCACGGGAAGTGGCTGGAGAGAGAAGTTTGGCGTTGGCTCTGGAAGCAGGACCTGACTCAGGAGGTGGGATCCCCTCACTCACTGCTCCCACAGGCATCTGCCAGTTTGTGTCCAAACACTCCCAAACCCCTCTGTGCCTGCAGGTCTCAGTTTCTCTCCCCTGACCACTCACTGCTCAGAAAATCTCCATGGAATAGAGCAGCTCAAAGATAACAGTGGCACCAGATAAATCATTCCTCCCCTGCCTCTCCCCCTTCCCCAAATGGCTAAAGTGTCTTTATTATTTAAAAAAAACCCCTGCACACACTAAAAAACTCAGCTGAGAGAGACAGAAAGCAAAGGAAAAGGAGAGGTTTAGGCAGCAAGCCACAAATAAGCACCATCAATCATGGTGCAGTCAAAAATGTACATGTGTTGGTACCTGCTAGTTATTGGCAATGCTCAAGAAGTCTCCTGAGTACAATCTTCAGAGCTCCTCAGATAAATAAATAAATAAATAAAATTCCACATTCCTCTGAAAAACTGCTTGTCAGCACTGGAATGGCAGGTGCATTAACTCCCTAAGAACCAGATTATGCCCTGCATGGCAAAAAAATGCAAACACAGAGAAATGAGGTGTCACTCAACTCCTGTATCCTCTCAGGTTATTTTGATGGGAAGTATTTTGAAACATAAATACAGCCCATTGCATAAATGAGTTTAGGAAAAAAGAGAGATACTGAAATGTACATGGTCTAGTTATCCTATTTACATCTTTACTCCAAATTTACACATCTGTCTGACATATGATTTGCTTTTTTTCCCCCCATACTCCACAAGGATAGCTGAAAAGTTTAGATTTATTTAGCTTCCTCTCCCTCCCACGACCCTCCCAAGCCTTGGCAAACACTCTCCTGCTGCCACCTGCCTGCTCACCCCCCAGCTCTCCTGCCTTGCAGCTCTGAAATGTTTCCTCTAAAATTAAAATCCCTCTCTGAGAGGTCCTGTCTTTTCCCCTTAGATCTCTACTACACTCTGCCTTCTCTTGGCTTTGCTTTTATTCCCCTTAATTGTGGATTTCAAGGTTATGTGGCCTTGGCTATTCTGCAGAGGTGCTCCAACCTCTCCCATCCTTGTGCTCCTCCCTGCTCCTTTTCATACACTGTGTTCTTTTTAATCCAGGAAAGTGTCATTATTGCCACTGGAAGTCCTGAAGGAGCCAAGTCCTGTCCCAGGATGAGTAAAGGTTGCATGACCTAGTGCCAAAAGACAAATGGATTTGGGGAAATGGCCATTGGCCCTCCCCTGAACCTGACAATGTGTTTCCTACGATTCCTATCACATATAGGAAGAGGCTGATTATTTTTAGCTGTGGGTGAGCCAGCTGCTCCTAGGCCACCCTCCAGCCCTCCCAAGGACAGCAGAGATGTCTGCAGGCTCTGGCTCAGCCCTGGCAGGGTGGTGGAAGTGAGGAGGGATGAATTCCTGCTGTACCTGCTGGCAGGGAAACATCTCCTCCTCTGCACGTGCTGCACCCCAGCCTGCAGGGCTCCTTTGCTCCAACACCTTGATTTGATTCAGTGAACCTTTATATGAATTTTGTCTGACTCTCAGCGTCTCCCTCTTGGTTTCATCATAACCACTGCAGGTAATAAATGTTAGGAGAGAGGTTTCACTGCCAGCCAGCTCCTTGCAGTCCATCCCTACCTTTCCTTCCTTAGTTTTCCCACAGTGAGTCCTGTATTTAGCTCAATCCAAATGGGCTCCATCCATGCCAGCCCCAGCCGTGTCCCAGGGTGGGTGTGAGCTGCAGCAGGGCTGGCTTTGCATCACCCATGATGGTGACCCTGGGTGGCAACTGGGCCAGTCCTAAACAGGTCATCTGGAGGCACCAGGCACCTCATTTCATTGCAGATCCGTGGAGCCATTTGCTCTCCGTGGTGGGCATTTTGACAGGATGCACAGTGCACCATAGGCCTGGTGCTGCCTGGTTTGTCTCATCATGGAGATGTTTCTAAAAGATCTCACTTCTGGTTTTTTTGGCTTGATGTTAAATTAAGGAGGGTGAAAGCTTTATGAGCATCCCAACAATATATACCTTCAGGGATGGTCCTCGATTGGCTGAACACAGTGGAGATGTGAATTTTGAGTGTGGTTTCCTGTGGGAAACAGATCAATAACCTCCTAAGGAAGATCCTGCTTCAGAGGGGGGAAAAACAATCAAGCTGGGATTCACCAGTTGCCACTTCAGAATTAAAAAACCCAGAAACACGTCACAGAAACCTACAGGAACAGACTGTTGGCTTTATCTGTGACCTCTCCAATGAAGCAAAACTCAATGTTGTGATATTAAAACAGCCCCATTCTGTGGCAGAGCTGGAAGTTTTTACTCCATCAGAAGGCAAGCCTTCTTCATTTTTATTTCCCTTTTATCACATCTCTCATTTTGCCCACAGCACTGTGACTTGACCCTTGATCTTGTAATGGATGCAGAAGCTGCAGGTGGGAGGCAGAGGAGGGAGTGAATCCAGAGCCAGCCCTGCAGGAACTCAGCTCTTGGGCAGGCAAATGTCATAAAATGGCAAATAATAAATGTAAAAATTACCTGCAGAATCCGGGATGCAGGAGGGGATGCCCAAACATCCCCCACCCTTTTCTTTTTCCAGGATTAAGGAGGGTGCTGGTGGGAAGAGCAGCTGCCAGCTGGATTCACTGGGGAGCTGTGTGGGCCCTCTGCTCCATTCTGTGCCCTTCTCCAGCCCAGCAACTTTCCCTTCCAGACCACAGGTTTATTTAATTTCGGTCCTACTGCTGGCAATGGTTTTGCAATGGGCTGTGGGTTAGGAAAAAGCAGAGAATTTTTCCTTAAGTGAGAAGATGAGACGACATTGCATGGCAAAATAGAGCAAAAAATAGTTTGTTGGATGATTTTCTTCTCTGCCTTGCTTCTGTGTGTGATGCCAGCAAAAGAAATTGCATTTTGGAGTGATTTAATAGCAAAATTACTTTTATTTTTAATTCTTTTCCCTGCCTCAAAGCAGAAAAACCACAAGATGGAGCTCTGGGGCTTTCCACTGTGGCTGGGCTTGAGTCACCATAAAAACTCGTTTAGAGACCTCGAAATTATGGGTTTTATTATTTTTTCCCTCCGTTTAATTTTTACATTCATTTTAAAATTGTAAATGTTATAGAGGTTATAATTATAAAATGTAATTTATTGTTGCTGGTCGAAGTTATTTACTTTTCCATTTGAAACTCAGAACTTTTATTTTTTGATGATTGTTACAGGGCAGCATTTTTCTCTCTTCTGGGACGCTGCAGCCCAGGGATGCTCTTAGACCACAGCATTCTTCTCCCTGACACCCTGCCTGTGCTGGGGAGGCTTTCAAACCTGCCCAGCTCTATATGCAAATATTAAACACTGGCTTTCTTCATGTGTAAGGGAATAAATGATGTTTTGGAATGCTCCTCTTCCCTCGTAATCAATGAACACTGAGCTGGTAAAATTTAAATCAGCACAGTGAATTAGGAGAATTGGGTTCTTTAATTAAAACAAAAGCATTTTAGATGCTAAATTATATAGAACTTATACAGAAAGAAAAGAAATTATTATTTTGTGTGACATGTGTTTTCTTCCTTCTTTTTTTCTCCTTATTTTTCTCTCAATTTTCCTCTTTTTTTCCCTTCAGAAGGGTGAGCTCTCTTCTTCAATGTGCTTCTTTTCCAAGTGAACTGGGGTTAGGGATATCAGATCTATTTCAGCTCTGCCTGCTGTTATGACAGGGACTGAATGTTTAATTATGACTGTGTTGCATAGACAGGGTGATTTGTTTTTTTGACTTGCTGGAGTTTTGTTGTAATAGCTGTGCACATGCATAGTTAAAAATGGCAAAAAAATTAATTAAAAAATATTTATACAGTCTGGCTCACATTAAGAGAAGACAATGAGATTCTGGTAGCTAATGATCTAGTGGAATATTGTTAGTGACTTGAACAACACAAGCAAACATTTTATAAAATGTATTTATAAAATGTGTAAGATGTGTTTATAAAATTTTATAAAATGTGAAACTCTTTGTGGCTGGGGCGTTCCACATCAGTTACTGAAGACCTGCTGCCCTGCTTTGCAGAAGTGAACACTTTTATTAGAAATTTGAACACCTGACAGAGGGTTCCAGAGGAAGGAGTCTCTGGTGTGAGCGTGGCCGAGGAGCCCCGGCCGTGGCAGAGCTCCTGCTCCAAAGACAAATCCAGAAATCCGGCCCAAGGTAGAGCTGACCACATCCCGAATAACTCAGAATAACTCATCAGGAGAATTTATTCCCCCTCTGTTTGCAAACTGTCCGAGCAGTCTGGTGTTTGTGTGAGCTCCTCTGTTCATTACATGCTGGGTTCTTTGGGATTGACCCTTTTGCTGTGGGTTTTGGGCCCGTTCCTCCATCACCCTCTGGTGCTCTCGACAGGGCTGCTGCCACATGGATTTCTGTATTCTAAATCCAGACCCCTCAAAGTGGTGATTCTTAAAAATATTCGTGCCAGGAGGCTCTTGTGTCAAAAGTCTCCACAACTGGTGAAAGGAAGGTGTGAGAGCGTTGCTTGTTTCAGTTCAATTTGCTAACTCAAGGAAATAGCATATTTATTTTCTTTTACTGGGCACTTAGCTGTGGGCATTATTTCTTTTCATAACTCCAATAGCTGTCTGAAAGGACTTGGAAATCCACCAATTGCCTTTTTTCCCCCCTCTTTTTTTTTTTTAATGTTAGGAAAGGAACAGTTTGAAGGTCTGCCTGTGCTTTGGGTCATTAATAGAGATAATTGTCAGCGTGGACAAGGCTGCAGCTTCCTGAGTGGGGAGCAGAAGAAAAACGAGGTGTCACTTTGTTCAAACCTTTTCAGTTCCTCTGTAAAACATTACTCCTTAAACAGAACTGCTGCTTGTGCCCCCTCCTCTGCTTCCACCGCAGGCTGTGAGAACCATCAGTGCTGCCAAACGCGCTGAGCAGAGCGGGGGCAGCTCCCGACCCGCACGGAGCATCCTCGGTGGTACCCGGCTGCCTCCTCACCACCCTCACCTGCAGGTTAGCACCGCGCTCTGCCTTTTTATCCCTCGCACACACAGATCCGAGGCTCTGCCCCTCTGCTGTCCCTGCAGTGCTCAGGAACCCGCTCCCTGCTGTGCTCTCCCCGCTCCCTGCTGCGCTGCTCCATCCCTGCGGAGCTGCTCCATCCCTGCGGAGCTGCTCCATCCCTGGTCCTCCTGCAGCTCCTGCCGAGCCCTCCCGGTGGGTGCGAGGCTGAAACAGCAATTCCCGAGCTCTGGAAAAGCTGAAGAAACCCCGGCTCAGCCCTCAGGATGGGAATAGCAGGCACTTCCCAAGTTCTTTTAAAAAAAATGACAGCCGGGACAGGGATCTGATGGATGTCTCAATTTATTTATTTCTGGCGTTTTGATCAAGTGCCCTCCCGACGGGGAGGGAGAGGTTGGCAATTAAAGCCAACGAGTTAACTGTAATCCCTTTTTTCTCCCCCAACTTTGAAAGGAAAACGTGCCTTTAAAAGGAATCAGAGAGAAAAAGAACTTGGGAATTTTCAGTAGTACAGAACTGCTTTTGGAAAGGAAAACTGGCGAACCAAGAGCAGCTCTTTTGTAAGTAGCTGTAAAGAAATAAGAAAATTAAGATATCCCTCCTCTCTTTTTCTTTTCCCAGTCATCAAACAATTGGATTGAAAAAAAAAGACTTTAGAATTATTAAAACGTAGGAAAAGAAATCCCGCTAAATGTAATAATTATAACGTAGAAATTTTAATCTGCTCTTAGGAAGTGTTATCTTTTCTTTGTACTTAGAGATTCAAAGTTCTCATTTGTGGAGTTTCACAACATTCATTACAATATTTTGACAATTAATTTGTTACCCTTTTCCAAGAAGAGAATTATTAATTATATTCCTACTCAGAGGTCTTACTAAAGCTTTAAGTTAACATTTCCTAAAAGGCATTTAATTCTGATTCAAAAGGAAAATTGTTGTGTTATAAACAAATATCAATTGATTATTAAACACATTTATTTTGGATTTACAGCAATTCCATATACATGATAGCCATTAAACATCAATGAAAAAGCTTTCATTAATAAACTGATTTATTTACTGTGGCATAAGTGTCCTGTTCAATCTAAATTAAATATCTCTTCGGGCTCCTCAGCCTGTAATGTTACCAAAAGGCAGCTTCGTGTTTGAATGCTGCACAAAAAGCATTTCTAGTTCAGATTTGCAAGATGCAATCTCAAAAATAATCAATCTGTGTAAAAAAGACTTTGGTTACTGCTGGATAACTAATTATACAGACACAGCCTTTGTGCATGTCTGCATGAGATATTCTTTGTTATTCTCTTTCTTCTGAACTTTGATGCTATTTAAAAATAAATTTAATTACCCAGTGGTTATTTACACTGCGTTTATTTCTTCCATCTAGAATTCTTTTCAGATTTAAAACCTGAAGGTCACTATCATTTTGGAGCAGTTTATTATTCATGGATATTACAAAATTTCCAGAGAGAAAAAATTGCTTTATTTTAAAATTGGAGTGCAAGAAAAGAATTGTAAGATTAGTTGCACTGGGCATGATCCTGTTCTACATAACCACAGCAGTTTTGCTAAATAAAAACTGCAGGATTAGGCCAAAGATTTTTCTTAATTAATAACATAAATTGAAATACTATAATCTAAAAAAATTGTGTGTGTGTGTTGTACATAGCTATCCTGTCATCTATTAACAAATTTATTTTCTCTAAGGGTTTTCTCACTTGATTTTATGGGCTTATTGGTAAATTCACATGAGTAAAATTCCCCTGTGTACAGGTGTTGGCAGGGACATGGCTCATACCTGGTTTAGTTTTTATTTATATTTATTTACACATTAACATATTTATTATATATATTTATACAATTATACGTGTTTATTTATTATATAAAATACATTCATTTACAGTCATTGGTTAATCTAGAGTAGCTTCTATTTATTACATTACTGATTTTTAGAAGGTTTAAAGTATTTTTCTCTATTCCAATAACCCAGCTGGATGCACAGATGACCTTAGAAAGACCAACCAGGGTTTGCTGCACAGGTGTCCCCAGACAAGGTTGTTGAGGCCAGGATTTTGCTGCCACATTTAATTTCAGGTCTTTGAGCTAAAGATGAAACCTTGGGGGTTTACCTGCCATAGGAGACCCTGAATTTGGCTCCTGCACGTGCCATGTCTCCTCCTCTCTGCCCTGCAGCCATGAGGGATGGGCAAGGTGAGATGTTCCTCCTCTAAAGCACCAAAGGTGGGCTCTGGACTGGACTGGAGGAGCAGCAGAGCTTAAACCAGAGCTTAAATGTGAGGAGCTTTGTACTCTTAAGGCTTTTTGTTTCTCGAGGCTGCACATAAACTCTTATTTCTGGCTTATTCCCCCCCAGGTCTGGAAAATCCATCTGGAAAAGAGCAGGGTGGTGGTGCTGGGGCAGCAGGGGATGGAAGGAGGGGATGTTTTCTCTTGGGCAGGCTGACAGTGCTGGACCAAACTGCACCAAAAGGTGAAGGGAGGAGGAGAGAACAGGGCTGGCTCCTCCTCTGCCCCTCGCCCGAGCAGAGGGCTCAGCAAACCCAGTGCCAGCCTTGCTCAGGAGTAAAAAGGGGAGCTGAGCTCCTGATTTAATTATTTCCCCCTTGCTCTGGACATCGAGGTGTTTGTGCAGCAATTCCAGCCGAACGCCTCTGGAGCAGCACTTGGAGCAGTGCTGATGTGATTCCCTGGGGACAAAGACTGCAGACCCCAGGAGCTGGGGCTGTCACCACCTCTGCCACACCTGCCCTGCAGCCCCAGCTGAAATCCTGCACTATCGAGGGCTGGGTCTCTTCTTCCCTCAAGAATAAAAGACCTTGTTAAGCTCTTTTTAATACTGAGGGAGAGATGAGCATTGAAGTGAGGATGAGTTTGGTGCAAAGCTCCTTCCTCCTTCCCCAAAGGTGCTGAAGGGGCATCACACACAGAGCTCTCTGCTTTCAATTAAGACTGAATTTTAAGTCAAATAATCAACTTACAAATGAGGAATTGACCAAAACGTGAATTGTGATGGGAAACACTTCATGGGGTAAATTGCTGTGGGTGTTATAAACAGGTCTGGAGCCAAAGGGAGAGATTTTCATTTGCCTGGAAAAGTTGGAATTAGCCAGAAATCCCTTCCTTGCAGCAATGTCGTGGCTCTGCAGTGTGATTCCTACAGGGGCCTCTGTGAGCTGTTTCTGACAGGGATTTTGTGCTGACACCACGTCTGACAGCTCTGCTTTTTGTGGGGTATAGAAAGTTCTTTCCCATACATTTCCTGTATCTTCTGTATTACTGCTTTTAAATCACTTCCCCTTTAATTGGCTCAGGAGAAAGGGCTCATTGCTTTGCCTTTAACTTTTCTTTTTTCTCCCATAAACTATTTAGGAAAAAAAAATTGCCGAGTATGTAAACTAAAGATCATTAGAGGTTGTGGGGGTTTTTTTGTTACCTTTTTTTTTTTTTTTTAAATACTAGATTCAGCAAAATATTGTTTTCTCCCAGGCTCTGGGTCTCTATTTAGATGATTTTTAGCTCTGGCTTTTTTTTTATTATTATTTATATATTTATTCATTAGAAAGGCCCGCAGTCAAGGAGAAGGGGAACACGGGGTTATTAATCTTTCCTGTCATCCATTCACAGATGTGAAGTTCACACCACAGCAAATGTGAAGTCAGCAGTACCCACAAGGTGGAAACTTCAAGCAAAGCAGGCAGCAAAGAATAGGGGTGGGAGAAGGAGAACAGGAGGGGAAGAGGGGAAAGAGAGAGAACAGGAAAAAAAAATAAGGATGAAGGAGTGATGAATGGCAAAAGAGAGGGCAGAAAGATGGATGAACAAGGGAAATGGAAAGAGAAATGAGATGGATGGTAAAGGCTAAAGAGGAAAGGCAGATAAGGGAGAAGAAAGAGAGAGTAGGGGAGAAATGAGAGAGACTGAGACAGAATATTCCAGATGGGGTGTTAAGGTAGCTGGGCCTGTGTGGGTGCCTGGATATCCTGGAGATGTAAAGGGCAATCACTCTCCCAGCATGTATGTGTTATTGATATGTTAATATCATTTTCTTTTTCATCTGAAAGCAATGAAGTTTTCAAGCCTTCTGATTAACTGGGTCTGGCTGGTCCTGTGTATGGCCATGTATTCACAAACACACGTCACATATAAATATTTATACCTTATATACAATATCCCATAAGACAGCAGGCAGCATTAGAAGTCCTGTTAGTATTGATGTGACATTGGGCAGACATGGTTGTGCTGATATAACCTGCTGCAATATCAATCCTAATACAGGTTTTTTTTCTGGGAAAACAAAATGTAGACAGGCATTATTGGGTATGTGCCATTAAAAACAAGCCCATGTTAATGAAATGTGTGGGGTCTGAGATCCCTTTTAGCTACTGGTCATATAATATGGACAGTCTTCTTAATTTTATAGTTTATCATAAAGGGTGTTTCAAAAGAAGTAATTTCTCAGTTGTGTTGTGATACAGCTCCTAATATATGCTTATATATTCACACAGCCTCCAAATCACTTGTTAATTCATTGGGTTAGTTAATTTACAGTCAGATGGAGAAATAACTCTTGAGAAAAGGGAACATTTTGGGCACTCACAGAGGCAGTGACAGGATCACCCAGCTGTGGTCCCATGTAGCAAAACCATCCTGGCCATTCCTCCTCTGGCTGTGCCAGGAATTCTGCAAGTTCATCAGCAGTTTTACACCACGAGTTGCACAATTTAGTGGGGCTGGCTCCAGAGCCAGTGGTGGAGAATTTAGGTGCAAAGCTCCTTCTTCCTTCTCCAAAGGTGATGAAGAGGCACCACACACAGAGCCCTCTGCTCTCAATTAAGACTTAATTTTAAGTCAAATAATCAACTTACAAATGAGGAATTGACCAAAATGTGAATTGTGATGGGAAACACCTCTTTAGGGGAATGGGAAACATCTCTCTGGGGCTGGGGAGAAGATGAAGAAGGGCAGGTTGAAAAGCCTCAGCTTCTCTGTACAAATCAGCAAAAGCAGCCAGGGAGTTCTGCTTGTTTTTCCCTCTGAAAAGATTTCAGAGCTCTTGCTTGTGTTAGCCAGAGAGTTTATATCTGTCTGCTAAAGTGAAAATCTAACTCTAAATGTACTTCCAGAAGATTTGCTCCTTGTTTGTAGGGTAGGGAAAAACATTTTGTACAGTTTACAGAACTCTTACTGTCCGTCGCTGGAATACTTCTGTGAAACATTGCTGAAAGGGTAATTTTATTTTTATTTAATTAAATGGGCCCCAGCCTTCATTCAGCTGCTCAGAGAATAACTTGTGTTTATGTGTTGCATTGTGGCTGATTTATCTGATGGCCTACCAGATTCACTTGTTTGCTGGATTTTTGGCATCCAGGAGATTTCTGCAGGCTTCAGTGAGATGTTGTGTCCTTGTTACAGGTTTTTGGTGCAGTGAGGGTCAGTAGCTCCAGGACTTACTCATATCTGCTTTTTTCTTCTATCAGTTCATAATCATAATACCTGAGATTTCCATGCTTGGGTAAATCAAGGAAATAGCTGTGTAATCTATCCCACATGTTAATATTTACTGTGCAAGGTGACTGAGCCTTGCTGTTGCTGAGCTCATCCTGACAGGCAGAGCCCTGCAATTGGATTTTCCCTTTGCTTTGTGCCCAAAGAGCAAGGATGGAAGTTGTGCCTGAGGGAGAGACCCTGTGTTCACGTCTGTTAAAAATCTCCTGCATAATCCTAATGTTGCTCATTAGGAACTGAGGAATATCAGCTTTCTGCCACCAGGGCTCTCACAAAATGGGAATTTGTTGCTCTTACTTAAAGGTTCCACTCAGAGTGGATGTACTGAATAATGCTGGTTATGAATGGGGCAGAAATAAACCAGGAGATCTGGGGTAAATCAGGGGAATTAATTTGACTTCAGTTATTTTGGTTTCATTTACAGAAGCTGGGAAAGTGGCCCTTTTTGCTTGAATACTGAATTTCTACAAATTAATTCCAAAACCTCCAGAACCCAGCACACTTCATCTCCAACTCTCCCTGCCTAATTCTCAAATTCCTGATGGAATGCCACTTGCTTGTGAATTTCTGGCTTTGGTCTCTTGTATATGTATGTGACAAAATTGGTTTTCTTTTTTCTAAGCAGGGAAAAAGTAGAAACGAGACAAACTTCCCCTCCCTTCTGCAAAGGTCCAAGATAGAAAGGGATAAAAAAAAGAAGAATAAAATATAAAATATAAAATACAGCTTCCCCTTTGGAAGGACCTCCCACTGACTATATCATTATCTGTCTCATGTAGGATATTGGATTCAGGATCTATAGCAGGGAGCTACGTTAGTATTGAATCTCATTTGATTTAATAAACTTCCCTTGTCACTTGCCTGCTCAGCCTTCCCAGCCTTTTCCAGGCATCAGGAGCTCCCCCACAGTTTTGGCTGCAGAGGGACACACGAGACATTTTCCTTTTTATATGGCAATGTGAGGATCTTCACTGCCACTTGCAAATGCAGATTTTGGTTTGCAACTACAGCCCCTGCCTCTTTCCCTCCTTCATTCACATCCAGCTTTGGCCCACTCCATGTGTAGGCTGTTGACTTTCCTCACTTATTTTTCTTATTCTCCATATTTGGACCAATTTACAGCAGATCTGTTCATAATGAAATATTTATATTGGGCAGACTGGAGATATGGGATTATTTTATATTTCTTCAGTGTATGGAGTATAATTTTGGAGATAATCTGAAGATTTTTGAGGGGAGGGAGGAGAACAGGGAGTAAGATTCAATTTCAAGTGAAAAGGAGTATCAAAAGATTTGTCAATGGATTTTTCAATATACTAGAAAAAGGGGGATATATCGAGTAAAATTTCAAAGCTTGCAAAATTAACTACATAGCAAAATCCATACTGCAGGAAGAGAAAGCTTTTGGAACCTGCCTTTAATTTTCAAATGGGAGTTCTTAGGCTGGATGTGATGAGGTTTGGCATGTCTCTTGGCATGTGTGTGGATAGGCAAGCTCTGTGTCTATGGGCTCTAATTTCCCTAGAAGAATTTAAGTAAACCTTTCTCAAGCCAATAGGAGTTAAGTGTGTAGTAAGAAACTGCCCTATGTCTGCATTAAACTTGGAAAAAATGAAATGCTGCTCGAACGTGTCAGGCAGGGCTGGCTTCAGGAACGTGCAGAGGCAGGATTTTGTCTTGAGGACTGGAAAAGGCTGAAGCTTAATTGCAGGCAAGCAAACTGGCAATTCCTTTTACCTTGTTTTAAACATATTCTGTCAGTAGGTCTGAAAGAGATCAGCCTTCTATGAGTTTCATTAAAATAGGGTGCCCAGGGCTAGAGGGTTCCAGCTGCAGGAAAAGCCCCTCTGCTAAAGAGTACAGTGCCTTATTAAACTCCAGAGAATCCACAAGAGCAAGACAATGGGAATATGCTCACAATACCTAATTAGAGCCTGTTGTAATGAGGAGGATCCAAAGACTTGATGTGAATCTGTAGGGTATGATAACTGGTTGAAATAATTTGCTCTGAAGGCATAATGGGGTTGGAGGTCCAAGTCCTGTCCATCCTCACCAGATATTTATACCAAGTGCACTCCTAAAATTTACTTCTTTTTCTTATATCTCCCTAGCAGTGAAAATCCCAGTGATTTCCAACATAGGAAATGGGTTTTTTGACCACTGAAATACTTGGAGTGAGTCTTGGAGAAGAGAGCCAAATCCCTGCCCTAAATACCATGCTGGCCTTTGGGATGCCTTGTCCATCAATCCTTTTGCCTTCATAAATGTGTTTTTGTCAGTCTCAGAAGCTGCTGCATCTCCTAAAGCATCATCCAAGGTTCCAGGCAATGGGAAAGGTGAGAACTGTTGCTTTGAACTGTAAAATCTCTGTATCCATAATGCATGAAAGGACCTGTGCCACAGCACAGGGTTTTAGTCCTCCTGCAGCTCTGAAAATTGGACAACTCCATAGTCTTTTATGAAAATGTAATGTACCTTTGCTGCCTTTTGAGTAGTGAACTATGAATTTGAAAGTGACAAATATTAGCAAGCTGCCTTTATTGCTAACAAAACTGGGCAGGAAAGAAAAGGACTCTGCAGAGCCTTTGACAGAATGTTTAATAAATTGTGATTACTGTTTCCCAGCGGTGATGTGTGTAATATGTATTTTCCCTCTTTCATTTTATCCCAACACTTCTGCTGGAGACTGCTGTGGCTCTGCATTCCTGAACTTCTTCCCTGTCAAAGGTTAGATAATTTGGGCAACCACAGCCAAAGCAAAACTGTGACCCCTTCTGCTTCCTTTAAAAAATGGCACCAAGCTAAAATTGCTTTACCTTGGTGCAACAGTGTGAAAATGGACCCCAGTCACACAAAACCAGTGAGGGGTGAAACCTCTGCAGCTCTGGGGCAGCTGGGACTGAAGCTGTGACAACCATTTTGCAGATGGATGGAGACTAATCACACAAAATGCAAAAAATGGACTCCATCCCAGGTGGATTCTGCTAAAAGAAAATAAATTTCATTGGGACTCCCTTCCTGTTCTGGAATCTTAAAATTTTGGATGGCTTTGGTACCTTGGCATGGAAATGTTCACAAATTTGTACGTAAGAATTGATCACTAGATAAAATTTCAAGAAGGAACATTCTTAACCTTGATTAAAAATCACTATTTTGGGCTTGCAGCTAGAGCACACTTTTTGTGGATGTGAATGAAGAGCAGAGGGTGGGAAAGGCAGATGTGCCCCTCAAGAGAGCTGGAGCCTGGGAGGAGCAGAGTCAGGGAGGTGTTCAAGGATGAAGCTCAAGAGCTAGGAGTTAACTAAGTAGCAAGACATGTTCAGGAAGATTTTAGGAGTAATCTGGAGCACTTCTGATTGAAAACACCAGGGTGAAGGCTGAGTCCACACTGAGGTGTGAGAAATGATCCCACAGCTTCCAGCCTGGGAGGGAGGATCACATCTGCTCCTTTGGATCTGTTTGTGTAGGAGGAGGTGCAGAAAGGCCTGCTCAGACTGGTTTCACTCCAGCTGAGCAATGCTTGGGTGAAAGCTGGAGCAGCAGCAGGGCAAGGGAGTGCTTCAAACCCAGGAACCACCTCTTGTGTCAGGCCAAAGCACTGCAGAGCCAAGCAGAAAGCCCAGCCATGGTATGGAGAAGGATGGAGAAGTTTTCCTCCTTTCATCCATCTATCAGAATAAAACACAAAGGCAATTTAATCAGGTGTTAAAAGAGGGTGCTGGTTAATACCTTTGTTAAAGTCAAAGTGCTTAGGCTCTTCTGAAAAACTTACTTGGAGGGAATTTCTTGAGATGCCCCATCCCTGGAGGTGTCCAAGGCCAGGCTGGACAGGGCTTTGGGCAACCTGGTCTAGTGGAGGGTGTCCCTGTCCATGGCAGGGGCGTTGGAACCAGGTGATCTTTAAGGTTTTTCTGATCCAAACTATTCTGTGGTTCCACTATATGACTTTATTTCCCAGGGAGCAGCCCCAAAACTTCTCCTAAGTTAAGGGTGATGAATCTGCAATCATCACAGAAGTTCATTGGCAGCACAGTTTGGAGCTGGTTATAAAATGCAAACAGCTTTTTCACCGTGAAATATTTCATATTTTAAAAATTAAGAGAGTGTTATTTACTCCCTTCCCCTGCCCACCCCCCCATGACTGGTGTTGCTTATGTGCTGTTGGCAGATGGGATGTGGATCATTTTAATTAGATTTTATTGGACTGTTATACAGCCCATAATTGTGATCATTACTCATTTTCACTGTGGTTCAGACAGATCCTCTATTTAGACATGATGATATTTTGATAAGACAAGTCCCATGTAACTTGTTATGTTAGGGGCCAGTAGCCAAAGCAGTGGAATGAGGTGTTTCACATAGAAATTGGAGTGGATTAATAAAGGATCTATTGGTCAATTTGTGTTCCTAATTGTGCCCAGCTTGTGGATGCATGGGCAGAAGGTCTCTGGGCTGCAGGAGGCCAGGAGCCCTCACAGCTGGAGCCCAGAGAGGAAATGTGGCAGAGAGGGGACAATCCCCCATTTCACCTTCAAGGAGAGGGGCAAACCCATTGTGGCCATCAACAAATGACTTTTGCCAAATCAAACCTCTTGTGCTCATGTTCACATCAGTGCTGTGTTTAGTCCCATGGGTTTTTCTCCCTTTCTGTTTGTTTTTTTTTTTGTTTGTTTGTTTGTTTGTTTTTTTTTTATGGCTGCTCTTGTACATCCCTCAAGGGGATGGGGGGAGAAGCCTCATCTGAACTGAGAATGAATCTCTTGCAATTCTCTACAACCAGGAGCATCTTAGTCCTGCTGATGGGCCTCTGCTGCTTTTGAGGCTGTGCTCAGGCACTGGGATATTTCCTTTACTTTTCCTACAACATCTCTTTGGGGTCCTGCCTCATGCCAGCAATGATGGTGTTCTGGCAAAGCTTTTTGGGGGCTGTGCTCCACTGCCAGGCAGAATCATCTTCTCATCTGGACCCAGTGGTCTCCTTATCACTGACTGAGCTTATTCCTCTCCACTTTTCAGAACTACACCTGTATTTGGACATAAAACCCGTGGAGAGCAGATCCTAAGGACAACAGGAATGTTCTGCACTACTGCCAGGATTCATGGTTCAAAGAAACTGAAAAATATTTGCAAGAAAGATTTACATTTTGAGGCTTTCCCCCCATTTCTGGATAAAGTTGCCCTTGGATAACCCTGTAACAAACATTTCCTTCCAGACAAGGACTGCTGACCCACCTGCACTGCATTTTCACAAGCCAAAGCTGTTGGAGAAGTAAAAATGTTGGGGTTCATGGGCTTTGGGGTACAAACATTCCCAGTTACTGATGCACAAATGTTATCTGAATGGTGCCTGCCTCTGTCCCAGGAACAGATAAGGAGAAGGGATGAGGCAAATGGTCCCAGCCTCCTGTCAGAGAGTGAGGAGTCCTCCTGTGGTGTTTCCACACTGAGGCGGGTGCACAGGATTTGAATCAGTTTACTCCTGTTCACCTTGGAAAGGATTTTATTGAGGTACTGCCTAAAGTTACAACTGAATTTAACAAACATCTCAAGTCATATTTTAGTAATAATAAGCTCTGATTCCACTTTGCATATGCAAATGAGGCAGGCTGACCCTCCAGTTGTGTGGCTCAGCTGTCTTGAGGGCTGCCTGCAGACCTGGAAAGGAGATGAGCTGCCAGGGAAAGAGGAATAGCACCTAAATCCACGAGGAAATCAGTGCCATCTTCACCCTTCATTTCAAACAAACGAAAAATCCAAACATTTTACCATTTCTGTGCAGAGGCACAAGCTGCATTTCTCTTGTGCTTGTTCTAACAGATCCATTGAGGTCAGATGTGACTCCTTCAGGGCTGTTGTAGTTTCCTCCTCTGTCATTTTTGTGGTGCAGTTTAGTGCTGAGTAACTCACCTTAACTTCTTGCTTCATTTGCTCCCTCCACTTCTTTATACCTGGAATTCCTGTCCACCTCTTGCCAAAAACTAAATGTGATGACAGATTCCTTCTCTACTTTTACCTCAGCGGTCTTTACTTCTTTTAAATTATGGATGTAACTCAGCAGGATATTATAACAAATGGAGAGACAAAACAAACTTACAGGTCACTTCTCTGGCCATTATGCTCTGGCTTATGTACAGTGATACTCTCACAGCTGAAAAATAGAAATTAGTCCAAGTCAAATAATCCTTATAAAAGAATCAGTTACAAACTCATCTTTTTCCTTTTTTAATTTAGTAAAAGATTATTCTAATTTCTTAAAAAGCGCTCACTTTTTGGTAAGTGGTTTATGTCTGTTGTTTCTTTCTGGAAATTGGCTCACCTTAGAAAATTCTTTTTCTCTTTTGGTTAATGTTAACAGACTCCAAATCTGTGTTGCTCCATGGGATGAGAGAACCTTTCCTAACAAGAGAATAATTATCACTAAATTCTGGGATGACTTTTTGCAGAAAGAATGTATACTAAAATGGGTGAAACACCAAGCTTCATTTTCTCATGCTGACTTTTCAAGTGAATAATTGCAAGCCATGATTAATGTCACCCCAGAAAGCTGGCATGCTCCTTTTAGAACATACTAATGAGTCCAGTTTTATTATTATCCAACCAATCCTAATACCTTAATGTAAGCCTTATCTTTCTCTATTGTAATTTTTAAAAAAATTGTCTTTACAATCTAAATTTGAAGGCAACTAAACACTGATTCTCCAAGATTTTAAGATTCCCCTGTGAGCTGATGCCATTGCAGAAATCACAGATGCAGCTTTCCTTGTGCCATTCAAACTTGTCTGCTCCTCGTGCTGTGGGCATGTGGGATGTGCAAAACTCTTATATCAGGAGAATGGCAAGTATCTTTTTAATTTGGCTCCTGATTGTGCTCTTGACTAAATGGTTTGTATAAAGAATATCCCTACACAAAACTGGAACCACCGGATGGATAATTCATGGAAATTTTTCACTGCAAGCAAACTAGGAAGCCTTTTCCAAGCTGTTTGAGAAAAGTGGATTGATTTTGTCTAGTTCAAGGTAAGCCATGGCCTAGAACTCAAGTGATTTAAGGTTAAAATCCGTGTTCCCACATGCTCTACAGCCTGCTGAGTTTCACCCACAACACGCACAAGGCCAACACCTCTGAATTTATGACTCTTTTAAGGAGGGTTTTAAGTTAAATTGTGACCTTCTGTTTCAGACCAGCAGAGCTTGGTTCTGTGAAAGCTGTTTTGTCAGGGGTTAGTCCTGCCATGTCCCAGTGAGAGGGCTGAGAAGGAAATACTGAGATTAACTATTGCATTACACTGGACAAAGGATTAGGAAACCTCTTGATGTTGAGAGGGTGATGAAGAGCTGGATAAAATTGCATGTTGTTAGATGCAAGGCAAAGGAAATGGAGAAAATCAGTACCAACTTTTACTATTATTATTATTATGATTTTCAATAATGGTCTTTAAGCAAGATATTCATGCTGGGAGTAATTTCCATAGAGATGTCTCTGCTGTCCACTCACTGTGGATGTCTTTGATGTGCCTGAATTCTGAATAGTCTGGGAGGGTTTTGTCCTCATCTCAAGCTGCAGTGGAGGTGATCAAATGTATGATATAATTAGTAACCATTTACAGAGACATGAACTTGGGATCCTTCAGCTGGGAAAAGGAAACCTGCCTGTTACAGAGGTGCATAAAAGCCTGAGCTGCCAGGAAAAACTAAACAGGGAACAGCTCATCACTGATGATGAGCTCACCTTACCTTGTTTCTCACAAGGTAAAGTCAGGACTGTCAAAGCAATTCATCAGGTCACAGAATTAATATAAGGAAAGTAATTTACATTTTCAAATTTTATATAGCTATAATAGGAAGTCACTTGCTATGGGATAATGGGATGTGTGAAGTTTATTTGGGTTCAAATAGCCAAATCCATTGAAAAACTATAATCACTGGACACTGACTATACTTTTACATACTTTGCATTGCTAAATACACTTGATTTGTTCCTGCATTCTGTTTTTCCCAAGCAGGCTGCTCTTGGAGGAGGGTTATGGGAGCAGCTAAACTTTTCACCTGCCCCTGTTCTGTCATTATGTTGTAATGATTTCAGGAGGGATGTGAAAAGGATCCCAAAGGCCTGACATCTCCATTAATTCCCCTTCAGGGCACCAGGAAGGGGTCAGAGAAGCAGTTAACTCGGAGGATAACACTTCCAGGCCTGTACTGGCTGTCACCTGGATGAATTTGTCTCAGCAAAGCCCTGCTGAAGTCCCCAGGAAATACTTGCCTGCAAGTTGCTGCAAAATCTGAGTTTATTTCTTTGTTGCCCTGGACAGGAATGGAGGAATGAAACAGCAGGACAGCAGGAAAGGAGGGAAAGGATGAGAGGAAAATCAGCAAAAAAGAAAAGTGCAGCTTTACCTAATGAGGGCAAATCAGACAAGGAAATGTCTGGTGATGTTCACAATAATTCAGACATTGTCCCAGACCTTAATTACTGGCACAGGCAACTGTGGCCCTGGTAGGAGGGAGGTGGATCGTGTCTGTGCACTCCATCTGCTGCCTGCAGAGACGGGAATGTTCCAGGCCAGGTGTTGCTGAGCATTGCTCTTGTCTAGCAGCAAGATAAGTTTAATTAAAGGGCTAATTATTCCCACTCTGGAAGCACCTATCCTTGTGGTTACAATCACACTCTAAGTCTTTCCTCTGGAGTTGGTGTATTAGACATTTATCTTCCACTGTCACGTCCCTGACTGGCTTTGCTTTAAGTGAGGACAAGCCTTTGGTGCAAAATTGGGAGCAAAGGGAATTGGCTGGGCTTGGGTCTAGGTGATGCTTCATTGTAATGGCGTTTGTCAGCACAAAAAGACACTTCATGCTGGTTTTCTCTCCAGTGAAAAAGGTATTTTACAGTTGTGGTAACCAAGGGCTCGGATCAGAGGGGAATTGGACCCAGATGTTTGTGTTCTGTTGCAACTATTAAAAGCACCAGGCAAAACTTCTTTCAGTTAAATCTGGAGTAACCCACTCCTGATTTCCACAAACTTGCTGGATTTACTTCAGAATAACAGAGCAGGGGATTATGTCTTTTGAAGTTTTTCCTGTTTTGCCATCAGTTTGAAAGCTGTGGTGCAACCCACACTTGCTTTCCCTGCCTTTGTGGGCTGTGCAGAGCTCTGGCTTTCTCACCACTCAAGGCAGAGAGTTTTCTAGCTCTAAGTATTAGCAACTTGCTCTTCAGAATGTGATCAAACCTTCCTTTTGACACTTTTTGATTTTACTGAAAGACATATTATTAAGGTAGAACCTCAGATTTGAGCCAGGGCTTTTTTTTCCCCCACAAACTCCTGAAATTTACTGTCCAAAGGCTGATGTCCTGTTCTCCCAGGATCCAAGAGTGGAGGGAGATAGATCACCCCATTACCAGGTAGAAGAGAGCTATTTGTTGGGAAAAAGAGTTCTTCCAAGAAAACTATCTTTAAAAACAAGCAGATAATTTGTATTTTCATTTGACTGTTTTACATAACGCAGTGAGGACCTTGGGGTCTTCCTAAGCCCTGATTGCCTGGGAATGGGAGGGGGAATGCTCTTCTGCATGGTTTTGTGGCTATGAGGTCTTAAACACAAATGGCCATATCCTCCAGGCTAGAACCTTTATTTTATGTCATTTTGAACCTTTTGCTGGTTAGAGCTTTGAGCCAGGTCAAACTGATATGTGAGATTCTCCCCCCTCCTCTTGTGGCCAAACTTCAAAAGACCTATTACTCATTCTGCTTCAGCATTCCAGGCTTGCATTAATTACCCACTAATGGCTCCATTTCTTTGCAGGAAGCACTTTGTATTTTACTCTGGAGCCCGGAGAACTATCACTATGGATGGAGAAGGATATGCACACGGTGTTTGTGACTTTAATACAGCCTCTGAGTGTTCCAGGGCTCTGTGATGTGTGTCTCTGCTGCTGCTGCTGAGCTGCCCGGGGCACTGTGCAGCAAACACATTCTTGCTAAACACAGGCCAAAACAAAGCAGAGAAAACCATCTAATGAATTCCAGCCCTGTAACAGCATGGGCAAGGAGAAGTGCCACTCTTTTTCTAGGAGGATTTAAGAAGACATTGCTGAAACCACACAGCTTAAGTGATAGCAGCTTTGCTCCAAAACCCAAATTGTGTCTGCTCGTGGAGATGTGCTAAAGCTTTGGAGTGCCTGGTAGGACATGTTTGTGGAAAGGCCATGAAACCTGAGAGACAGCAGGGCAAAACACCCCGTGAAAAGAATTTTGGAGAAACAAGAGTGGGATTTCTGGGCTGAGTGCTCGTCAGAAAGGCAGTGGTGTGAGCAGGTCTGAAGAGCAATCCTTTCTCACAGTTTATGCTATGGAGGAAAAATGGGATGTTTTATGGCCTTTGTAAACAGGATCTGCTCATTGACTCCACCTTCAATTATTTTCCATTTGCATTTAAAAAAACCCATATATATATCTTCATTTTTTGGCTGTTGAGGTCAGAAAGGGATAATCTACAATCTCCTGAAGCCTATGCAAGCCATATAGGATTTATTATACTTTGATAGGGAATAATTAGGCTCTGAGAACTCCTACCAAAATTTTCAACATAAACATGTCTAACTTGCTACCCACAAGTATGATTGAAGGACAGGGAGAGGGAACCCCCCCAAAACCACAATTCAAAATTTTTGTTCCTCAGGGAGACCTGAAAATGTAAAACAGTGGCAATGGGACTCAGACTTGGCAATGTTTATCTAAGGGGATGTTCATTTGTTTTAACTCAGGTTTTGAAAATGCAGCGTGTCAGCAGAAGGGTGGATTACAGCAGTGGTGTGAAACCAAAGGAAAGGTACATGATGTTCTTGTCAGGATAAACTGGGCAAGGAAAGGGGCAGAAAGTGGTGGAAAACCAACAATTTAGGGACTTCTGAGAGAAGCTGGATATATTTGTGTTTATGGGGTCAGACGGAATTCACTTGAAGGTGATGAAAAAGTCAAAAATGAGATTGTGGGGCTGTTGGATCACGGTGAGCTGGGGGAGGTCCCTGCTGGCTGTGCAAAGGCTGATGTTGCTCCAGTCTGCTGGATGTTGTTGCTGGAGGGGTGAAATCAGGACTCTTTGCCTCTAATATCAGAAGGTTTATATGATTTATTAAAATGACTCTATTGTTCAGAAGGATTTTGGGCTCTATGTACCCAGGTACAGAGTTTATGCTTTCTTTTTCATGGCTAGTACAAGACTGCTAGAATGTTTAGAAATCTAAGATAAGAACTGTTCATCTCATAGGTCAAGAAAGAGAGAAGGCTCCTATCTCCCATGTGGGAGACAGGGTAGAAGAATGAACACACAGCTCAAAGATACAACCAGCTTTTCCTGGAAAGAAAACTTCAGCAAGCTTTCACCCAGAAAACTCATAAAATGTGCAGGTGGCAGCTGGAAAGGCAGTGAGCAGGACCAGGCAGCTCAGGCAGTGCATCTCCAGCTCATGGGGCTTCTCTTCTTGCCACCCACCTTCAGACAGGCACTCAAAAAGATGAGGTGAGGGTCAGAAAAATCAGCAGGAATTCACTCAGGGCAAATCGTATTTGAGCAACACCACTGCCTTTGATTGAGGAATGACTGCTGGTATGGTGACAGCACAGGAGAGGGGCTCTGTGGGACCACAGCCACAGCTGAGCTGGGGCAGCACTGCCAGCAGCCCCTCCTGAGCAGGAGGTGGGATCTGAGCACTCCCAGGGACTCTTTGTTCCCGTGATTTGTGGGCTGCAGTAAATCAGGTGCCAGACTGAAGCGAATGAGGAGCTGTCAAAACATGTTTATTTACCTTTTTGTAAGAAGAGAGGCTACTCCCTAACACAGAGAGCATAAATCAAGCCTTCTCTAATTGAATGTGGTCAGGGAGAGAGTTCATAATCAAAAAAGGCACCTGGTCTGTAACTGGTCAGCAATGTCCCAGTCTAGGGACCTGAGCAAAGTATTTAAACGTCCAATGTCTTGTAATAATAAAACTTCAAACAGTTTTTAAAACTTGAAACAGAATTCAGCCATGGTAGTGCAGATGTCAAAAAAGGACCCCCCTGATTTGAATTTTTCTACCCTGAGCTGAGGCAGGCTCTGTTTGGAGCCTCCTTCCCTCCTGGGGTGGCTGGGCCAGGTCTGAGCGTGGCTCTGAGCCCTGACGTGCTCCTCTCACAGTGGAGGGCAGCAGAAACCAAATGTTACTTTTCTGGCATTGTCTAATGTGAGAGTTTGAAGCTGGGAGGTCCAGATCTTACCCTGAAGTGTTCAGATTGTAATTCAGGAAGGGCTGCTGCATCCAGCTGGCCAAGAGCAGACCAATTTGGTAACAGTCCTGGACAGCCATTGCTTTGTTTTAAACTTTTTCAGGGTATTTAAGAAAGTTGTAGAGCAGTATGAATTTAACAGCATTCAGGAAAGCCAAGCACCTTGCAGCAGCTTCAGAGACTGAGGAGCTGGACTGCCAAGGGCCCTTCTGTGTCATTCTTAAAATGCTTCTCCAGGTGGAACAGCTTTTCTGACCTGTAAGGCGCTTACCTAAGTGTGCTCTGCACACCAAATGCAACTGCAAAGCCCTTCAAGAGCAACTGAGCACACACTGCCCTGAACAGGGTGTCAGACCCTGCCTGTGACAGCCCTTTGTGTTCACTGCTCATGAGCACAGGTAAGGATCCAGGAGCTTTATGGACAATGAATTCTGAACTCCCCAAGAGAGAATATTTGCTGTAGAAACCCAAGTCCAAGAGCTGAAAACAGCCATTTGGGGAAAGTGCATACAGAAAGATTCTCTCATTTCTGGCTTTGGCTTATTCAGGCAGAGAGTTTGTTTACCTATTCTGAATATTTGACCTTTCTGCTTTTTGGAATTTTTTTTTTCCCCTCTTAATTATGTGGAAAGAGCCCTTCCTTTCAGAGCTCTGATGGACTTCTCTATAAATAGCTCCTCATGTCCCAGAACCTCACACCAGAGCCTTCAGCAAAGTCAGCATCCCTAGGACTTTTTAAGCCTGAGATGGGAACCACGTGGAGTTTAATCATTAATCACCAGTCTTTAATTAACAGCTCTGGGCTTTGAACAAAAGGCACTTACTGCAAGGCTGCTGAGGGGCCCTGAACTCTTCAGTGTGCTTTCATCTGGGGGACCTGGTGGCCTTCCAAAGGGGGCTGGTGGAGCAACCTCCTCCTGGTGGGAAGGGTCACACAGCCTGGGAGCAGCAGATGTTTGTGGCCTGACCTCCACTTGCACAACTGTCCCCTTGCATGGCTGCAGGCTGGGGCTGCTGCCAGCTCCCCGAGGTGGGCAAAGAAGAGGAGAATCTCCAGAGCCCCATTGTCTCCATCAGGTGAGGTGGGTTTTAACCAGAGGAAGGAAGGAAGTTGCTCCAGGCTTGGAAAATTTTATAGGGGAGTGTTCAAAACTGAGCACTCAGGAGAGAAAGAAAACATTGCTATAAAAGTTGACTCAGCCAATATTTTTCTGCATTCCTGCTGCTGTGATTGAAGATATTTGTTTTTAATATAGGTTTCTCCCATTTGTAGTCTGCCTTTCACGTAGTAAAAACCAAAGGGCAGATCCTCAGCTGATATAAATTGGCTCCAGTGAAGTTAATGGAGCCATGCTGGTGGGTACCAGCTGAGGGATCTGGCTCCTGCTGCAGTGTTCAATACCCCCATTACACTGCCATGATTACGATACTAATTCAGTAAAATGGCTTCTCACAGTAATAAAACCAACCCAGAGGATGGAAGATGAAAGGACTTCCTCCCCAACAGACCTGGTATTTTTCAACAAAACGTTTTCCTTTATGTTCTCTTTTGTCAGAAAGTGCTCTTGAACAAAATTTTTTACACCAAATACGCCTGCTCTGACAAAACTCTCCCTGGGAAAGGCTCCTTTTGGTTTCAGTGTCCAAGGCAGCACTTATGGCAAACACAGTCAGGGCATATTGAGGCTTGAGCCAAGAGGATGAATTGGATCTTTAAAGGGCAGGGGTGACACTGCAGAGCAGTCAAAGCCCTGAGGTAACCCTGACTTGTGAAAAACAGGAGTTCTCATACTGGTGGGTAGAACATTGGTAATTTTGCTCATGCTTTACTCTGTCTGCAGAGAGCTGTGCACTTCCCTGGGGTCACAGGCACAGGGGGAATGATGTGCTGGTGGTTTTCCTCCTGGTGGTCAGCCCTTCAGCAGGAGATGCTGGGCCTGAGGAGTGGGACTATGACAACCTGTGCTGCCCTATTGCCTGGAGCTGTTGAGCACTGAAGGGAATAAACACACACAAGGACCTAAATAAAGGCAGATGGATGCATAGCAAGATCCCTGGGATGAAATATTTTGTTTGCCACAGCACTGCTGAGCTGCACACGGGTTTTTCTGTGCCAGACGGGATTTTTACAGACACATTGCTAAATGGAGGCAATAAATTTAACTTTAAAGGACCATGAATTGAAGCTTTTGGCTAAAAGCTGAAATGCTGTTACTCTTTACTGGGCCTTTTTAACTTCACTTGGAACAGGATAGTATATTTTACTTCTAAGGCCCTTGGAAGTTGAAGGCCCTGCCTGTGGCAGGTCTCCTTCAGCTCCTTGGGAGCTGGGACCTTGTGGAGCAGCAGCCCAACACTGTGGTGGACCTTTCAAGGTGAATATGAACCAACCCAGGTGTTCTGGGTAAAGGTGAAACACAGAAAGATCCCACCAGGGGGTTAAGGAAAGCTGTGGGTTACACTTATGCCAGCTGTGAGGAGTGCTGTGCCCCTGTGAAATTAAATATCAGTACAGTTTTAAGTGCCAGAAGAGCTAAAAGGACACACACATGTGTTTCAGGGCTAGAAAAAACATTGTCCAATGTCCTGAATTAGCATATTAGGCTGACTCTTGCTTCCAGACCTGAGCTGGTCCCCAAGCAGCAGTCATACAAATGCTGATTCAAAGCAGTAGTTTTCCTACATACTCAACACTTTGAAACAACACAAACTATTCCCAGTTTTGACCCTTCTGGTGACACGATCCAGTTTTAGTCTATTTATACCCTCTTCTGCTTTAAAGGACAAACACTGAGTTTACACTAAACTCTTTTCAGGAGCAGCAAAACTTTTCTTGCTGACATCTCGTTGCACTTACTGCAACTGCTCCTGGTGCGTGTCCCAGTGTTTGAATTACCCCTGAGACAGGGATACTCAGTGCTTGGAAAACAGGCTGCAAGTCCCTGCTAGAGGTGGAATCTGCCTGCATTTGGCATCCATGCTCTTCTCTCCCAGGTCTTTATGAGACACAGAAATGTTTGGATCCAGCAGAAGCCTGCCTGGCTGGCTGCTCCCAGACAAAGCTCTTGGGCTGAGAGAGGATCATTGGTCCCATGGCAAGTGTTGTGTGGTTGGAGTCCTGGCAGAAGGAGGCTCTGGTTACCCACAGGGATCAGAAATCTTACACTTTCAGCTGATATTAAAAAAATATCCTTTGAAACAGGACCCCAGGCTGGCAGGCTGAGGGGACTGGAGGATGCTCACAGCTCTTACTTTGTGATAGATGTGCCCATTTCTTACACCGATTAAAGAAAAGGATGATTGATCTGGAAACCTTTGCAGAAACCTTTCTGCTTCCTTAGACAGGCATTTGTGGCCAGGCATCTGCCTGAAGCCTGAAGAGCCCCTGTCCTCCTGTGTGGCCTCCTGGTGCCCCACTGCTGGAAGGAGGAGGCAGAGCCTCCAGAGCTGGGGAGGTGGGTGAAGAACGTCGCTGCTGGATCCAGCCAGGCAAAGGAAAGCTTTGGAGCATATGGACCCCAATGTGTGGTCCAAGTACAACAGCTTGGTGAGTGTCCTGCAGGGAGACTTTTACCAGCACTGCAACAACAATTCATCATTGCCTGAAGGGTTGATGGCTCTGGTACTCCTCGTCTTAATTGACCTCGGCTGGAGACCTGAGCTTCAGCCCAGCTCAGCCACCGAGGGCTTGGTCTGTGCTCGAGCCTTAGAGAGGAGATTTATCAGAGAATCACATGATTAATGGAACTGAGGGATCTCTGCTCGAGAGTGGCCAGGAACTGAATTAACAGAGCAGGGGTTTTGGCAGGTGTGAAGGGCTGGCAGAGCCAGACCTGAGCACCCGTGGGCTCGGTGGGGTGCAGCCTCTGGCTGGGTGTGGGCTGGTTTGGGGGTCAGGGGGGAGGTCTGGCAGAACTGGAGCCACTGAAATTAGGGTTTGGGTTTGGATAAAAAGAAGGGGGTGTGGATTATTAACCCTTCACCCAGCAGCACCAAAATTAGGATTGTCCACAGCCCTCTGGCAGAAAGGGCAAATGCAAAATGAGGCTCACAGAAGTTGCTGTTCCAGAGTAGAAGGTGATGGAGGGTGAGGAAAAAATGAGCAAATAAACAGAAGTCACCAAATGCTTTCTTTCTTGCCTGCTTTTCTCCCACACTTATTTCTTTTTCCCTCCGTGTCAACACCAAACAAGACAGACTAAAATTAATGGGGAAAGCAGCAATTAGCAAATTAGGTTAGCGGCGTGTTGCAGTGTGCCATGGCTGCCAGGTGTGAGGGGCTCTGGCAGGATATTTATTAATGGCTGTCAGAAAAGTGACACTTTGATGAATGAAGCTGGGTAATCGGCACCCTCCGACAGCGAGCACCGAGAGGCCTCAACGTGCTAAACTGCAAAATCAAACCTTTCTGAACCCCTGTGCAAAAATACAGCAACAAAAATTGCTGCAAGAGGAGCCTGGTTTGCCATCAAGGATTCAAATGCACACTCTCAGTGCTATCTTTTTGTTCCTGTAACAACTCTGCTGAGGAAAAGTTGCCAGGTTGAAGGTTTTTCAAGGCTCTTGAAGATTTTCCTTGGAATATGGGACTTGAGAATTTCTAAGTACTTTCACCCAGGAGCTGTAGGTGCTGCTCTGGGTGTGGGTCTATCCCAGTAGCACCATCAGAGGCAGCAGCACTACCCTCACACCTGGGCTGTGCCCTTTGAACACCACAGCATCAATAATCCATAAACTAAGCTTGGGAGCCACCTCCTTGCCCAAGATATCAGTGTCTCTTGCCTGGTGCTCAGCAATTGCTCTGCTCCTAATTCACACCACTGACCTCTGCTGCCCAGGAACCCTCGTGGTGCACAGGAGAAGGTAAAATGTGTTTCACCCACAGGTGAAACATTCCTGACATCGAGTTTCACCAGTGGTGCTGTGGCATCCCGATGTTTTCACTCTCAATAATTTAACTTTGAGTCCCTCCTGATGGATATGTTATTCCTGTTGGAAATCAGTTGGGTAAGTGATCATTTAGGGGCATGACTGCCTAGTCCATGACTGACACTGGGTGTGTGTCAGGGTGGGGAACCACAGGGGAAGTGTCAATGCTGCAGCTTGTTGTGTAAAATCAGAGGGCACAGAACCCTTGGCAACAGTTTAGAGGAAGTTTTCTTTTAAGTTTGGTTTTTTTTTTTTCCATAAAGAATTTCTTGAGAAGATTAATTTAGCTGTTGGGAGAGCATCTGGATAAAAGATCACTCTGCAAAATGCTGGGGTACATGGAATTTTTTCTCAGGTTTGCAGACTTTGGGTTGCACACTGTGCAGCACTTCAATAGCAGAGCTGCTCAAATCCCTCAATTCCATGGAGAAATTGAATACATTTTTATAAAATCCTGGTTCTGGTTTTGTCCAGCTAAAACAACTGTGTAAGTTTTGATTAAAAACATGAGAATAAATGTAAATCATATCCCAGGCATTCATCTGTTCTTCTAGTTTGAAATGAAGCTGAAGGATCTTTCTGGAATTATCCATCAGGATCTGTGGGCTTGTTAAATTTGGATTGGCACTCAAAGCAAATCTGAAATTGTTCTCTTATGCTTTAATAATTGTATTTAGTTTCCTAATTTGGCTAGTAAGTTTATCTCAGAAGATAATTGAACTTTTAAAAGTATAAGCTGGCCAGATGGTAGGAAATACTTCAAAATAAACTTTCTTTCTGAAACTTTGCTCTGTTTTCACTCTCTCTCTCACAAAAACAGCCTGTCTGCACAGCTCCAACCTGCAGAGGTGCACGCTCTTAAATCAAACAACTCCTGAATGAAACCAGGTTATTCCCTCTACAGGGCAGAAGGCAGCAGAACCATGCCAAGAAAAACCAGTGGAGCCACCAGTGCTGCTGGTTGCTGGTGTCAGCTTCTGCAGCAGCCTCCAAGTGATGTCCCAGCTGGGGTGGCTGCAGAGTTTGGGTGTCATGATGGGTGCCCAGCTCTGTCAGCACTGCTGCTCCTGCTTGTGCCCTCTCTGAATCCCATGGGTGGCTCTGGCTGCAGGAATCTGCCTCTTCCCTCCCTGCCAGGATGCTGTTTTCAGGGCTTAGCAACAAAGGTGGGTTGTGCTTTCAGGCAAATATGGGCATTGTGGAAATAAGGTTTTGCTCTGGGCCATTCAAAAAGAAAAACAAAGAGAAGGAAGAAAAGGAATCGCTTACAAATTGCTCCAGGGACAGGAGAAGCTGTTCTCAAGTAGCTTTTTTCTCCTACTGCAGCTTTTATTGTTGTTACTAAAGGAGCACGAGGGCCTTGTTTGGTTGTGGCAGAACTGGACAGGAGTAGGCTCGGGGTTGGTTTTTCTGGACTCTCCCAGCAGCAGCAGCAGCAGCAGCAGCGTGCTCAGCTCTGGCTCTGTGCTGTCCCTCCCTGGCTGTGTGCTGTCCATCCCTGGCTCTGTGCTGTCCATCCCTGGCTGTGTGCTGTCCATCCCTGGCTCTGTGCTGTCCATCCCTGGCTCTGTTCTGTCCATCCCTGGCCCTGTTCTGTCCATCCCTGGCTGTGTGCTGTTCATCCCTGGCTGTGTGCTGTCCATCCCTGGCTCTGTTCTGTCCATCCCTGGCTCTGTTCTGTCCATCCCTGGCTGCATTCCCGGTCCCCGCTCTCCGCAGCAGCCCCGGGATGGAGCCCGGGCCGTGCTGTCCTCACCCTCTGGGGACCTCTGCTTCCAGCTGGGGCACAAACGCTGCTGTTTCAGGTGACACTCCCAGGGAAGGGAGCTCGATTTCCAGCTTCCATGAGTTTTAACCCGACTGCACAAGTTCTTGTGAGTGCTCCTGAGTTTTGGGTAAGTGCCGTTCTGCAGTTTCACCGATGGTCTGGAGAAATTTATGGGTCCTTTGCACACTGGTAAACCCAGATTTTCCAAGTCCTTCATTAGCATGTTACAGTTCCTCACTAGGCTGTTTTATTCCCTTCATCACTCCCACTAGCCAGACTTCTCCCAGTTTAGAGAGGACTTGCTTTTCTTCATGTTCTTCATACATGAATTTTCAGAGTCTTCTGTCAAAGCAGAAGCAGACACCAAATATTTCTCCCACTTTTTGGTGTTTATAGTTTACACCCACTTCCTACTGACTTGTACTGGAGTCAGCAAGGGGTAGACCCTTGGCTTTGCCCTGTGCTGAGGTGGGGAATCCCCCCAGCCCCAGTAACCAATCCCACTGCACTGGAGCAACTCAAAGAGTAAGCAAAGACAAATGACTTGTGTGGGTTGAGCTTGTCTTGCCTTTACGAGGGAAAATATTGTCAGAAATTCCCTCTGTGTGGTGGCTGGCTGTGACTGGAAGGTGCTGCTACCACTGCTTGCTGTGGCTTCAGTGCAGAAATGGTCTGCTGCCATCAGGCCTGCTGCTGCTCCTCACTGGGCTCTGGCCACCCTCCCCTGCATGAAGACAAGGATTTTTTCATGGCAGTGTGCTTGGTATCCACCTGCCCAAGCTGTTTCCTGTTTTCTTGTTGCACTCAGCTTGGCAATGTTGTCATTTTCCAGGGTGTAATTAATGAGAATGTCATTTCCAGCTTGTTTTCAAAGACTAGATTGAGAGTCTGAGAAATTATTTCAGTCAATGCTTTAGGATTTTTTAAAACTGTTTTTTATTAAGAAAACGATGGGGATACATCTGGGGGGAAATCACTGTGCTCATATTTTTAAGGACATCAAGACTTGACCTCTCAGTGAAGATGCTGAACTTGCCACCCACCAGGACAGCGGGGGGCACCAGGCAGGGCTGGCTCTCCCCCAAACTGTGGCAGCACTTCCCTGCGTGGTGTAAGGAAAATTGTGTCCTTGTGGTGCTCTCAGGAGGTGGTGGCTGGTTGTGCTGAGGGTCAGGTCCTGCCCTGAGGAGCTGAAGAGGCAGAAGGACGTGCTGTGACTTGGCCCAGAGTCCTCTCACTGCCCCCAGGGCTGGGCAGAGGTGTTGCCTGGGGTAGCTGTATTTTATTATACCTGTTACTTCTTTCACAAGAGTAGTAAGTCTGCTTTATGGGAGACCCTGAGTGACTCCATAAGGAGCACAGAGATTGGTTTCAGCACCTTTGCTCCCCAGGACATTGCTGTCCCCAGCACTGGCTCAGAGTGCCCAGGCTCAGACTAGGATGATGCACGATTGTGCTCATTCAGGGATCTCCTTGGCCACTTTCCTCCTGAGCAAATAGCCCTAAAACTCCCTGCTGAGCCTCATATTGCTCTATATTTTAACTTTTCTATTTGCAAAAGGGAGGTCTGAAGGACTTCCAGGCAGCAAATGTTTCTCTTTTCCTCCTTTCTGCCTCTGTAGTGACCCATTTCTGTGCCCGGATCATTCCCCCAAGCCCTACAGCAGCTCTGCTTTGCAGTAATGCTCCCTGCAGAGCTCTTATGGGTTGGTCAGGGGAATGGTGGGTTTTGTTCACAGTGGGCTCACAGTCCACACTCCTTGACTGCTGCTTTCCTCAGTCTAGGATGAACATGGGATGCTCTGCCTCCACTGGCTGGACAGGTTTATGTTTCAAATTTGGGCGAGTTTTCTCAAGAGTGTGAATATTTGAAAGCAATGAAGTTACTCTAGGGGCTTTTCAGGGGCTTTTCTGAGCACTGTGACTGTTTTATTCCCACTAATGTGAGGGTGCCCTGGTGTGGGTGTGAGGCTGAGCTCCTGCCTGTCTCTGGTGAAATACAGAGCATCAGCACTGCAGCTGCCATTAGTGTTAATGGGCTAAGCCCCTCACATCAAGCTGAGCATATACTCCTGCTAATTGTGTACCAGCCACCCACTGGGACCTCTGGGAGGATGATGCATCCCAGGAGAGGCGCTTAGAGAGATACAATACCTCGGGATAAATAAATAAATAAATAAATAAATAAGGAGCTAAAGTTAGACTCCGGTTCAGGAGGGCTGGTTCAGTGCCAGCATTATAACACTGGGAAATCAGGTGACAGTGGTGCCAACCTTTATCCCCCTGGTCCTGGCCTAGCCCAGTGCTGCACGGTGCCATCTTTGGAGCCATCCATCAGCACTCAGGCTCGCCCTGATGATGTATGGTGCCCATAGATCCCGATAGCGGGAGTGCACTCTGATGTACTGCGCCCATACATCACGGCCAGAGCTCACCCCGTGATGTATGAGTGCCCTGAGAATGTATTACTCACATGCTGGTATTGTTCAGGGATAAAGCCAAGCCAAGGAGTGGATTCAATTTAATTACAGCACAAATGGTAGCCTGGTGCCAGGAGCACTTTGGTGCCGAGGTGCTGCCTGTGGAAAAACAAGTCCCATCGAGAGTACCAGGAGAAGAGGTGCCATAGCTTAAAGGAACGGTCATTTTTCAGAAAAATATGGAAGGACTATCTTGAGAACCCTGTAGAACACGTTATGCAGTGTGCAGCAAGCTCTGAGTGGGCAGTGCTGCAAGCAGGGCACCCTAACCCTAACCCTGACCCTGACCCTAACCCTGACTCTGACCCTAACCCTGACCCTAACCCTAACCCTGACCCTAACCCTAACCCTGCTCCTGCCTGGAAGCTGGGAGCTCTTAGGGTGGCTCAGCATTTTGGAAAGTGGGAGGGAAGCTGGTCCCTTTTCTTTTGGTCACTGAAAATTGCTGGCCCCTCTAAGTATTCACTGCAAAAAAGGCTGTCTTCTGCAAGGAGAATCCAACATTGCCCGCAAGTGTTGCTGTGAGTGTTTTAATTTGACCAAATTGACCAGAATTTGAGCAAATTTGAAGGGATTATTCTCTTATTTCCTTGTGCTTTCTTACACAGGTGCATCAAAAACCTGAGGAGAGAACTCCTAGACCATTAGAAGACATCCCTGACCATCATTTGTGGGGAAATTACAATTGGTAGAGCCCAACAAAGACCAGCTTTGTAAAGAATCCAGAAATGAAAAATTAATTCCTGTGAAAAATCTTCTTTGGGTGCTTGTCTTTTCCTCTTTGCTTTTCTTTTTCACTTCTTTTTCTGCTGCTTCACATTGAAACAAAAACCTAGCTCAGCTTTACTCTAAAATAAACTTTACTTCCAAATAAGGCCCTGAAAGGTTGTCTCATGAGCAGGGATTTATTTTTCACAAGACTTCCATGTACATTATCTGATTGCCAAAAGATGGCATAACTTAAACTCTGCTTTTTGTAACATCCCTGTTTGCAATGGCAGCTCCTCTGGGAACACACAGATGCTTGAGAATTAAGGTGAAATTTCAGATCTGTTTAAGATATTACATCTATTATGTTCATCTGAAGGCTCAAACTAGGTTATTTTAACTACAGAAGGACATAAAAATGCCTTATTTCTTGGATATGAAAGATAAAATCCTGTTTCCCCTGCTTCAAGAGGATTTTTAAGGAATCAGGACATGACCCAGTCTTTTCCAGAAGTTTCTGATAATTGATTACCAGAGATATTTAATTATTCTTTTTGAGAAATGCTGAACCAGGGGTAGCAAGGTGGCAGCAGCACTTGGTTCATGTCATGTTTTATACCTACAAACCCAGGCATTTTCCAAGCTAGGCAGATACAGGTTTGCAGATGAGAAGTTTGCAGCACAAACAGAGAAAGGAACTTGTTCAAGGTCATGTGGCAAACTGGTGGCAGGGCTTGCAAGAGAAGCCTGTTGGTCTGACTCACTCCTCCTCTGACACCCCTGCCATTATTTCACTTCCATTATTATCTTGATGTATCTGCTCTATAGTTTCAAATCAGATCTGCTCCCACCTTCCTATTGTTCATGGTTTGAAGGTTGTAATTTTTGATGGCCCTATAATGGAGAGCAAAATTTGACACTTTTGTCCCCCTTTCCACCCTCCCATCTTGATAACTCAGACATGCTGATTATTCTTTACTTGTGGGTGCAGATTGAGGAAGGCTCAGTCTGACAGGAGGAACAGCGGATTCCAGCAGTGGAGGAAATGTCTTTGCACAGCACTTCAGAGGTCCCTCTCCTCTTCCATGATGTTGGAATCCAGGGCACAGAGAATGTCTCTCTGCCTCTTTTAAGAAACTCTGACCTTCAGCAGAACACTGCTTTTAACCTTCATCCCTGGGAAAAATTGCCAAGACTTTGGGATGAGTTAGAGCACACAGGTCGTAATATGTAGTAATAGTAGTTTATCATAGGGTTTTAGGATTTTAATATGAGAGTGAATAGGAGACAAGATGGAGGATTTTGGGTGTTGTCCCTTCTTCCTTCTTGTCCCTCTTCAGCTCCATTTTCTGTAGCACTGGTGGCACAAAGTTATTGGTTAGAGTAAGCAGTAATGGGGAAGTTACATGAATAGATTAGTAGGAGTTATTGATAGAAAAGTAGAAACAAAGTATGTGTTAGAAAGTGATTGGGTTAAACAGCTTTAAAAGGCCTTGGGTTTGGGTGTTTGGGGTCCATTTTGTGCCTCGCTTCTCACAAGCTAAGTCTGGTGTGCAGATGCTGCTGAACTTAACATGAGATAAGAATAAACAAAAACCTGAAGACCAAGAGAAAGAGAGTCCTGCTAGCCCTTCATTCTTGGAAAAGAACTCAGGAGGGGAACCCCCTCCAAAGGGCCCAGGGGGTTGGGTTCCCACTCTTGCTGGGACCACCAGAAAACCCAGCACATGGCTGCCCAGCCACACCACCAAGCAATACAATGCAAATACTGTTGCAGTAGTGGCTTGGGAGAGCAGCAATTTACCGTGCAGCTCCTGGGCTTGCTGTCTTTGGAGAAGAACTCGTAGGGCTCCTGAGCATCCTCCTTCAGGGCTGCTCCTGTCCCACGTTACAGGGAACACGCTGCTGTCCCCACCAGGGTGTGACCCCAGAGCTGTTTGTCTCCTGAGTGCTGCTGCCTTGGCTCCTCTCATGTCGGGTTCATCCCCACACTACCCCTCCGTGGAGTCTGTGGTTCACAGTGATCCTTATCAGCATGTAATAACTGTTGTAAAAGTTTCTATAAATAGACTTTCCCCTGCCCAAATCTTCTCGCTAGCTCAGCTGTTTTATTTTTAACAGAAAAGCATGTTGACGCTAAGCAGAAATATATTTTTTTTTTAATCTCTCTATTAAACATAAAAAGATGCTGTGTCTGAGTAAAAACGAAAGGTGCCCCTTAGATATTTTTAAAGCTTCCAAAAATAGTCTCAAGTCTGTGACAAAGCTTATTGAGCAGGAATAGCTGTGGACAGCAATTCTTCGATGGGAAGGATCATGTCTCCTCATGCTCCTGGCTGGGAGCTCCAGCTGAGAGGGAAGACGCTGGAACAAAGACCTCTAAAAGGAATTAACTGAGGGCTGCTCTTTAAAAGGCTTGATAGCAGCACTGCCCAAATAGTTTTGCTGGTGATCTCATGTGTGTTTTCCCTTCTGGGCTTGACAGCTGCCCTTGAGGTTGAGAACTCCTTTCTGCAGTTGGGTTTTTGCTGGAGCCGCTGCTGTGCAGGGATGGGGCAGCGAGGGAAGGCAGGCAGCTCCCTGTCTGGGGTCTTCCAGAGCAGATAGAGGAGCAGGAGGAGGAGGATTTCTAACTTTGCCTTGTATGCACAACTGATACTGAACTTGGAAAATTTAGTATGATTTAGTTATTGTTTCTGCTGCTACACCCCTGCACCCCCAGGGTCAGAGCACAGCCATATATGCCATTGACTCAGTCTCCAGCACAACAGAGGAGAAAGAAAATTGGAGGAGGAGAGAAGTAGAAGGGAGTGGGACTCTCCAAGGTGTACTAGTTTGAAATCAAAACCAGTGGGAGATCACAAGTCAGAATTATAATTTAATGGAAGAAAATTAAAAGAAAGAAAGAAAGAAAGAAATAAATGCAATAAAACAAGGATACTAACAAAGTCAGAAATACAACCTGACACTCTAATGGTGGAGGCAATCCAAGCGAAGCAGTTCTGTTGACGCGGTGATCCTGTAGGAAGAAAGGTCTGGAAGTCCGACCGTAGCTCTTTCCCTCTGGGAGTCCAGTAGGCAAGTGCCACCGTGGTGTTCAGGATTTCAGCTTATATCCATGATGGAATGGTTGGTTCCTCCCTCTGGGCGGAGCATCTCACAATGGGATGGTGAGTCATGAGATAAGGCACTGATGGGCCATTAACAGGAGGTAGTCCAGGGGGGGGTGTTATCTCTGAGTCATGGGACCAGGCATTGATGGCCCATTAACAGCAGATAGCCCAGGGGGAGTAGGCAAGGAAAACACCACCTATTCCAACAGCTCATGAAGATGGTAACAGAATATACTTCAACCCAGGACACAAGGGGATATATTTTGCAAGGTTTCCAATGCTTTTTCCCCCCCCATAGTGTAGGCTTTTGTCTCCTTACTGGTGGCAAATGCCAAGTCAAGTGCTCGTGTGTTCATGTGCAGTGACAGGGGAGAGTCTCCTGAGAACTTCTGAAAATTACAAAAGATAAACTGATCATTACTAAAATTGAAAATCAGTCAATTGCTGACTGCTGAATGGCTTATATGGAGAAGAAAAGAGTGTTATAAAACAGAAGGAGATTGTCTATTGTTTGCATTTAGAAAAAAAACATCAGCTTGGGTCCCAAAGTGCATCATCAGCTATGCTAAGCCAGCCTGCATTGGTGTGTGAGTCCAGACCTTATCAGAGATGAATTTCTGCTCACCTGAAGGAGAGGCTTTTCAGAGGGATGTAGCCAGTTTTGCTCTCCCATTTGGCAGAGCATGAGGGGTTGATTTCTCTTGGACTTTTTCAAGTTTTAGCAGAAAAGGGATTGGGTAATAGATTTAGATTTGAGGCTCAGTTCTGACTTTCCTGTAAATATTCTGCATCCCCTCAAGAAAACTGATTTATTACTTTCAGCCTTGATTCCTCACCTTTAAATTGATAAGAATACTTCCTTTGTGCCCAACTTATTTTTATGGGTATCTGTTTCACAGTGGATGCTTTTCCCATCTGTTTGTTCCTCGGCAGTCTGGAGAGCAGTTTATGCCGCAGCAATCCTGCTAACTATCCTTAAAATAAACCTACCAGAGGCAGACCCAACCTGCCTGAAATGCTGATGCTTTAGCTAGAATTTGAATGTAAAGCTCACCAGGGTTTGGTGGCTGTCCTCTGCCCGGAGCTGTCAGCAAGCTCTGCTGGCTGTCAGGATGAATGATGGATTAACAAACGTGTAATGATTTAGTCCCTCTCCAGGAACAAGCAATACTGCCAGAGTGACATGCATCCCAGATATGCAGAGGAGAGGGATGTGTGGCATTGTCTCACTCAATAACACAGAGCTGGCAAGTGGAGAAAGCAATGTTTCTCACCCATTACAGTGTGAATATATATGTGAACCCCAGAAAATGCAGATCAGAGGCAGGGTGTTCTGGTTTAATTTGTTGCTGTTGTTTTTTTAATTTTAATCTAAGGGTAAGATTTGACAGCAGAACATAAAACTTCCAAGCTGAAAGGTTCACGCCCTGTTTTTTCTTTTTCTTTCTTTTTTTTTTTTTTTTGTTCAGATGATGTTAGTGAGGGACCAGCTGGGTTCACTGGACTCCACAAGGTACTTTTGTTTATGGATGAAGCCATGCAGATGGGGATCAAAGGTTGTGCAGAGCTGCTGTAGAGCTCGCTGGGGCTGAGAAAGGTCGGGCATCAGAGATTAATTTCTTGGCTGCTTAGAGCCAAGGTTTAATAGCAGCCTGAGAAAGGACAGTGATTGAGTTTACTGCGAGCAGAACCTATAGTTCAGGTCAAGTAAAGGGAAGGAGCTCAGGGGCTCTGTGTTTTGGTTGCAGGAGAAAGTCTAATGGCTTAACAATATGTGGCCTCAGCAAGACGTACGGCAGCGAGGGGCTGCACCCCTGGAACATCACCTCTAACACAGCCCTGGGGCTGGGCAGGGCTCCTGCTCACAGCCAGGCAAAGCAAACACACAAAGGAAGCCTTGTTAATTCTGGAAATGAGGACGGGAAAAATTCCCTTGTTCTCTAAATAGGGAAAACAGGTGTTTTGAGGTGAAGTTATTTAGTTTTTGAATTGCAAACTTCAACAAAGCTGTGTAGATATCAAATTGCCCGGGATCAGGGCTAGGTGATTAATTTTGTCTATATCAAGAACTGATTTTGAAGCTGAAATTAAACTGTGCTCTGACTTCAACTCCTCTGACTTTTTCATGCTATTATTCCATTGCGCTTCATTTTGTAATTTTTCAGTTTTGTGTTTGTTGTTTTTTGTTTGCCTTTCTTTTTTTTTTTCCCCTACAGTTGTTTCTTCTGTTGTATCCAACTACACTGATTTTCTTCTTTGTCTTGGATTATTATTCTTTATTTTTTGTGGTTTTTTTAAGATTGTGAATTAGAAAAGTCTGGCCAGGAGAATCTTCTTTGAGCACTGGAATGCAGTTGCATGTCAGAAACCACATTAAGATAGAGAATACTGGAAGTAATTTCAGTCTGTTGTCATTTCGGGGGAGGCAGGGTTTTTTTTTTTAGTCCTATGGGGGAAAAGTGCTCAGTGGAAATGAAATAACCTGCATGTTTCCACCCTCAGTGGAATGAAATAACTTCAGAAGTTGGGAGTCCCTGACCTAACCCACTCAAAGACAGCCACAGCCTGTTGCCCTTAGCTGCTGTATAAACACTGCATCACCTTTTAGGAAAATGCAGATATGATGGTATTTAGAAAATCATATCAAATGAGAAAGGGGATTCAGTACATCCATAATTATCCCAGCATGACTGAAGAGAGCGATTCTGCTGTGGCAGAGCAGAGCCCTGGTGTGAACAGACCTGAATTACTGAGATGGAAATAAGCAACATTTTTGAGTTTGCTGCTTTGCTGCCCCTTCTCAAACCAAATCAGGCCAGGTTCACCAGCCTTTCAGCCCCACCTCTCTTCTATTTGATCTGAACCATGTAGTACAGGGAAATCAAAGCAGGCAAGTGTAATATGTGGTAGAAATTATGCTTCTAAAAAGCCATGGCTTGCTCTCATTGCCCTTCATTCTCCCTCTGCCCCAGCTTCACGAGCAGGACCCAAAGTTTTGGATTTAGGCTTTAGCCCCTCTGTGGAAGTTTTTGGCTGGATGAGCAGATGCATTAAGGTGCTTTCCTGTACATTCTTCCCTAATTGCTCCAAGAGCTGTGGCCATCAAGCAGAAATCCAGTCGGTAAAGTCTGCAGCTTGTGGACAACTTTTCTTGCCAACCATGCATTACGAAGGGCTAATTGTAAAAGTGGTGCACCTGCTGGCTCCCTTGGTGGCTGGAGCCAACAGAAAAAAAA
>VWZP01005252.1:1036756-1073523 GCA_013396995.1 Dicaeum eximium | reverse complement strand
AAAAAAAAAAGAAAAGTAATTTATTAATGATGGAGTCACAAATAGTAATGAAAACAATAGGAGCATCTGAAGGAAGCGCTGCCGGGGGCAGAGGTGCAGGTGCTCTGTGCCCTGAACAGGCTCGTCGGCATTTTTATAAAGCTACTTTACAGCCCTTATCAATTTCCTACTGCTTTCTGTGTACCCCCTGCCCCTTTGCAAATGTTTTGCCTGCACAACAGGCTCAGCATTTCTTGTTGTAGGTGATAAAATAGCTGTCACCCTGTGGAGGGAGGAAAGAGGGAAAAAAAAAAAAAGTTAGCTCCAAAGCAACAAAGCAGAGGAACACATTTCCCAGCAAACAAACGAGGGGATAACGCAGCCTCTGAGTCGGCATCGGGAGAGGGAGGATGGGAACTTAGCTGAGGAGTGCTGTAAGATTTGGGGTAACAAATGCTGGAGGGCAAGAGAGACTCATTCCTTAAACTGAGGAGGTGCTTTTTGTGCAGCCTTGGATCTCAAAGGTCATGGCACACGCCTCAGCCAACACTGCCCACAGGACTTTTGGATTTAATATATTTCACTGAAAATCTCACCACTTAACTACACCACATTGGCAATCTTAAGGTTTTTTTGTTTTGTTTTGGTTTTTTTTCCCTTAAGAAGGCAGAGCAGCTACTGATAATTTGGGTAAGCTGCTCACACCTGTGAGTACTTCAGTAGTTACAAGACATGGTCACCTTGCCTCTCAAAATGCTGTGGCTCTTGGAACACTGGCATGATACAAGTGATGCATGTAAATGAAGGTAAAATCTTAGAGAAAACAGCATGGTGAGCTAAGGAACTTACTTTGCAGCCAGCTTTCACCACTGGTGCACAGCAGAGTGCAGTGCCCCAAAAGGTGCCAGAAGGTTGCAGAAGGACCAAAAAATTAATTTAAATCTTGTCAGGTTCTTGCCATGCCCAGGAACGGGGTCAGAGATAACACTGTGTATAACCCCTGAGTAATCCCTCCCACACTCCAGCCTGTCCTGACACAGGGCACTTGCACAGACACTGCTGAGATGCAGAACCTCAGTGCTGCCAACTCTGCAGCTTCGTTCAGCTTGCAGTGATGGAAAGCTGCACTGAGTGGAAAATTCTTGCATTGTCATGCTAATCCTACATGGGCATTTACCACGGCTTAGGTGGGAGCTGGAAACTTTTTAGACTGTGAGAACTTGTCTGTGTGGCTGAGTCCATAAACTGTTAACTGAAGTCTGTATAAAAATTAGAATTTTAAAAAATGTTTCAGGTGTAGCTGTCTCAGGAGAAAGGAGTCAGTCTCAGAGGTCAGCCTGGGGCTGTACCAAATCTTTGTGTGTCCCATGTTCTGCATTTACTCCTGTGACAAGATTTACTGAGGCTGTGAGCACACTGGAGCCATCACAAAGTATCTGCAACCATCTCGCCAATGAACCTCAGAGGTCAACTCTTCCTAACTTTTCACTGTCTATCCTGCATTCAGGGGAGAAATCCTATGCTCCTTCTTCCCACCTCACCCTTCCACAATTCCAAACCCTCAAGCAAATGCCAGCAACTCATAAGAGTGCTTAAAGCACATAGTTTTTTGCCTTAGGGACAAAGCTTCACCTTTTAAAGTTTCCTTTTTCCTTAGGAACTAGGAATCTTTACTGTAAAGGTAGCTGAAATTTCTATGAATGAGCATGAATTCAGGTGTGTATTCTAATAACCATGCCTAATCCTGTGAAATCAGTGCTAATTACTGCCTGGTGATATGAGGGGGCACCTGCATGGCATGGCAGTGTTAACACAGGAGGATGGCTTGCACTTTATCCATGAGGGAAGGTGAAGGCAAGGCTCATATATCCCCACCACTGTGAAGCTCTAATAACTTACAGTCACTGTTTGCTGTCTGCAAAATTAACCTCTTGTCTCCCCCAGCCTGGGGATTGCATTCACAGTGTAGGATTTTACCTTTTTCATTGAAAAATATCCCTGCAATGCTGTCCATCAAAACTCCTGCTGCTTTCTGAAGAGTATTATTAATAAACTTCTCCATAGCAGAAACAGGACTCTTTCAGAGCTCAGCTAAGGTGTTTTCCCTGTTAACCAGCTGGGCTGTTTGGCTGTGGACAAATGCAGTGATGAATGATGGGTCAAGGATGGAGCAGGCTGATTTCTCTCCAAGCTTGACCTTGTCTCTGCTCTGACACCTGAAATGACAGATGCATTAAGGAGTTATTTATTTAGGGGAGCTGCAGAGCATTGCACCCTTTGCAAGCACCTACTTTTACAGGGATGTCAGGATAGAGCTGCCTGAGCCATCCCCTCTGTGGCTGCTGCCACCAGCAGCTGCTGTGCAGGAAAGCAGCAATCCTGGGTGTCTGACAGGGACACCCTGTGAACTGCAAGGCAAAAACAGGAGCAGGGGCCATGGGTTTGCTCCCAGGCAAATAATCTGCACATTTGCAAACCCCCTGCCCTGGAACAGCATTAACTAACTGTGAAAATGCACCTGAAGGTTTCTGGGTTGTTGAAGGCCCAATGTTCTGGATAAAATGCAGCACTGAGGATTAAACTTCTGCTGTTCAGCTGCTTCTGGCCTCAGTGCACTTGGGAGAATTTCTGCTTTGTGCCTTTGGGATTCTTCATGACTTGTTGCACTGTGGCAAACTGCACTCTCACCTACAGCTGAAATCAAGGGAATAGCTTTGCTTTTTTCCTTCATATTGTGGGGCACATGGGTGGAGGGGTAGCCAAGCTGCATCCCATGAGCAGACACATTTCCTTTTTGGGAAAGCAATTATTGCTGGGAGGTGAAAGACCTCAGCCTAAATCTATAGAAAAATACATGTATAACATGCATAACCAACCCATTCTCTGCCTAACATTTTGCTGCAAGTATGAAAGCTGTCTGTATTTTTAAAATTAGATTTTATTTAGAAAAAATAACCTTGCCTATACACAAAGCTACTGGGCATGTGATATTTTCCTGACAGGAGTTATGGTATGGATTAATTTGTGGAGCAAAGTTCAGGAAAAGTGTCAGGTGCTGTGATTCTGCATCCTTTGGAGCACTGGTAGAGTTTAGAGGAGGGAGCACCACAGGGAACCCAAAGAGCTGTCCCTGAGAAACTTGGTAATTCTGTTAACCTCACCAGAATTAACAGCAGTTGATTATGAGCTCTGAGTACAGCCCTCCTTCCTTTTTAATATCCCCTCCTCCCCCAAATAAAACCCCTTTGGAACAACACCAGCAGAACTTCTTGGATATGTGCTGAAGTCCATTTTGGGGCACTCATTGGAAGTGCAGTTGTTTTTGAGATACAGGAAATTCCAGCCTAGGTTAGCAGGGCTTGATTACACCACTTCACGATGTAGCTGTGACTCCTTTTGCCTTCAAAGAGGTTTGGGGCCATAGCTCAAACCTGAATTACCCAGCTAGGGAAGCTGTCCCAGACTCTCCTCTTTCTCCTGGTCTAATACAAGGGTGCTGAATAGCAGAAAAGTTGCTCAGAACCAGCAACAGCAGCATTTCTTGATTTAGCATGAGGTGGTGAGGGCTCTCCTGCAGCTCTGCAAGGGAAAAGGGACATGTCCTGTTTCTGTTTTGCTGCTGTTTAAAGGTTGGATCTTTACAATTTGGGATGTTTGGAACAATGTAGGTTCACAGCAGACCTGGGCTGCAGCTCTCAACAAAGCAGGAGTCGGGCAGGGGGAGGCTGAGGGTGTTTTCCACAATGGCCTGTTTAATACATTACAAACAACCTCTCTTCCATCATGAGTCCTGGTTTAAAACTCCCACCCTGGGGCATAAAAATCAACTCCTAACAACTTCCAGTGGGACCACTATTCCATCAGTGTTCCCATCAACGTTGACTCCATGATTAATATTCACCCTCTTTCTTCGTTAATCATCAGTCTTCATTCATTGCTCTGCACCCTCCTGCTGACAGGGGTGGTGTGTGTGCAGCAGCTGGCAGGGAAAACAGAGACCTCAACTGCTGCACACAAGCTGCAGAGGGGAAAAGCAACCTCACTGCAGTGTGTCAGCTCAAAATGAGCCCTAAAGATGCAATTCTTCCCCTAGTCTAAGAAGAAGGGGGTTACATTTTCTTTTTTGTGAGATGGGACCTTACTACAACCCCTAACACCACTGTACTCTTTCACCTTGAGTGTCACAGCACCCAGGAATTTAGAGCAGGAATGAAAGTCACACAGAACAAGCTGACAGAATCTGGCTCATCAAATGCAATCTGTATGACTCTAAAATAGAGTTTTGCAATTAAGCACTGTAAATTTAAAATCTAAAGCCCACTCCCGGTTTTGTCCCAGACTTCCTGAATGACATTGCACATGAGGCTGGGCCTCTTCCTCACTGACCAGGGAGTAATTATTGTTTCTTTTTTCCCTTGTTCTGTCTCTCTGGGCTGTTGGAATTGTCCACCCTGCAGAGAGAGGACTCCCTGACCATTGTCCAAGACCATATAAACATCTGAGCTCAGCAAGCACAGGCCTAGAGATGCACTCATGAAATAGATGTTGCACATTAATCTGTTTTCTCAAAAGAATTATGGCACTTTCTGTGGTTGTTCTCCACTCTGGTAACTTCATCCAGAGATCTGGAGGCTGCATTACCCAAACTTAGCTTTCCCTTGATATGCTTTGGAGTGCTTATATTTGTTTGGTGTAAAAGGTGAATAAGCTGCCTTACCATTGTGATCATGGTAATTAAAGCTATAAAGAAGGATCAATAAAATAAATATTTGTGTTATAAAATCTAGAGCTTGGTTTGGTCTTCTCAGACACAACAGTAATTCTGTACAAATCCACTTTTAGGACAATGAATTTGGACATTAAATCAACAAAGTCAAAATTCACAGGATGATCCTGCTGGTACGAGGAAGATTTTTGTATTGTGCCTTTTATTCCCTGTGAGGTGATGGTCCATGTGTGAACAGCTCCTCAGAGAAGGTTTGCAGGATGTACAGCTGAGGCCATCACACATCAGCAAATCTAATACAACTTTTCAGGGAGGAAAGGAAAAAATCCACACCAGTATTTGTTGTTTCCTTGTAGACAATGACATTGCCTTGAGTGCAGGGTTCACATTTGTTGGCTCACTTTCAGCTGCATTTTTAAAGACATATCTTTATCACTAAAGATGTAAGTCATGAGCAAGAAAAACATGCAGAATGTAAATTGCAACTTTTGCAGCACAGATAAAGAAATGATTGAGCACGGGAGGGATCTGGCATCATTTGTGAAAGTCTGATAGGCCAGAAAGCAGGAAAGGTCACTGAAGAGATGGCAAAATGCCCAGGAGTTGCAGTTCCTGCTGCAACTTTTGCTGCTTTAGTCAAACTGAAAGAAACTTTGCTGCAGAAATAATTGAAAAAGACAGATCTTAATTAGTTTTGAATTGAAAACGTTTAAAATTAGAATTCTTTTTAGTTGCAATAAAAAAATTTGTCTTTTTATAAGAATTGTGCTGGACATTAATAATTTCCCCCTGCTCTTCTAGGGACAATTCTGTAAAACAGCAGACTTCACTAGTGTAAGCACTTAAAAGCTTTCTTCATGTTCACAATATTTTTCCCTACTACTTATATAATATGGTGCAGATAGTACTTCATTTTTCTCCCTCCCTTTATTTTCCAATTTGTAGTTTCACCAATATATTTTCAAAACTTCCTCTACATTTTGAAACCTCATTTGCCATTAAGAGAAATGGAGCATTAAAAACACATAGAAATATTTGGATATGATTCTGTGTGGGGAAAAAAAATAAGCAATAGCCAGGATGCTGTTACAGCCTTCAATTCATGGCATCAGATGAAGTGAGAGAAAAAATACAAACCACATTCAGCATTCATAGAAAGTATTTATAATTGGTGGGAGATACTTTACATTATTAATTGAAGGCATTGCACAGGGAGAATTTTAAGTTTGGATGTTTTCCTTATGAAAATAGGGGAGTTGTGTCTTTTAGAGCTTTTATTCTTCCTTGTTAACAAATTCCAGTTTAAATGTCAGTATCAGAAGCTGTTTTGTAAACAAAAAGCCTTTGCTTTTCTTTCAGTTTTGTGTCTCAATAGTTGCTTTTTGCAATCCAAGACAATATATCTGATATCAGAGAGTGGGTTTTATTTACTGATTCAGGAGATGGAGTGCAAGGATGTTCCTGTTGTAATAGCATGCACAGACTGATTCCACGCCAGCGCGGTGCCTAATTTATATCCTGCTTTCTTCCTGAATTAGTGTGAACAACTGCAGCAGCCTGCTTGGAATGTGCCAGTGGCTCCATGGATGTATCCTCATTTTTACACAAACTTGGACCTGTGCCTTGGGAGTGTTCTCCAAAATGGGCATTGCAAAGGGTGTGGAGATTTAATAACTCCAATGCTGACCAGCAAACAACTAATGTTTATGTAAGAGATAATCAAGGCTTATCCCATTGCTTTAGGAGGAGAGAAAAATCACCAGGAAAGTTGGACAATCCAGCATCAGCATCCTCGTTACCAAGTGAGTGTTACTTTTTATTCCTTAAATGATTCTTTTCTCTTCTTTACAGACCAACCTTTGGCAACTTCCCGGGGATGAGCTTCTGAATCTGGATCCAGCTTTGTTCAGGGAAGATTCTCTGTCCCACATGTCACCAACCTGCTGTAGCATCCCGACAAAAACCTTTTTCTTCCCCTCAGTTTTCCTCAGTTTCCCCACTTGGTAAAGCCTCAGGGCTCCATCTCTGCCATGCACAGTGATTAAGACATAAATTACAAAAAATTTGAAGGTGTTCATACACCCTCATTTGAGTGATAATACACTTTTTGTGCTAGGGGAACAGTGTAGTGATATTTTAAATGGCTTACCCTCTTTGTCTTTCAGACATACTTGTCATGTTTTTGCACCCAGAAAACCCTTGGAACAGCAGCAGGAATGTAACTCCACTTACTTGTTTGAGGGATCCAATAATACATAAAATAGCACATTATCTCTTTAATTACTACAATTGTAGACCACATTTAATATTACTTTTTGGATAGGAAATAATAGTGGGAGCCTGGAGGGAAATTTTCTTTGATTGCCCTCCTCCATTACCCCGAAGATTGGTCACTGTACATTAATAGTGTGAGCAGAAAAGGTCTCCAAAGTACACTTTGCTGGCTCCCTCAATAAAGCAGCAGCTGCTAAAATAGAACAAACATCAGCCAGTGCTGGCTGTGCCATGGGAAGAGCTGCCCTGGCTGGAGAGGGTGCTGAAACTGAGGTACTCAAGTGGCTGGGCCTTTGAGTCTGTGTGTTCACTCATCCATCCATTCTTGGAAGAGAAGAGGAAGCATCAGAATTCTTTTTCTTGCCATGGATGGTGGCAGGGCAGCTGTGATCGCAGGGTTTGTGATCTCCAGCACCTGGGTGTTCCCGAGGATGTAAGGCACTGGCTACAGGGCTGCTGGGAAGGAAACCTGTTCAAGTGAATACAGATGATAAGGGAATTAGTGAGGATTTTTGTTGGGTGTTTATTTTTTAAGCACCGGGCTATTCCTTTTTAAGGAGGAAAATAAAGTTACCCTGTAAATGCCTCCCCATCACCAAGAGCTGTGAATACAGAAAACAACACATCAATGCTCATCAGCAAGGGCAGGACCTTTATGTCAATGTTCATTTGTGGAATCCTCCCTGGGGCTGTGAACATCCCCACTGTGCTCCTGCAGGAAGGGCTGCTGCCCGAGCTGCCTGGGCAGCTGGGCTGGGAAGCCTGGATTAGTGTAAATAGAGCCAACCCGTTCCTTCCTCCTTGCCAATCACAGGTTTTCAGAATCCCAAAGGCAATTTGGGCACCCTCACAGCAGAGGTGGCCAGGCTGACACCTGGTGCTCTTTGGGGCGCTCCTTTCCTCGGAGCAGGGCAGCAGGAAGAGAGGTGTTCTCCCTGTGCAGATGTGCCTCACAGCTGGGCTCCCTGGGGAACAGCAGGGGAGGTTCTGAAGCCAAGGAGCACAATTCCAGCCCAGGTCACCCTGCAGCTGCAGGGCCTGGGCAGTTCATGTCCCCACAGCAGGGCAGGGACCTTTGTGCTGCTGCTCGGTGGTGCTGAGGGGTGACATGGCCCTCAGCAAATCCCACACAGCCCAGAGCAAGCTGTTGGGATCCAGGGCACAGAGAATGTCTCTCTGCCTCTTTTAAGAAACTCTGACCCTCAGCAGAGCACTGCTTTTAACCTTCATCCCTGGGAAAAATTGCCAAGACTTTGGGATGAGTTAGAGCACACAGGTAGTAATATGTAGCAGTAGTAGTTTTTCACAGAGTGTATCATAGAGTGTAGAAATTAGGGTTTTAGGATCTTAATATGAGAGTGAATAGGACACAAGATGGAGGATTTGGGGTGTCACCCCTTCTTCCTTCTTGTCCCTTTTCACCTCCATTTCTTGTAGTACTTGTTGTAGAAGACTATTGGTTAGTGTGAGTAGTAATGTGGAAGTTACATGTATGGGTTAGTGGGAGTTATTGGTAGAAAAGTAGAAACAAAGTACTCTTTAGAAGATAACTGGGTAAAATATCTTTAAAAGGCCTTGGTTTTGGGTGTTCAGGGTCCATTTTGTGCCTCGCTTCTCGCACGCTGAGTCTGGTGTCCAGACAGTGCTGAACTTAGGATAAGAATAAACAAAAACCTGAAGACCAAGAGAAAGAGAGTCCTGCACGTTCTTCACCCCTGGAAAAGAACTAAGCAGGGGAGCTCCCTCCAAAGGGCCCAGGGGGTTGGGCTCTCATCCTTGTTGTGACCAAAAATCCACAACAAAAGCACAGCAACTCAGAGCCACTGTGGCCAGCTTGTGGTTCCCCACATCCCTCTGGGGGCACCTATTTTATTTTCTTGCTAAGCTGCTTTAACCCAGGTTGCTGGGAGATTGCATTTATCAGCATTGAATAAAAAGCAATAAGCTCTTGGCTGTGCCTTGAAGAGCTTTCCTTTCCTGGGTAGTAAATCTGCAGTAACTCTCTCTTACAGTTTTATGGAGGGTTATCAAGTGTTTATTCAAAAGGCATTTCCGTGCATTCAACGTTTTTCTAATTGGGCAGTGAGGGGTAATGTCCTCTCTGGACAGACTATCATTGCTGTGGTAAAATCTGCTCTGTTTGGCCAATAGAGTGTCCACACTGCTAATTTCCAGGGTGGAGAGAGGAAGTAGGGCTGTATGGGTGTATGGTTTCTGCTAAATGGAGTTTGCTCCATGTCACTGACAGAATCAGCTGCCCCAGAACACCTGGGACATGGTCTGTGCTGTCTCCTAAAGCCCTGTGAGAAGAAAACCTGCGTATAAACCAATCTTCTCCTTTTGAGGATGCTAAGGCTGCATCTGCACAATGTGCAAGGAGCCACATTGGTGCCCTTCTTTGTGGTGTGGATGAATTTCAGCCCAGGTGTCCTCAAAAATCAAGTGCTACACAGGTGCCCATTGTTCAAGATGGCCCTGCTGGTTGCAAGGAATGTTTAAAGTTGATCTTCATAGTCTGGACTCCAAACAGAAACTGTTAAACAACAGGATGGTTTAGAATAAAATCCCTTTCCAGTATCTGGAAACCTGGGATGAACACAGGGAAGAAGTGTGTGCAGTGAGTATCATTGGAACCTGAGCTTGGTTTATTTGAAGAAAAAAAAATTAACTTTGCCTTTTTTCTGCCTCTTAGCCAGTGGCTGTTGGGGTGAAAAAAGCAGAAATGAGGTGGCCAAATAAAGAGAATTTAAAAGGAGTCACACAAACTTGCCATATAACAGCAGGTTATTTCAGACATAGTAAAAGCAGACTCACGTTTGGACGAGATGTGACTTATGTGTGGCCACATCTCTGCTCATATCTGCTGGGCTCTTGTGTCTCTCCTGGCATCAGATCCTGTACAGGATGAGCTCCTGCTCCTTCCTCAGAGGGAGGCAAAGGAGGAGGAGGAGGAGGAGGAGGCGGGGTGGTTCAGCCAAGCTGATCCAATGTGCACCTGGACAGCTGGTACTTCTCACTGTGCCTTTATTTTAAAGCCATCCATCATGCTCAGGGGATCACATCCAGGCCCTGAATTGCAGAACTGGCACCTTGGGAAGTGTTCAGCTGTGAAAACTGTCTTGGCAGGACAGCATTGCCATATGAAAAGAAATGCTTTGCCTTTCTTATTTTTAAAAGGCAAGGTAAATGGAAGAGGCTGAACCCACTCACCAGCACTTTCAGGGGATGTATTTCTCCCCTGTGCCCTGCTGATGGATGGATTTGGGGGAGTCTGACCCAGGTGAATGGGTTTGGTACAGATGGGAATGGGCTGAGTGTTGCATCTGCAAACCTTCAAGTCTTTAGATTTTGCCTGAAGTGTCGCGTTGGTCTCCAGTTTCCCAGAGATGTGTGTGACTCCACAGCAGGACAGAGCAGTGAAAAGAGGCTCTCAGGCAGAGCTACATACCTCAGGGCTGAGGTTTTGCCTACGATGGGATGTTACAGTGCTCTTAGAGAAGTTTTTGTGGTGTGATACTGGACACAATGGGTCTAACTCCCAAGTTTTTTACATTGTGGTTTGAGATCTGCGCTGCCGTTGTGCTGAGTTCATCTTTTTGAGGTACAAGCTGACCTCAGCCTGATTGTCAGGAAGTGAAATAAAGTTATATCAGGTTGATGAATTTTCCTTGGTTTTATTCCTGGTACTTTAGGTTTTACTGGTTTAGTAACTGGCAGGAGGAGTGGATTGCATGGATACAATAGGAAGCTTAATTAGTGTGCAAAGTGCTTAGAGATCTTCAAGGAAAGGTGAAACAGATGCAGAAAGTTATCTTCCCTCCTCCTCAGAGGCTGCATTTCAGTAATGGATGAAGTGACCCCTAAAATATAATATTAATTCTGCAAAGCACTTGGGAGTTCTTCTGAATCAAAGGTGCTATGCAAATATATTCTCACTTTCCTTTACCAGTCCCTTTGAGCCAGCCAGTCCACCATTAGTGGTGATTCTCATTTAATCAGAATTCAGCCTTCAAATTTTCTGCAAGTCCATAGATAAATAAAGCAGCAGCCGTAGTTGATCATTTATTTATAAATCTATTTATAATCTATGTTTTGCATATTAATCAAAACCACTTCATGTGGCAATTCCTGATTAAGAACCATTTTTTTGTCTCGTCTCTCTTGCCCCTAGATAATATCCAAAGAATTAGATTAGAAATAGTTTTTATAAATAAATTATGATAAACTCCTGCTTTATTTATATACTCAGACACTCTCCTCATATTTCCATCTTCCTGCCATGTAGTAAGACATAGAAGGTGTGGCAGTGGTCATTTAAATGGGAAATGCTTGATTTTTAGGTGGGAAAAGGATGTTTTCTGACTCAGGTGAGACACTCTGAGGCCTGATCCAAGGCAGACAGTCAGAAATTCAGGGAGTTCAAGATATTTCCTGTGCACACAAAAACTCCAGGGGGGGAAGATGTACAAGAAGAAAACACGTTGTAAAGTTTGGGAGATGTGTGGAGAGTGTGACCTGAGGGGCGGCTGGGAGGCTGGAAAAGATTTAGAAACAAGGGGTCAGGGAAAAGCAGCAGAAAAGGACTAAATATGAAGAGTTTCTGTTAGGGTTGGTAGGAAGAAGGTAGCTCAGGTGCTGTTGAGGGGAAGTCCTGCCCCTGGGCAACAGCTCCGTGTTGGGGTCAGAGGGCCCTGAGCAGGGCAGGGCAGGGCAGGGAGGAGCTGTGCCTCTGGGAGATGCTGTCCTGCTTTCCCCCTGATCTCCAGCCCTGACCATGAGTGTGACACGGGCTGTGGGACTGCACTGGCACCCCCTCCCCTGCTCCTGTGTAGCATCACATGCTCTTTAGGGCTGGCAAAGACCTCAAAGCTCATCGAGCCCAAGAGTTAACCCAGCTGAACCCCATGGTGATGAGTCTGGTCCCAGGTCTGGCCTCAGCACCCAGGGCTCTTCCCTGGCTTTCCCAAAGCAGCCTGCAAATATGAATGCAAACCATTCCACCTGGATTTGTCAGAGTGCCCAGCTGCACTGCCACTGTGCCAGGATGTGCCCATGGGCACATCCTGGCACAGTGGCAGTGGCACTGGGGCTGTGCAGCTGGATCTGTGCCCACAGGCACATCCTGGCACAGTGGCAGTGGCACTGGGGCTGTGCAGCTGGATCTGTGCCCACAGGCACATCCTGGCACAGTGGCAGTGGCACTGGGGCTGTGCAGCTGGATCTGTGCCCATGGGCACAGATCCAGCTGCACAGCCCCAGGCCAGGCTGGATGTGGTTGGGAAACTGGTGCAGCTGGTGTGGGGCTGCTCAGATGGGAGGGTTTGGGAAGCTGCCTTGCCCCCTTCAGTAGCAGATATCCATTGGGATCAGTGTCCAGCTACACCTTTTGGGCTTAGCTAAACAAAACCTTGATAATTTGTCGTTAATTGTCAGCAGAATCATCATCATCTGTTCACGTGCTCTCAGCAGCTCGTGGGAAAGTATTTGCAACCAGCAAACTAGAGGAGGTTATTGTGGGCTATAATTAAACACTGACATTATCACATGTGCTGCAACTTTGAATTGGCCCTGGTGGGACTACTCAAATGTTTAAATATTTTTAATTTAATCTAGGGTTTTGGTTGTGTGCATACTACCTGGTTTGTAAGCATCTTAGAGTATGGAATACAAATGTGGTGTTGCAACCAGTTGGCAAGAATTGAGAGAAATAATCAAAGACTGGTAAGTCCTGGAGTCGTGTGTTTGTGGTTCAAATCATGTTTCTAGCCTTAAGGGCTGAACGGAAAAGGTTTAAAATAAAACGTAAATACATTCTGAGCACAGGAAGAAAAAGAAACAATGGAAAAGAAATCCCCAGATTTCTTAGGTCACGGTGAAGGAGTTCAGGAATTAGGATATGACAAGGGCTGGAGACTTGGCTCCACCTTCCATTCCTGCCACATGCTTTCAGTGTCACTTTAAATGAGACAATTTTCTTTGTCTCTGGGAAATGGGAATAATAACAACTTCCTGTGTTGTGGCAACACGGGAAAACTAAACTGCAGTGACAACCATTGTCACTTAAGAGAAAGTTTTGGATACAACCAGATGATTCTGAAGGTCTCTGCTATGGACCTGAGATATTTTCAATTACCAGTGAAATGCAGCAGCTTCTGGGGTGGGAGCTGCCATTCCCCAGAATTAGAGCTGTCATGTTGTAGGGTAAACGTTTCCTGGAGTTTCTGAGGGTTTTTTGTTGCTGCAACTTGCCTGGAGACTCAAGGATTTCCATGTGCATGCTTGAAGAAACTGAACTTATAAACAGAGAGGTTGGCATTGAGGGGCTTATTTCTGTTTTGTTGCTCAGTTTTGTACAGGTACCTGTTCAGAAGCAGAGGCAACGCTGTATCAGCCAGGCAGAGTTAACAGATCCCTAACCCAGAGCAATAAATCCCACCGATCTAGAATTCACACAGAAGAATACAGCGCTACAACAACACTGAGGAGCAAGTTTGGGCTAAGAATGGTGCTGGGAATTATTTGTTCAGCCAGCTGCTGGACTTTAATTTAAGCAAGGGCTGATTTAGAAAGGAAGGGAGAGGTTGTAGCTTGGGCTTTCATCTCATTAGTGCTCTGTTCCTCTGGCTCCTGGCTTGCAGCCTCACAGGCTCCAAAGTGCAGCTCAGCCCTGGGCACCTGGTGCTGTACAGGGCACAGGGACAGGGCCAGCACTGCACAGCCTGCTGTGCTTTATCTTGCCTGATGAATACTGTTCCCTCAATAACTTTATTGCCCTCTGTGTTCCAGGTTCCTTAATTACTTTCTGCTTGGCAGACAGGATCCTTTTATTTTTATATTTTTGTTAAGTATTACCAGATTCCCCAAGCATCACCATCCGTAGGGAGAATATCACAATAATTGAACCACAAACAAGCCATATGGAAAGGAAGACAAAAGGGGCAAATGTAAAGTCAGATCTTCTTTCCCCATCAAAATGAGAGAAAAAAATAGAACTGGAGGCTCCACTGTATTTTTCTGTTACCTTTAAAAGAAGGACATGAGGCATCTCCACACGTGCCAACTGTGCACACAAAGCTTATGGGCAGAGACAAAAGACCAAACCTGGAGGCTGAATTAAGGCTTGGTGCACGATGAAACTGCTTGGATGTAATTATGGCCCTTGGCAGTCAGATTTCTGTTGTATTACCCTCTCTTTGTAAAGACTCTCCCTTGCTCTGCCTGTGCTGTTATAAATGAACTTAATGAACTCAGTTCTCTTGCATGTTTCAATTTCTTTCCTATTTGCAGCTGCAAGTTCACTCAGTGGCTCTGATCCCAATATCCACAACCTGTGCTTTTCTCTTTTCCTTTGCAGTAACATTAAGATAAAGTGAATATTGGTATTTGTTGAACTTTTTCTCTCTGTTCATTTCCACAGAAAGAGTAAGCTTTTTCACCTTTCTTAGCTGCCAAGGCAAGGTTGAAAACAATTCACTGTACCTCAATAAGGTCAAAATGAAAAGGCAAATTCAAGCTGAGAAACATGAGTTTGATCTTTCATTTGTAGGCTTTGTCTGCCATGTGTATATTTGCATATTCATACTGATTTTCTCCACCTCTTCTATTGACTAGCCAAAAATGCCTTTTGTATTGCCCCTTCTGAAATGCAAAAATATAATAAAAAACAACTTTATACTGGCTATTCAGAAGTTGAGCTAAGTGTCAGGGTTTAGAAGTTTTATTCCAAGGGTTTTCTCTCTACAAACATGGTAGGAAAACCTAGGACTGAAACCTCTAGACCCTGTTTGAGATGATTCTGACTGTTTTTCCCAACTGAAGACCTTTCTCCCTGTACCCAACACCACTGAATACAGCCAAGGGCAGTGAACTGAGGTGAGGTCTGTGGGCAGAAGGTGAAGATCTTGCAGATTAAGCCAGTTTCAGTACTTTTATCATGCAAGTCAACAGCTGTGATGCTGGGGCTCCATCTCTCCTAGGGTTTTATGCACTGACGTGTCTGCCTTTCTGAACTGTCTTTTCTTTTGTTAACTTTTTGTTCACTTCTCTGGAGGAAGAAGAGAGGTTTGGAATTGATGTGTAGGAGTTAATCTAAAAATCCTGGTTAGGCACTTCCTCTCCTTCCTCAAGGGTTTTAAGGAGTGCAAAGGAAAAAAAAGCNAAAAAAAAAAAAAAGATAAACTAACCTAGTAACTACCTCAGAAATGTCATCTCTAGGTACTGGAGAACAAGGGAACCATCAAAAGTGGTGGGAAACAGAAGGAAAGAGAACAAAATGTGTCCTCTGAGTATGCAGTGATTTCATTGTGGAATGTGCCACAGAACTGGGATGCTGTGGTTGCAGGGGATTTGCCTCTGAGTTGATGATTTATTGCTTTGCTTCATTTGATAATTGGCAAATGGAGACAGCCAGGTGCAGGGCCAGGGAGGGAGGAAAATTCTTGTCCATCAGAACACCTCTGACCTTCACAACGAAGCAGAGGAAGCCTCATCCTGTGCTGCCTTCTGCAGAAGTCAGGTGCTGGCTTTGAGCAGCTCTCCAGAGGCTGTGGAGACACATGGAGAGGCAGCCTGTCCTCACCAGGGTCCCTGTCCCATCCTCCTGTGTCCTGGAGTGACCTGTCCTGGAGTATGGCTCCTCTACTGTGTCTGCAGGGGAACAAAATGCTGGAAACAGCTCTATTCCTTTCAAAAAATCACACAGGAGTGAGCTGTGCAGGGCAAATTCCTCCAGATGCTACTTTTTGGGATAAAGGGATAACTGCAAGTTTGGTGCCCAATACCATGACTGTAGGAAACAGATGAGGTGACCCCAAAGAGTGAATACCTCTGGGATCTTTATAAAAGTGTTTGCTTTTTCTGACATTTTGTAACAAATTAGGGCTTCAGAGCTATCAATGAGCCCTCCTCAGGTAGAGGTGACAAGCCTAATTTCTGATCTACCCATGCCACAACAGAGAGCTGAGAAAATAGAAGGCAGCAAGACATGTTTTGAGGGAAAACCCTGATAATTTAAGTGTTTTCTTATTGATTTAATAACTGTGTGTTTCTGAAGGGAGCACAAAAAGGGAGGACCTGTTCTGCCTTGGACAAAGCCAGCCTGGGCTGACTCATGAAGAAGGCCCAGGGACCTGGATTTTTGCATCAGTTTTGGGAGGCTGTTCCTTGGCCACAGACAGAGGGAAACTCAACTGAAAGCTGTTACAGGTTTGAGAGGGTTTAAGCTACAAATGGAGATTCTTGCAGTGAAAAATAAAAGCAGTCCAAGAAACTGCCTGCTGCCAACAGCTCCTGATTAGTTCAGCTAATTTCAGGGCCTGCAAACATCGATGACAATGTGATTTCTGAAACATGGGAAGTGTTTATTCCTGCAATCTGTACCATATCTGTGTCAGGAGTTTCATTGCTGTCACTTGTAGCAACCTCCACTGCTTTATCATCATCTCCCTGAACTAATTGCCTTAAACTGATGAAAGTAGATTTTTAAAAGTAAAATGCTTTCAGTTATTTGCTTTTCAGGTTGTTTATGAAGTTGTTTTAGCACGCTCTGTTGAGCTGTACATTTACCTTCATCTGAGAGAGAGGAACAGAGCTGGAGTAAGGAATTTGGGAGCCTGGCCACAACTGTGGGAAGGATTAAACAGGCAGCAAAATGTGTGGCCCACGTTGCTCTGCCTCGCTCTGTTGCACACAGATCTCTGCTGTCTTTGCATCTCCCTTCCATCTGCTCCCTGTGACCTGATGAGACCCACATCCCCTCTCCCCTCTGCTCCTCCTGGCTGGATGTGGTACCCCTTGGTGATCCTCTTCCCTCATATATAAAAAAGTATATAAGTGCTAGATATAAATAAATAAATGAATAATATATATATATAAATTATATATATGTAATACATATAAAAAGAATATCTATACATAATATATTAAAATAATAGATAAAAATATACATATATATGTATATATAATATAAATTTTATATACACATATATAATATACATTATGTATACACACATATAATATACATTATATATACATATATGTATATTAAAATGTATATTACATCTATGAAAATGTATATTTTATAGATCTAGGTAAGTTATGGGATCTTACCCCCTTACTGGAAATAATGTTAATCTGCACCTATGCTTGTCTTTCACATCCAAATGGAATAACACCATCAAATAATAATGTCAAAGCATCTCTGTTCCTAAGGAAAAATTGATAAAATAGGCTCTGGTTTTACTTTAACCTGTCCAAGTGCTGCATTTCTGTGGCTCTGCTGAGTGTTGACCTTTGTAAGCTGATGCAGGACTGAGAACTTAGAGGGTGTTTTGCTAACCCCTTGAATTTTAGACTATTCAACAAAATGAACTGCAGTTTGGGGGGTTGTGGGTGGGAAATGGTATCACCTAATTTAAAGGGAAATAAAAACAGTGTAGCAATTTTGATAAGAGGCTTGGCAGTGTTTTCCATGAGTTTTTGGCATCTGCTCCTTGCTGGGACACTCCTCAGGTTGAACTGAGTCACTGCAGGAAGTGCTGGAGCACCTGGAACTGTTTGCTGTGGAACTCAGGGTTTGGGTTTCTCACCTTCTGAGGAAAAGTTATGGGATATAAAGTGAGGAAGCTTGTGCCCCATTACCAACTTTGTTTCAGTGATTTATTTCTTGATAAAATGATTCACAAGGCTTAACATTCTTTACTTTCACTTCAATTTGAATGCTAGGAAAAAACATCCTTTCTTCCTTCTCACCTAGCTGAAATTACTGTTTTATTGACCACTTTATCAGGATTTTGATTTAATACTGAGATATGTATAATTTATGAAAGATGACACTAAAACATTGGCTTAGTGTGATTATTACTATATCAGCTGAGCAGTGATGGTAGCACTTATAGTAAAAACCAGTTTACCTCATTTAAGATCTTTTTCTAAGCAGTCACCAATGAATTCTGGTGTTTGCCAGAAGTTAGCCAGAATTCAGAACTGCTCACTCAACAGTGCCCACATCATCTCTGCCTGTCTGGATTCAGGCAATCATTCCCTGCTCTTGCCTCCTTTCCCCGTGTGCTCAGTACAGATTTGCAGTCTCTCCTCCCCTTTTTCACATCAGCTGCTTGCACTCAGGCACCTGAGATATGCACCCACTCCCTGCTTTAAAGGCCACCCCCGGTATCAAAACATATTTGACATGTGCAGAGCAGACCTCTCAGTTATCCTACCAAAGGAATCTGCTGGCCAGCTTTTGTCTCCTTTTTCTGTGTGTGTGTTAATGGATCACTCAGAAAATAAGTGGCACTTTTAGTGTCCATTAACTCTCATTTAACTAATGATAAATTGCACTTGAGCACCTATGGACACGCTTGCAGAGGCATGTTAATACCAGAAAAATACATTGCAAGTGGGGCTAGTGCTTTCAGAGTGAAATGAATTCATCATAATGGGAACTCTGAAATAAAGGCTTACCAAAAAATACTTGGTAGCATGTTAAGTACCCATTAATGCAACTAAATGACACTCAGACTTCAACAAATACAAATGAAATCCCCACAAAGGAGGGTGTCATAGGAGAGATTTGAACAGTACAGTGTTTATAGCATAAAATGTGGAAATTCATCCCCTATCTATGACCTTTGGTGTGTATAGGGGGAAGAAATTAATATAATACTTCCCTGATAACAGACTTTTATAAATATTATAAATCACATGAGAAGTTTCCTTTGAATTTCAGGATTTCCCTTTCTCCTTTAAGAGAAAAAGGCTTACTTTCATTTCTCCTTTTGATTTTTTTGTTTTGTTTTCAAACAGTGCAATTGCAAAGAACCAAGATCTGAGGGGAACAGGGCTCTGAAGTGAGCTGCTGGCTTTGGAGTCCCTGTCCCCTGATGTCACCACTGCCTCTGGGTCCTCACCCAGCCTGGCTGCTCTTTGCTCGGTGTCACTGCAGTTTGGCTTTTGGTGGTTCACAGGACAAGGGGCTCAGCTTGCCAGCTCTGCTCTTCAAGAGCCACAGCCTTTTGCTGTCCTTTACAGGTCACTTGTCCCCATAAGCTCAGTCGGCCACTGACCTCAGTAAATGTCCCGAAAAACCCCAGTATGGCAAAACACAACAAATAGTGTTAAAAAAGCTTTGCAGATATGGTAACTCCTGCTGGCTTCAACAGGCAGATGACTTTTTAATTCTTGTTTCTATATTGCTATTGGGTCCAGTAGAGACTTTATCTGTAAATACAGGAGTGTCCCTGCCCTGTAGGTCTAGCTGAATATGAGAAACTGGTGAAACAGATGTTTCAAGAAATGGAGAACATGTTCAGTGGCACAGGGTGAAATCAGAGCTCTCTTCATCCCCTAAATACCCCAATGCATGGAGGCAAACCCATCCCGTGACTCTGTATTACATCTTTATTTTATCAGACCTTCTGCTGACCCTGAACAGCTTCTGTTCTTTGAGGGCTCTTTTTTTTTTTTCTTTTTCTGTTGTTGCTCATCTTTTCCCCTCACATTAATTATACAGATGTACTGGGGGCCATGTGCTTTGCCACATCACAAAGGAAACCACAGGACTTCAGATCAGAGGAGCAGCCAGATGTCCTTGCCTGGCAGAGCACATGCAAGGGTCAGGGCTCAGGCTGCCAGGCTGGGCTGCCAAACAGGGTGGGGACATCACCTGCTCCCACAAACACGGGTCACAGCAGGAATAACCCCAGTGCAAACTCACAGCAGCTTTTGGGAATTCGTTTTGTTAGTGTTTGGATTTTTTTTCTTTTTCCTTTTAGTAGATGTAAGAACTACCATGATTCTTTAAGGCCAGAGCTGCCTGTCCATACTTAGGCTGCACAGTGTTTTATTCCCTGACAAGCTCTTTGCCTCTTTCAAGTCCAGGAAACTTCCAGGATTGTGCCTGCTTGGGAGAAAGAGTGTGATTTGCATATGGCTCACATTGTTCCCGTGTATGTATTTCATTTTTAAAAGTCATTAAAGACAAAGGGTTTGAAGTGGTGGTTTGCTTCAAGTAGCAGCTCTGGAACAGGTTGTACTTTATTTCCTGTAGCAAGCTTAAGCTAGATGTCTCCCAACAGTCTGCCAGGGGGGCTTTTTCTATTGAACTGGTGGAAATGGCAGACAGAAATGGCTGGTTTCATCTTTGGGACTATGTTTCTTTATCTCTTTATCTTTTTATCTTATTATCTTATTTGTCTTTTCCTCCTTCGGAAAGGTGACTTAAAATTTACTTTTTTTTTTCCTGGAAGAAACTCACTGGCTTCTCTCAGCATGGAAGGTACTATGTTAATATGTATTTCTTAGACTGTGTCTCTAAACAACTCCAATCCACATACATAGAGGGACAGGGTGAGGGAAGAAAGCTACTACAGTATTTCTATTTCAATCCCTCAAGTGAAATTCAAAGGGGACCTCCAGCAATTACAGACACCCAGTTGTCCTCTCTGAATCTTGTTCCTAATTCTTTTATCTATTTCCTTGCATAGAATTGGGCTTTGTGCCTGGGACACACAGGACATTGGTGCAGCCTGGCTGGAGCTTAGTGCTGGCCTTGGCTCTGGCTCAGCACCCAGCTCATCCAGCCTTAGCTGGGCAAAGCTGTGTTTAAATGTCACTGATGGCTGCTAAGCATGTAGAAAACCTTTGATAAGGAACTAAGGGCTCCATGGCACTCCAGGCATCCTTGAAAAATTGTATTGCTCCTTCTCTTAAACCTGGCAACTTAAGTCTTTAATTATCCTTGTCTGAAGTTTCCATTAAACAGGTTATAATTCTAAATTCTCCACTCTAAAAGTAATTGCTGAAGTCAGAATAAGCTGTTGATGGTAAATCCATCTGCCAATCTATCTGATTCATGTAAATACACTATATCAATTTCAATTATTTGAAAAATTCATCCCATCTGAAACAAGTTACAAGTAAGGTAGCATTTCACTACTCGGAAAACTGAGGAGCAAAAGACATGACTTATAAAATAATTTATAAATCTTCCATAATTTTCAGGTAAATGAAAAATTTGCCATTGGGGATTAGGCTTTTTTCTTGCCTGTTCTTGGAAAATTCCACTAGTGTCTTTTGCTACTGGACGTGGGATAAATGAAGATCAATTCCCTATCACCCCTCACAGCCATGTAATCTGTGATCTACAGAGTTTTCCTCCCTTAAAAGAAAAAGTCAAGAGAGAGAGAATCCTTTGTAAGACATAGATAGAGAAAATGATTTCCTTTTCTCGCTGAAAATGGTGCCTGTGGGAATTCTGTGGCTGGTGTTACATCTTTGTGTAATTTCACTGGAGCCTTTGTGCGAATCAATGATGAGGCATTTCCTCTGTCGTTCAGAGCCTGTAACTTTGAGTAGCCTTAAAAACAAACTCGTCCATCCTCACCCCGTGGGTGAGCCTTGCACAATTCTGCCACCCCACTGTGGAGCTGTGCTCAGGGCAGCCAGGACAGGAGGCAACAGGGCTGAGTTCATGCCTAAAACAGAGCTCAGGTTGGGCAGCATCACCCCCCCATCCCAATGCTGTGGCCAAGCAGCCAAAAGAGTGGCAGCTGCTGCTGTTCCAAACCACTCAGGAGGGTGCAGCTGGGGAGGGTCAGCCTCTTATCCCAAGTAACAGCCTCAGGTCGCACCAGGGAAGGTTTAGATTGGATTTTAGGAAAAATTCCTTCACTGAAAGGACAGTCAGGCATTGTGGATTCACTGTCTCTGAGGGGATTTAAAAGATGGATATGGTGCTTGGGGACACGGGCTGGCAGTGCCCTTGGCAGGGCTGGGTCAGCAGGTGGGCTTGGTGGCCTCAGGGCTCTCTGCCAGCCTGAGCAGGGCTGTGCTCCTGCTGCTGCCAGAGAACAGAGCTAAGGGCCTGTGTCAGTGGTGTCAGAATGCCAGGCCAGTGTGTTCCACCAGGGATCAACAGAGTGGAAGCCAAGCAAGAATACACATTCCTGTGGATTTGTTTCCTCTTTTTTCCTGTGCCTGTGCAGCTGGTAGGAGCAGTATTGCAGTTCTCTCTTGATCAAAGTGGGATACAGTCTTGGACCTGGCTACAAGAGATGATTGTGAAATCTTTTTTTAGCTATTTTTGCTTTAAATGCTCCTGGATGATTTCATTTGTTTGTCAGTATAATTTGTCTGCCAAAGAAGCATTTGTTCATAAACTTGCTCAGCATCTCCCATGGCAGGAGGAAAGGCTGAGGCTGTCACTCTTTCAGGGTTTCCCTAGAGAGTTTTGGCATGTAACCGATGTAATTACTTAGTTAAGAGTTTCTTAAGTTCACCAATTCAGGCTAGGAACTGTAAATGACAGAGAAAGTGAAGCAAGGGGTGTGAGAGAATGAATAAAGGGGAACGAAACTGTGATGTCTCCCAGATGTTAAAAAATTTTTTGTGCAGCTGAACAAAGGTGCTGTCTGTCCAATATAATTTTTATTCCAAACCTTCAATATTGCAGCTGACGGCAGAAAATGTGCAGTAAAACATGGGGAGGCCACTGGGTAATATCCACTGTAAAGTGTTAATTGCCTATTGAGGCTGTAAACTATGTCAATATGCCTGGATCTGAGTTATTGACAGACTCCCATTTATTCCAGCCTCACAAAGCTGGGCTCTTTAGAACTGGGGGCTCTAATCAGTCATGCTTTACTGAACCTACCAAGAAGCACCAGTCAATAAATGTGCTTGCTGTCTTAACCCTTTGAAGTTTGTAAAATTACAAGTGGGATTGATAACATTGATTTGGGGAGAACTCTTGGCAGTGGAAACCCTTTGGAAATGAAAGCTGCCTGTGGTAAATGACACATCCTTTTGCCTGATGGTGGCTCTGGGCTTGTGGGGCCAGAGAAACCTTGGTTTTCTGTCAGCACCCGAGCTCTGGGCTGGAGGAAGGAGTTATGGCTCAGTGATAAGTGCTTGCAGTGGCAGAGCAGAGTGGCAGCTAGAGCTGGAGCTGGCTGTAGTGCATTTATCACTATTAAAAATTCCGACATCTGTGGCTCATCACTTCTGATCCCATAGCTAGCAAACAGCACAGGACTGAAACCATTAGCATCCCATAGGATTATTTGCAAGAAACAGGGTGTTTCTTCTCATCCACCCACTAAAACCCCCCAAACCTGCCTCTCTGGTGCTGGTGGGAGTCTGTATTTGAACATTATTGTCATGAAGGAGTGCTGATATGCAGCAGCTGTGGTGGCATTTGGGGTGGGAACAAAGCAGCAAATAAAAGGCCAGATCCTGCCCTCCAAGGGCTGTGGGGGAGGAAAGCCTTTGCCTGCAATGTGCAGGTTTGGAAAGTTTCTGAGATGAGGGCTGGCTTGTAGAATGCTTTCAGATGAAAGACTTGTTGACATGAGAATAAAAATTTTTTGGACTTGCTGGAATTCACCTTACTGTAGGAGCTAATACAGTTGTATTGACTTACATGTGGGTTCTTCTGTTTTTAAACAAAATGACTAAAGCCTGGGGATAGTTGCTTTTTATTTTCAAGGAAAATCCAAACAAATACAGATGAAAATTATCTGAGAAATCTGGAAGAGAGAAGCAAAGCAAAAGTGCTGCTGCTGCTTGACATAATCTGTGGCAATAAAGGTTTTGGAAATTTTACAAAGAATTAAAAATAGATCAGAAAACCCTTCCCTGGTGCATTTGCTCATAAAAAACACTTATTTGTCTTGTAAATTAATTCTGGTTAAGAATTTTTCTTCCTCAATCTTTGTCTAACTATATATAAAGTGATATTTGTCCTTTCTGATTTGCCCTGTACTTCTTTTTTTCCCAAACTGAGGAGGTTTTATACTGAAGTATGGGATCGAGATCTTCTGGTGTTTAGAGCACTGCCTGGAAAAAGAGGTGGTTTTTTTGTAAATTTTTAGCATGTAGTTCCTGGTATAGGCAAAAAGAACATTACCTAGTCCAGGCCTTGTTAGACACAGAGATTATGATGACCAGCTAATGTGTTTTTTAAATACTAGCACTCTGCCTGTTCCTGGTGTTAAGTGCTATTTTAATAATACTAATTAATTTGTACTTGCTAAATTAAGTGCATCTAGGTTTCAAGCAGGGAGGTTAGACTCAGGTTAAGCATTTATTCTGCTCTTTTCCATGTAATAGTGCAAATCTTCTGCCTGTCAGACTGAAGCTGAACATCTTGCCATTTATTAATGGATATATGCAACTAAAATCCATACTTTGAGCCTGAAAATGTGCACTGGCTGGGTTAGCCTGGTATCTGTTCTGTAAATGATAGGGACTGGTTATTCCTTGCAGCACCAGCAGCTTTATATGCTACAGTGTCTCTGTGGTAAATAGGTGCATTTGCAGATGCTGATATTATTCATAGGGTCTCAAAGAATTTATAATTTCAAGCAAATCAGAACTGGGTATAGTTTGCTCTTTGTCTGAAATGAGCAGCTGTTTTCAATACATCCATTGCTGTTGCAGTGTGCAGACTAATACTTAAAAATAACTATTCCCAAGCTGCAAGGAAATAAGGAATTTGTTTCATTTTCAGTTCTTTTCAGCTGTTTTTCTTGCCTTTTTTTTTTTTTCTTCCCCTTTTCAAAAAGTCTGTACAGATTCTTATGTAAGTTACACTTTTCCAGCCTGGATGTAAATCGGGTGAGTTTTGGAGAAGTTTGGCTGTATGATTCAGTTCATATCAAGCTATCAAAACTGAGATTGGCTGTGCCTGGGTTTGGAATGAAGCAGGGTACTGCCATGCAGCAGCATCTGCTGATAAAATCACTGATCATCCTCTGTGCTCTTGCCTACCCCTGGTACAATGTGCAGGTACTTTTTGGGAAACAAAGCTCTTCTCAGGAGGTTGTGGAACCCAGCAGTGCTGCTTGATGGAAACACCACTGATCAAAAACTTACATTTCAGTGTTGATTTGATTTATCTTGTTTACATTAAGGATGGGGGACATCATGCTGGATACTTGGTTTCTTTATCCTGCTTGTATTGGATGTCAAAATGATGTGACTGCCTCCACTGCCAAAGGATGCAGGTTAAACTCAGCTAAATGAGATGCTTTACATATAATGACAGCAAAATGCAGAGAACTTCAGGCTTGCAGTGGCCAGCTGCAGGTCAAAATACTCCTGGCCAATGCCATGGACCATTGGTGCCCATCTCTGATTGCTGGTTCTGGACAGGGGGTGTAGGGATTGTGTGTTCTTCCTCATTCAGAGCTGTCTGTGGCATTGGGGCACGGGGTGTTTGGTTAAATAGCTGCAGTTCATTGCTCTCTTCTCTCCTGCCAAAACAGAGCACCAATAAAAATATTCACATTTCTGGAGTGTGGGGAAGAAAACAGGACTGTTTACAGGGAAAGAAATGCTGGAAATTGCAGCAGCAGGGGGAAGCAGGATAATACAGTGCCTTTCCCCCCGCCTCATATTTAATGGAGAGGAATCCAGCCATGGTTTCAGGTTCTGTTTTCCATAGGCTTTTCCCACACCGTATTGCTGTGTGATGTGACCACTAGAGAGCAGGCTTAACCTAGTAACAAGAGTTAATTAGTTCTTGGCCTCTTCATTTGCAGCTCTTCCCCAGCCCCCTTCCACCTTTCTGTCTCGGCACAGGCGACTTCCATGGTTCTTAGCTTTGCCTCCAACGCTCTGCAATCTTAGGGCTAATTAAAACACCACAGACGGCCTGAACCCCACATTAAAATTTGATGAGGAATTGATCAGCCAAGCAAACAGGAAATTTAGCTGTGTGAGTGAAGGTAATGTTTGCTCAAATGTGTAATGAGGTCCGTGGGGAATATTTATGGGGACCTTAGTGACGGTTTCAGCAGTTCCTTCTCCTTGAAGTCCCCTGACCTACCTGCCCTCTCCTTCACAGCAGTGTAGGCACAAGGAAACCCCAAGCTGCATCAGTCAAAGGTTTTGGAAAGTGGGCTGTGTTTGGCTAAGGTGGTCTCATGCAAAGCTATGGAACAGCACACTGACTTTTGCAGTTTTGCCTTTGCAATAAAAAAACCCAAACAGACCCCACAAAACCCAACCAAATAACCCTTCCCTTAATCCAAGAAACTTTAGTGAAATTGCTGGTGGAACTCTTTGCAGTGTGTTATAAAATTGGATGGGGCAGTGTGTTCCAGCAGGTGTTACCTTATCTGTGTTAACTTCAGGATCAGCTATAAAGCTGTCAGCACACAGATTTTAGGAGGAAAGGCAGAATGCTGTCAGAGAGGGCCCTCCTCAGCAGATTTTATCTGTTTCTGATAATCACTCAATACAAAGTAGAAGTGCTTTGCATGTGCAGCAGACAGATGAACTTACCTGCTTATTTATCACCACTCATCCAAAGTACTTCAGCCTATGGAGGTCTGAAGCCTTAGAATGAGCTCTTTTGGATGGATATCACCTTCAGGCCTGTATCTGCAAGGCACTTCTGTTGAGAACTCCCCTCAGCCTCTGGCAGGAGCTCAGCCTGACCTGGAAGCTCTTCCCAAAGCAGAGCATTCCCACCCAGATGTGGGTCTCCAGCCCAGCGTATCAGCTGGTCCCAGCGCTGCACCATCCCTCAATTTCCTTCCAATGCCCCTCAAGACTACTTCCAGTTGTGACAGCCTTAAAGGTGAGGCTGATGGCTGAAAGGACTTTGAGGAAAAGGAAAATGTCTGGGTGGTTGGTCCAAGGCCTGTGGTACAAGCCAGGCAAGAGGAGAGAACCCCCTTGGTCTCACTGGGGTAGGGGCAGCTCCCAGTGTGAGCCCTGCAGTCCCTGCCATTTTTCACACCATTGATTTGTTTCCCTGTAGAAATGTGAGCCCAAAACCTGTTTACAGTGATGATGGGAATAGTTGTGACTGAATATAGCAGGAGAAGTTGGCAGAGCAGTAGTGCTTCTGACTTGCAATAAAATCCAGGGAAGTTTAGTCACTTCTGTCTAGAACAGCGCTGACGCTGGGCAATTTTATGTCCTTCAGGTTTTGTAGCAACAGTAGCAAGGAGATTTGTGTAAAAAGAAAGCAATTACTCTTACTTTCTAGAGGGAAATATTGAAGTGAGGAATTTGGAAATACTAGGTTATATTCTGAAACAATCACAAAAATCTCCAGTGGCATAATGTCTAAGCTGCGTTTTATAATAGGCCAAGGAAAGTAGATTGCTGGTCTTGTGATCAGTGCACTGGAATAAAAAGTTGGTCTTTTACATCTAGGTTACAGTTTACAATAGTGTGTCAGACCCTTTTTGAGGAGGAGGAGCAGTCTAAAAGCAGAGTCAGCACACTCCTGTCTGAGCTGGCTGTCTTGTTGCCAGGGGCTGGTGTCTGCACGCTGCTGCACAAAGCCATGGGGACACCTAACCCAGTGTGCCTTAAATATGGTCCTCCATCAGACCACTTAAACATTCATTTATGAGTCTAAGACTCACCAGAAGAGCAGCTGTATTTAATTCCTGTCTGCGTTGGATCAGAGGATGTTTAAATGAAGGGCCTGGCAGGACATAAAACCAGAACCTGCCTCCTGTGGAGACTTGGGACACTTGGCCTGCTTTGGTTGCACAGGAAAAGTGTTGTGCAGAAAAGTAAAATGAGAACTTGAAGCAGAATCTAATTACCCATGTTTCAGTCATAAGTCACTTGTTTACATCCAGCTTTACATCTATTACTGAATGTGCTGCTTTCAACCTTGCTGACATTTCATTCAGCTTGAGATGTGGGTTTGAACTAAATATTAACATTTCAGGGACTGTCAGTAGATCTTATTTTGCATTACTTCCATCTTGCTAATTAACAATACTGTTCATGGACTGTGGGAGGGGGCACAGGATTGTATGAGCACGCATTCAATAAGTGAATGCATTAATCAGGATTTTTCATAGCTTAAGAAGGTCTGCTGGGATTTTTCTGTCAGGTGTGAACTCATTTTGCCCTTGTTTACTGGGAGTGTTGCTGGAAAGTACCAACAGTTCTGGCCTGGCTGGAGACTCACAGCCCACACCTGAGAGACAGAAGATTTAATTGCAGGGATATCTGGGTGCAGGCTGAGCAGCCATGTGGGAGGTGTGGCTGTATGAGGAATAATATTCTTTATAAGTGTTTTGCCCTCAATAACTCATACTTTGTTTTAATAACTGTCTGGTCACTATTGACATCAGCCTACAAAAAAGCAGAGCTTTCCCCAAATCCAGTCTTTGTCCTCTGTTAACTTTGCTGACCATGAGTTTCATTACATCCTTGAACTTCTACAGGATTCTGAACAGGGCTGGATTGAGACTGGTTCTTGCTGTACTCCCTGGTAGCTCTCCTTTAACAGCTACAGTTTGAAGTCAGTCTCTAAACCATTTATTTAATCCCTTTGGTGACCAGACTATGGGGCTTTAAAGAAGAATTTAGGTACAGCTGAGTCAGAAGTCTTGGAGAAGTCCAAGTCCACTTTGTTATCGCGGCTGCTTCTATCAATCAGTCTTGTAATCTGGCCAAAAAAAGATAAGAGTTGTTTGTTTAAACCAATTTTCCAAGAAACATCACAACTGTAGTTCTAGTCTGCAATTCTTTATTGATAGTCCATGAATAAGCCTTTTATTATTTTGTCAGTTATTAAGGCTAGACTAGCTGGTCCACGTTGCTCTGGAGTTATCCTTAACTCTTCTCAAATGGAAATTATGTTGGCAATCCTGCAACTTTTGGCATTTACGAGGTTGTTTGCCATGATGTATTAAAAAGTTAACAATGTACTGGTTCCTTTAAAACTCTTTGGTCTCTGTTATCTTGACCCGTTGATTTAATTTTGGTTTTTTTTAATTTTTTTTTTTACCTTTGGCAGACAGCCGAAGATTATGCAGATGATTTAGTTGCTTGATGAGAAGTCATCTGATCAAACCAAGGAGCCACAAGCCTTTGTTAAACTCTCTGATCTAGCTGTGGCATTTAGGGGATGTTTATATACATTCATGTCTTTTGTTTCAACAAGTATCTGTGAAACATTCCTGCTTTTTTAGTGTCTCCACGTGTAGTTTTGATGTTTGTATTTAGCAGGGAATGAACGCTTGCATGTAGGGGCTTTGGTGCTGTTTCTTTATAATAGGTTGCTTATTTATTGTCTGTTGATATTCTGTTTATTCCACTAGCTCCTTGTTCTCAGTTTTTAAAACTTCTTTAAATACTTTTTTTCATCTTTTAAACACGAATATTTCTTTTGGCCAGCATATAATTCTTTTAAATGACTGTTTGTGTAATTACAGCTCTTTGAACATCCACTGAAAGTCCCTGAACAATTTACAGTTTTTAATGATACTTTCATTATTGAACTTGATGCTCCTGGTCAGTTGTAAGTCTGAGTCTTCGGTGAAAAAAAATTTCAAAATATAGTTGCTGCGTGAATGAGTGCTTGAATTCTCCTGGTTTTAATCTTTCAGTTCTGTGAGTTGCATTGTAAAGCCCCTTGTTTTAAGATGCATCTGCGAGTTTATTTGAAGTATCTGCCTCTAACAAAGGACCTGTGTCCCAGGGAGGGTTTAAGGTGTGATCAAGCACCGAGTTCTCTGCAGCACCAATTCAGTGTAAGAGCAGCTAATGCTGAGCTGGGCAGGATCAGCCCAGGGCAATTCCTGCCCCGCCGCTCGCTGCTGTCCTCTCGCTGCCTTAATGAACTTTTCATGCACAAAGGTTCAATTAAAGGGAGTGCACCGTGCATTTCCAATCAAACCAGGCACGTGGCAGCGGAGGTGCCTCGGTGCGAGCAGCATCCCTTAATAGCAAGAGAGCTAATTTGCTTTCTGTTATTTTTTGTTTGTTTCTTTGTTTGGTTTTTTTGTTTGTTTGTTTGTTTGTTTGTTTTTTGTGATTTGTTTTGTTTTAAGCCGCATTTTCTCGTTTCCTTTTCCCTCCCACTGCCCAAGTCTGGCTCCCCTATGGGTGTTGCTCTGCTCCAGCTGAGGCACAGCAGAAATGTACCCACTTGAGGGGTGTCTTTGTTTTCCCACCATGGTCTCTCACCCAAAATCTAATTACTCCAGGAGTGCTAATGAGCCTGTCATCAGACCTCCCTGGGATAGTGGAAAATGTTAGATTCGTTTTACAGACAGGGGATATATCTGAGCAGGCTCTCACTGATTCCAGGGATGAAAACTTCCATTTGTGCTTTTTTTTAAAAACGGAGCCTTTCTTACAGGCTCATCCTTTGCCTTTTTTTTTTTTTAAACCCATTTTCATGAAAATGGGATGCTGTACAGCTTCCAGCAAGTTCAGATATAGATATACTTGGAAATAGAGATGCTGTCAAGCTGACAGTGAGCTTGATCTCAAATGGTGAGGAGCCAAAGAGTAGCACAAGGGTGAAGAGAGGCAAACAAAAAATCTTCAAGTGTGTTTTGAAGATACCAGGGAGAGATGAATAACAATTCCTGGGAGCAGGTATGCTGGAGCTGGCTTAACTGAGTTGAAGTAGCTCATGCTGAAGCCTCTGCAGGATAAATTCCCTGTTCTGGAGAAGGTTCTGGTGCCAGGTGCTCTGCTCCAACACTCAGACTAAGGGCTAAGAGAATGCTTTTCATGCTTTTATGATTTTTAGTTTGGCAGTGTTTCTACCTATGACCATATTTCTGGTAAATTGGAATACAGGCTCTTTTTGTGTCCTAAGTTGGTAGCAGAATTCTTCTGTAGACATGGTACAGATGTTTATCAGCTTTTTGGGGCAGGGTGGACCACCAAGAATTGCAATACTGGAACTTATAAAGGACTGCCTTCTTAATCACCGTTTAAAAACTCCAAAATATGAAATGTATAAGTGTGTCTATACCTTTGTCTTAGCTAGGCATTAGTAATTTACCCATCAGCTGCTTCCCAGGCTGTGTGAACGCCAGGCCTGCAGCACTGGGACCTCTCAAGCTGCAGGAGCCGCTTCCCAAGGCTGGGTGTAGGGACTTGGAGAAGGTGGTGGTGCAGCCACAGCTGAGGTCTTGCAGGAGCTGGCTGTGTTGGGGTCTGTCTGTCTGTGTGAACTGGAGCTGTGCAGATGTAAAGCTCACCTTGCACACCCGTTCTCAGCAATGCCTGGGAGAAGGGGCCCTCTGTGGCCTCCTCCTCCATTTCTTACAATCTTTTGAACACTTGCAAGTGGAGATAAATTACACCAAATGGTCATGTACTTGGGGAGTCAAACTAATTAGGCAGCAGACAGATTATTACGGTGTTTCTGACAGCGATAGCGTCAGCAGCAGCAGTAGGAAGGTGTTTGCTTGTTTTTGCTCAGCCTTGGCCTGCAGTGTCCTGTCAGCCACCCTGCAGGCCTTGCTCCTGTGACCGAGGCACAGCTCAAACCCTGCTCTTCACCTCCCTCGGTGTTTCTGAGGGTATCTCTCTCTGTTGCTCCTTACCAAAAACCTTCAACAACTTTTGGAAGGACTCCTCTTGAATGAAAGCCTCGAGAGCCCAATCTTCAAGATGTTCCCTTATGGAAGTCCTTCAGCATCCCAGGAAAGACTTACAAATGTCCTGTCATCACTTCAGATTCAGTTCTGACAAGAAGCCACAAGGGTCTCATTCATAAAAGCCTTGCACATCACATTATATGCCCACAGTTACTGTAGACATTTCTGGGCTGCAATAAACTTGTGTGACAGAAACCATTCTTCCTTTTTACAGATGACATCCTCAAATTGCTGGGTCCTATTCTCCATTGCTCTGCACCTTAGCTGGTCCTATCCAGTTATGCAAACCCCTACCAGTAGCATTTCATCCTCCTGCCCAGGGGAGTTGATGTGGCAGCAGTGAAAGGCAGTGGAGAATTAGTTTTATTGCTTCCCTCTTCTCCCAAAGTGAACATTTCAAAGCTGATCGTTCCAGACATAACCGAAGGTGTGGGATTTGGAGATGGCTTGGATAAATGCTTTATGTTGTGCCTGACCTCTAAAAATGAAGGGACAAACTTGGTGCAGAGTGGCAACTTGCAGAGCAGTAATTAGCAGGGGAAGGGTCAACCTGTTTGTCAGAAGTACAAAATTAGATTAGAGAAGACATTTTGGCCATGGGGCCTTCCTTAGGCTAAAGAAGAACAGGATGTTGTTTAGTTTTTCTGTGTCCCAGTTTCACCATGCCCTGAGGAAGACCCTCAAGGCTGAATCCTTATTTCTAATTGTTTTATAAATGACTTTTTCTTCCCTTTTTGGCATTCAAGATGACACCAATTTTGAACAGGAGAGTTTCCGTTGGACAGACACTTCCGGAACAAAGCAAGAATATTCAGTATTTAAATAGTCACTAATTTGTTGAGATTTTCCTACTTTTCTTCCATATTCTTTTTTCCTTGCTAGGCTAATTGTATGGCTTATCTTACATCTTAAGTGGTCTGTATGAATATCTTGGCCAGAAAGATTAAAAGTTCCAAATAAATAGGCAGAAATACGAAATGACTTCCAGGATGTGTTTTGTTTCCTTTATGCCCACTGGATAAATTAGTTATTTGGAAAACTGAATTTTATACCAACACTGTTATAACTTTTAATGCTTTTTTAAGATGTCTACACAGTAGACACTGTAGGGTCTGGCTATAGTGGTAGGTAGGGTAGGATTTGTTTTTTCTAGATGCTAATATTAAACCATGACTGATACCTGTTCCTGTGTAGGAAATTACTAAGGGTATTATATGGCAGATTCTCATGAGGAACAGAAAAGTTTGAGAAGCTGAAATATCCAGGATTTCGAAATCTCTGCTGCAACTTTTGAAATACTAGTGTCTTCAGAATCTGGTGACTGGCAAGGGATCTAGAAATTTTGAGTATGGGGGAGACCAACGTATAAGTTCAACATTTATAATAAAAGTAGTCGCTAAAACATGGTAAATTAATTTAACAAATTGTGAGATAGTAATTTATTAGCTTAGACTATTTTAAATCCTATATGTCTGTGGAAGGTTTAGAACATCAGAATGTGAATTTTGTGTTTCCATATACTTTGATTTCCTTTGTTCATTAAAGATCAGTTCCCAACTCTTAAGACCTCAGTAACAATAATGATTTGAATTTTTAGGATTTCACTTGATTAATGGTTATTAAGATGCCTCATATTTTTCCTCTTGCCTTTACAAACCATTTTATTTTTGACAGGTTTTCTTTTTTTTTTTTTTTTTTTTTTAATTTTTCCTTCTAAAAGCAATTTCTAAATCATCTTGCTGCTGCTTTGCCTACAACTACTCTTAGGTCAGGTTTTTGTGTCATTGGTCACTGTGTGAGGTAGTCCATCAATACAGCAACACTTAGATAAGTGAAATTTTGGGGAAAACACATCCTCACTAATTACCTTTCCCTTCTTTGACTGTAACTGGCCATACTGAAAGGGAACTTCCTTTCTCAGATGGGAATTGTTAGAATTGGGTGTCTCATGACCGTAGCATGGTACTGACTACTGAAATGTTCCCAAATTTTACACTTCCATTGAAATATTTTTAAGTAGCTACTGGCTTTAGTTGAGTATTTCTGACCACCAGTTGACACTCCTTTTAAGGACTAAGGTAAGCATCTTTCCAGAAGCACAGTTCACCTATTTTTGTGTAGGCACAACCTCAATAGGGCATTTCCGTGATGAAAAGCAGCATGGACAGATATTTTTGTAACATTTATTGAGTGGCATGCAAAAATTACTGCCAGAATTGCAAGCTGAAATACAAAACAAGGTGAAGTAAAACCCAGAACCAACATGAAACTTCTCTTGAAAGGATGGATTGCTAGGCTGCCAGTCAGGAACCAGCAGGTCCCCCCAAGGCAGGACCTTTCTGTCTCCCCATGCTCTTGCCTCGTCTCCAGCAGGTGCAGTTTGTTCCCCTAAACACCCCAAAGTTTGAAAATATGGTTCCTGCTGATATTAGTAATTATTCTGAGCAGTGTCAGCCCTGAGGTGTTTGCTGCTGTAACTGCAAAGGAGGTCTCTGTCTCACCCTGACACCAGATTTGAGTCCAAACTTCATTTCTATCAAGTGTCTAAAGATCTGCCTCAAACCATTCTGTTTTTTATTTGCTCAACACCTGACCTAATACAGCCATAGCCCATGAGTAAGGTCTGTGTGTGCTACAGGTGTATGGAGGAAAATAGGAACTTGCAAACCTCTGAGATAAGATTCAGGATGGGGAAAAGAAAATAATTTTAGTTGAGTGTCTCCTTCATAGTGGAAACTGCAGTTCATGGTGGAAAAAGTACTTTAATCAAAGACTGCAGCTTTTGGGGCAGGAGGGAAATTAGGGATTTGTGTACCTGAGCTACTGTTCTTGGGAAGTGTAGCAGAGCAGGAGGTGTAATTTAATATTAAACTCTTTAGCAAATCACTCTGCTTCCCTAGGACATGCTGAAATGTTTAAACTTGCTTCTAATTGATGGGGAAACAAAATGCTTCCTTCTCTCTGCCCTCCATGCATGTGGAAGTCTTCAATTTGGCTGAAATTGCTGGGTGAAGGTAGAAAAACTGCTTTTTTATGGAAGTTTTTTAAGCGGCCATATCGTTATAGCCAAAATACCTAAACTGTGGCAAAGGAAATAGAGGATAGACCTGGGTATCTGTTTGGATAATCTCAGTAAAAAGAGTGAAATTCTTCCTAAATGTTGAAGGGAAGATGTTTGGGCCACTGGCCAAAACTAATAGAAAGTTCATATTTTTCCAGATTTGTGAAAAATGAAAAATTTTATGCTTCTGCTTCAATTTATTTTTGTTGCAATTTATCACTAAAGCAAAATGTGCTATTTATTGCCTAAGAGTGTTTTTCCTACAGACATGGCATAATATCTTTACCAAAAAGTTTAGCATCTGTGAGTTAAAAATGCATATGAGGATTTACTTTTTGTTCCCTTGGTGAATGCTGCTGCTGTTCTTATCTGAAAAACTGCTTTTTGCATTGACAGAAATGGTGAAAAATGACCCAATTTCCAATTATTTACACAAACTAGCTTTAGTTCCACACTTGATTTACAAACACAGATCACAGTACCACAGTATTTGAGCTCAGGCTTAACTTTACACTTGTGAATAGCTTTATTGACTTCAGTGGAGCTACTTGTGTAGAAAGCTGAGGATGTCATTAGGTGCTGAGCAGGTTGGGTTACAGAAAGGCAGAGTGGCCTTGTCTGGCAAGCCCTGGGCTCCCAGCTTGGATCTGCAACAGGCTTCCTTTATGATCTAAAATTAATTTTTCTGTGTGACATGGTTCCCATTTCCACCTTGGTCCCCAGTTCCTTCTCACTCATTTCTGGTCTTTAACTTATGTGACCATAAATTCCTTAAGATGGAAAATTTCTTGGTGAAAAACACCGAGGAACGTCAGGTATTGAGTGTGTGTAGGTGCATCAGTAGGAAAGGTGGTTTTGCTCTGTGTATCTGTGTTTTATTCCATTTCTTTTCCATGGGGAGTGTGTGTGCCTGCTTGGTGAGGTTTGCTAGCACATATGGGCTCGTTCCCCCTTTCAGGCATAAATATGATGCAGTACCTGGTGCACTGAAACTCTGCTCCCCTCTGGAACACAGATACACTTTTAATTTCCCCTCTGTGACTGTCATTAAGGGAGCTCTGGTTTTATTTTCTGTACTAGATACCAAATTTAGAAAGTTAAAAGTTTAATAAAATAATAAATGTAGTTCAAATTGAGCTTGAAATACTGAGGTGCCTCTGTAAAGTATTCACCCACGTGATCTTTCCAATTAATCCAACAAAAGTCCTTCTTCAGTAAGCAATTCTGTTTCCTGTTTTTCACCCTCATCCACAATAAGCACCTACATTTGTTTCTTCTTTTCCTTCTAGCCTAAAGATAATTCATTAAAGAAGCTCTCCCTCCCCCTTTTTTTGATCCACCTCTCCACCTTCTAACACCCCCCTAAAAAACACCATCAATATTTCATAAACTTACAGTGACAAATGTATTTTAATGTGGTCCACTGAGAACCTGAGATTGATTGGCCTCTCAGAAATATGACACGTTTCAAAGCAGGATATTCATGGAGTGTTTTAGTGCCTACATTAGTCAGAGAGAAGCAGCGCCTGAATTTATCATAGTTATGGCTTTCTCGGTATCCATTTTCTTTTAGCCGCTGACAGCAAGTATCTGAATGGTCCCTATTGATTGGCTTTGTGGTTCTGTCTTTAAAATGCATTGGCTGTGGGGGTTTTCAGATCAAATTAAGTCTTGGCTTCCTGGAGCTGGTGCATATCTACAGCGCAAGTGCGGACAAAGCTGGCTTCATTCATGCTGGTTTTCATTCACGAGGAGACCCGAAATCTCCGCCGATGGTGTGGGTGAACTGAGCCCTCTTTGAAAGCAAAGGGTTCATGATTCCAGGAGGAAGCAGCAAGGAGATTTGGGGACAGGAAGCACCTCCTAGCTCTGCTTGGGTGCCAGTGGAGCGGGTGATCCCGCCCTGATGGTGCCTGGCGGAACTGGGGCTCGGGAGGAAGCGGAGAGGTCTCATCAGCAGCTCTGCTGGGAACCCCTGCTCATGAGGAGCACTATCTGATGGGCTGAGCAAAGAGTCTGTGCTGCTCTGGTCCCAGTCTGAGCGGGATGCTCCCATGTCACTGGATACCCTGTCTGCAGCGCTCCATCCTCCACGCAGACAATCCCAGTGCCATGCAGAGGTGGCAGGGAGGTTTCAGTGTGGTGGCCAAATTTTAAGACTGCAAAGGAAATGGGTTTTGTGGTGATAGAGGTTACTGGATTATTTCAAATGCTGAGCCAAAGAAAATGCTTTGTTTATGCAGTTTTAACTTAACTCTGTAAATATCAATTTAGCTCAAATAAATTACGTACTGTTGTTGTTTAACCTATCTTAAGTTATCTTAAGAAGATCTTAAAAGTTATA